>SJYV01048576.1:504034-583210 GCA_006410875.1 Neotragus pygmaeus | reverse complement strand
GGTTTTTTTTTTTTTTAAACCTTCAAATTGAATACTGAATAAAACTGTTTCTTGCTAGTATTTAACTCTTCTAGTGATTTCAGTAGGATCTGTGGATCTGGATACTCTCTTACCTGATACATTCATGTGATGATGTTTTAAGGGGCCAAGGACTATTAAGCAGAGAAAAGTCAAAAATCTCAGTGAGCATCAAACTTTTAATCCATTAGTTCTATGATCCAGTTAATTGAACTACTCACTAAACAGACATGGGCACTATTATGCATACTAATCCACTTAAGTTATTTGAGCTACATTGTGCTGAAATCTTCTGGGAAAGCATCCCATTTGTCTTTCCCCAAACCCCAAGTTAAATGTGGGCCTTGGAGAGACTTAAACCACATTGGGACTCTTGGCTAGGAGAAAGTTTCTTAAGTAGCAGATCACTGCAGTGACAACCCAATCACATCCCATAAGTATTAACACATCCAGTGATCCAATGAAAAGATTAAAATTAATTGGAACCAGTCATTCTTAACCAGAGGTGTGCATTAGAATTGTCTGAAGGGCTTTCTCCAACCACACAAATCCCACTCTAAACTTAGATTCTCCTGTCATGGGACCAAGGGCATGTGTATGTAGAAATTTCCTCCAGATCATTTTTGTTGCCAAGTGCCAATTAATAATTACTGATTTTGACAACATATGTTAAGTTAAGCACCTATTATTTGCCAAAGCCTTGGGTTCTTTCCTCCAGTTAGTATTTATAATCTCTTTGTAATGCATATATACTATTCCCATTTTCTAGATTAAGAAACTGAGCTTCAAAGATGTTAGGTAAATTGTCTAATATTATACACACACACACACACACACACACACACACACACATATATACAAAGCAAGAATTTTAACTCAGCCTAATTCCAATATCCCAGTCGCCTTATACATCTTTAGCATTCTTCCCCTTAAATAATAAAGAAATACTTAAGAAACAATTCACTGTACTTTCAGGCAATTTTTATTCTGCTGACATTTTTTAATGTCTACCACATTTAACAACTTTAAGGAATTTTTCTCTAGGTTGTTAAGTAAGGGTATACAACAATGGTTTGATTTGACTTACTTAAAACATATCCCCCACATACCTACTTACTCACAAACACAAGATTTTGAAAATAGATAACTAGATCTATTTATCTAGTAGATTTGGATGTTAATGTCATAGCCTCCACAGCTTTCTTTGAAACAACAATTGCTTATTATCAAAATACATTTTTTTTCCAACCAAAGCCTACTAATTAAATATCAATGAATCATTCCCAGTGAAGTCTCCACCCTTCCTTGTCCTCAATAGGTCTGAGTAGGTAATCAGGCCAGGAAGCATTCTGAGCCACATAATACATCAGAGTTGGTCAATACTCTCACTGTTTAAATGATTCTGTGGCAATTGTTTTTACCTACTACGTGAGGAACACATTGCTAGTATTCAAAACAATGGTAAATTCACACTAAGTAAAAAACCTTTTTAAAAGCCAAGTTCAAAATCTTGAATATTTTTGGAGGAATCATCTAGAATAGTACTTTTCAATAGAGTAGGAATGGGGGGAAGAGAAACACCACCTCACTCTTTCACCACCTTGTTGGAAACTATGGCTGGGAAAGATCCAGACATCTCCACCCATTTGAGAAACACAAAGGGTTATGAAAATATTATTGAACATGGTAAATTATGCAAATGAATAGATTGAATTTTGAAAACCGCTGATGCAATGGGATACATTGTTTTGTTAGCATTTATCCCAAGTAAAGGTAGCCCAAATTTTTACAACCAGTGTACTACTTATTTCAAAGGGTTTTGAGAATCTACTCTCAAAATGTCAAAATGAATCGACATTCATTAGATCAATAAGCTTATTTTCCACTTGATATAATGGAGGCGTTTCTAATGAACTATTGGCAACTCTGAGAGATTCAACAACAAACGAATTGACTTGCTCACATTTTTAACGTGGTAGAGCAGCTCTAGCTTGATCTCCTTCAACAGTCATTTTTAAAATATTCATCTGCTTATAACATCATGAAGAAAATTGGAAGGAGCCCTAATTCCACTTCCAGAGCCAATGGAGTTTTGTGGAAGCTGTTATTTATCTTGTTCACTTCCTAGAAAGTGTCACAGCAGGACACAAAAAATGCACGAACACAATACTGGAGCAGTTGGTAGGATGATCACAACTTCAGCTCCACTAGTCAACCTGTTCTCCCTGAAAAGTCCTAGAAATAAAATCTCTCTGCCCCTGGTGATGTGGAATCAAAATAAAAGGTAACATCAGGTATAGATTTCTCATTTGTTTTGAAGTTGCTTATGACCCAAAGGTTACTTTACAATGAGTAGACTAATAATATTAATACAACCCCTCCAAAACTAGAAATGATGTACTCTAAAGATTAGAACTAAATCTGACTCAGTAGCCAGTAGCCCCACATTCAGTCTTCTTGGCTGCCATCATCTTAATTTGGTTACAAATGCCGGTCCATGTATGCCCATACTGTATATCAAAGGAGATTTTATTAAACCTAGGGAAAATTATATATTTCAGTAATTATTCCCAATAATACCTCAGTGCTGCTGCTGCTAAGTCACTTCAGTCATGTCCGACTCTGTGCGACCCCATAGATGGCAGCCCACCAGGCTCCCCTGTCCCTGGGATTCTCCAGGCAAGAACACCGGAGTGGGTTGCCATTTCCTTCTCCTATGCATGAAAGTGAAGTTGCTCAGTCGTGTCCGACTCTTAGCGACCCCTTGGACTGCAGCCTACCAGGCTCCTCCGTCCATGGGATTTTCCAGGCAAGAGTACTCAGTAGAGAAACCTTAAAATAAATTTCAAATTACCATGAACAGGTACACGCTATAGTTGGTAGTTTGTTTTTAATCCATAGTCTGGAACATTGAGTTCTCTTAATGTGCCTTAATGTCCTCAAAAACTGAAAATTTTATTGTTTTACCTCTGGAATATGATCTTCTAAAAATTCTACAAATATTTTTGGTGTGATAGAGATCTAAATTTTTGTGTTTTTTTTTTTTTGTTTAAATCAAGCAGTTTGTTTTAATGGACTCAGCTAGCATCTTGCATCAAGTTTGAGGTCAGGAAACACACACTTATTAAAACATTGTTGCAAAATTGTATTGAGAATTGAGCATACCTGACATAAATTTATTTTTGCTTCTGAATCTGTTACAAGTGATAGAGGAAATAACATTGAACATGGAGTCAGAGAACCCATATTCTAATCACAGTTTTACCATTAATTTCCTGTAAGACCTTTAGCAAGTCACTCAACTTCTCTGCATTTTTATTTAATTCTTGACTTCACCTTTAAGATGAGAGCTGGATATAATTATACATAATTTCCGTTTCTCTGGTAAAATCCAATTATTTATGCATTTTATTAGGATCCTATTGTAAATTTGCATTTTACATTAACATATTAACAAAAAAAATTTAAGCAGAGCTATAAACTGGAGTGATTAAAATGTTTATCATTTGAATGCAGGCCAGTACAGCTACTGTGACATATATACACTGAGCCTCTTTCCCCTCATTTTTGTAGCACCATCTGGTGCTCTATTATATGAGAGAGTTGATTTAAATAACCACGTTAGTAAGATCCATGCCTCAGACCCCTTTCTACACATACACAAATACACACACACACACATACATATAAATAATAGACACAGCAAAAAATACACATATACACACACACATACACCTTTGATATATTTTAAAGTTGCTTTGGTCAGGCTCCTTCCATAGTCTGAGATTAAGCATTTCCAATCCCTGGGCAAGTGAAGTGAAACTAGGTATATCTCAATTTGTTCTAATCTAGAGTCTGACTATTTAGGACTGCAATGGGCCTCAGTTAAGCAGTGTACCTTGTGCCTGGGGGCAGTGGACCTCTCCATTCCAGGCTGCTGAAAGCCAATTCCCCAAGCTTGGAAACTGACCAAAACTCAAAACTTTAAAGAATTGATTCTAAGGTACTAACTTCCATGTCTGCCCAGGAAGNGTGGTTTTGGAGCCCAATAAAATAAAATCTGACACTATTTCCACTGTTTCCCCATCTATTTCCCATGAAGTGATGGGACCATATGCCATGATCTTAGTTTTCTGAATGTTGAGCTTGAAGCCAACTTTTTCACTCTCCTCTTTCACTTTCATCAAGGGGCTTTTTAGTTAGGCAAATATGTATGACAGACATTTTCCAGAAGATGACTGCAGGAAGTCTTATCCTCCAAACATGCCTTCCCTTTGTTGAACAAACCCATAGGCTTTGCTGGAATTCCAGCGACTGACTCTTTCCTTGGTGCTGAGCAACCTCTGTATTCAGGAATGCACCTCTTCAGCTGTTGCACAGTATCGCTAATCCTATACTAACTGTCCACAGGCTGGCTGAGGTGGCACTCCAGAAAAAAAACAAAAGCCCAGCTGAAAATTGAGGTAGAATCTGTTCATTTGGGGCTTCCCTGGTGGCTCAGATAGTAAAGAATCTGCCTGCAGTGTGCGAGACCTGAGTTTGATCCCTGGGTTGGGAAATCCCTGGGAGAAGGGTATGGCAACCCACTCCATTATTCTTGCCTGGAGAATTCCATGGACAGAGGAGCCCGGTGGGCTATATAGTCCATGGGGTTGCAAAGAGTCAGACACGACTGAGCAACCAACACCCATACACACAGTTCATTTTATAGGAAAAAGCCTCAATCATTCATAGATATACTAAAATTGACTAGTGCTTTGTGTCAGTTTGGGGTGGGGTTTGTTTGTTTGTTTGTTTGTTTTTCATATCATGCACAACACTTGCCTACTCAACACCAAAAACAGCATTCACTCATAGCAATTGCCAGGGAAAAACATGAGGTGGAAAAATCAGAGTAACGTCTTCCCTTAGGGTGCGATTATAAAGGAAAAATCACTGGACCACTCCCAGCCTGGGCTTCAGCAGTTGGCAGGAAAGTCTGTCATTATCTTAGCGTTGTTATAAAATTTAAAGAGATGATAGATATGAAATGCTCAGAATAAGATTCTCACATAGTAGGTTTTTCAATAAATGATAGCAGTTAGCTGGTGGCCCCTTTCTTTTCCATTGACTCTTTTCTGGTTCACCTCCCATCCTAAATCCAAGAGCCCAGACCTTGTACTTAATGTTTAACTCCCTAGTAAGTAGGTCTGGAAGGCTTCAAAATTTCTACAAGGAAAGCTTAGGGGAAGCAATCTAGTTGGAACGTAATTTTGGCAGCTGCGTTTTCACAACTTTCCATTAAATTACCCAAATGTTCTTTTTTTTTTTTTTTTGGTATCAGAGAAGGGGGGCTGCTGATGGAGAGTTGGCCCTCCAATTCTAAAATCCTTTGTACTTAGCCATTACTCAAGAAATGTCGCAGTCTGCTGCAAGCTGCCCTCAGTCTACCTATGTTCTTCCACTGCTCCTGATTCAAGTGTTCCCCTTGAGGTTTTAGAAGTGAGATTTGTTTATCAACTCTTAGACCCATCAGAGGGGGGATGCATAAGCGCATTCACATGGAATTTTCCCCTCACTTGAATATCTTTTATCTGTAAGGAAAAAAAAATAAATGCTTCTATAAATGTGCAGCAGAATTGATGCCTTCCTCTGTGAATGTATTTTCAAGTACATGGCCAATCCATCACAAAGAATGCAATATCTTTCAAAAATATATAATGCTATGTATTATTGCATTATTTTGTTCATTTTCCTGGCATGAGATTATGAGTTACAGGACCTTTTTGAATGGATTTCTTAGTTCAAAAACAATTAAACCAACCCGCAATGGCACCCCACTCCAGTACTCTTGCCTGGAAAATCCCATGGAAGACGGAGAAGCCTTNTCAAAAATATATAATGCTATGTATTATTGCATTATTTTGTTCATTTTCCTGGCATGAGATTATGAGTTACAGGACCTTTTTGAATGGATTTCTTAGTTCAAAAACAATTAAACCAACCCGCAATGGCACCCCACTCCAGTACTCTTGCCTGGAAAATCCCATGGAAGACGGAGAAGCCTTGTAGGCTGCAGTCCATGGGGTCGCTAAGAGTCGGGCACAACTGAGCGACTTCACTTTCACTTTTCACTTTCATGCATTGCAGAAGGAAATAACAGCCCACTCCAGAGTTCTTGCCTGGAGAATCCCAGGGATGGTGAAGCCTGATGGTCTGCCATCTATGGGGTTGCACAGAGTCGGACACAACTGAAGCGACTTAATAGCAGCAGCAAAGCCATGATGTCACTTCTTTTTTAAATGGTGAAGTTAGGCTTGAGAAATTTTCCTACTTTCTTTCATAAGTTGAAACTAACTACAGTAAGTAATGAATTAGTTTGGTCTAAAGATTCCCAGGTGGCTCAGGCAGTGAAGAATTTGCTTGCGATATGGAAGACCTGGGTTTGATTAGTATCCACTGCATCCGGTTACTTTCTGTAGAAGTTAAGGGCTATGAAATGTGTCTTTGATGCCAGAAGTCTGGCTCTTACTGACATTCAGTAGGCACTTGAATTCTTGTTTGCTGAAGAAATGAATGAGTGGTTTATTATCATTACAATATTTATTTCCTCCAAGACACCAGGTTTAGATGGATATTTTTAATAGCCTCAGAATAGAGAGCAGAGCCTCTAGATAAATTATAAGGAAAGAGAACTATATGCAATATCTTGTAACAACCTGTAATGGAAAAGAATGTGAAAAATATATACATACACACACACATAGATATATGTATAACTGAATCCCTTTGCTATACATCTGAAATCAATACAACATTGTAAATTAACTATACTTCAATTTTTAAAAATAATTTTAAAAAAGAACATAGCCTCATTAGCTTTGCTCTTATTAAAATGGAGATAGTACCAAGTATACTCTGCATTTCAAGTTTCTTTTTCCAGTCTGACTAACTTTGCCCAGAGGCACAAATTTAGTCCCTTCCTTCTAAGCAAGCCTAATAAGTCTTCAAACACAAGTTATGGTTGTATCTCTCTGTTTTCTGGTATAATTGAGTGATTAATTGTAGGCACAGTATCTTAAAATATCTGGCCCTTGCTTAAAATATTAGCTCCTGACAAGATGGATAAAGTGATACCATGAGTAAACATTGAAAGAGGCAGCTGTTTTCCTAATAGTTTTAGGCCTTCCACATTCAAAATGGTATCTACACCATTCTGCTCCCTGTGTAGAGCTTCACAAAGGGAGAGTCGAGTTGCTGGGTGCAGCCATTGTTCTTGTTAGTGGATGGAGATTTATAATTATACCCTTTTCTGCTTAGAGCACATGCCACCAGGGGAAGCTACATAAACAGAGCATCATGTTGGGGTGAGGGGGTGGGGGTTCAGGACTATAATGAGGTTACAAATTAGGCAAAGCAATTTCACCATTGATGAAATAAGCTTTATTTGCAAATGCAAAGCAAAATGTAGGCTTTTTGCCCTTATGTTTTAGTTTGTTTTCTAAAATTATATTTACAAAGAACTAGACAGGCCTATTTAAACATCTTTGATATTCTCAGTTCTGGTTTGCAGTGAAATTCTAGTGGATTCATTTCTCCTAAATAATCTCATATACATTCTCTCTCTCTCTCACACACACTACACAACACATCTTTTTCACTGCTTAAGGAAGTCATAAGGCATTGCTGCCATTTATAACACTACTGCTGTTAAGTCGCTTCAGTCATGTCCGACTCTGTGCGACCCCATAGACAGCAGCCCACCAGGCTCTGCCGTCCTTGGGATTCTCCAGGCAAGAACACTGGAGTGGGTTGCCATTTCCTTCTCCAATGCATCAAAGTGAAAAGTGAAAGTGGAGTTGCTCAGTTGTGTCCAACTCTTCGCAACCCCATGGATTGCAGCCTACCAGGCTCCTCTGTCCATGGGATTTTCTATGCAGTCAAAATTGAGACATCATGCTGCTACTGCTGCTAAGTCACTTCAGTCATGTCCGACTCTGTGCGACCCTAGAGACGGCAGCCCACCAAGTCCCCCGTCCCTGGGATTCTCCAGGCAAGAACACTGGAGTGGGTTGCCATTTCCTTCTCCAGTGCATAACAGTGAAAAGTGAAAGTGAAGTCGCTCAGTTGTGTCCGACTCTTAGCGACCCCACGGACTGCAGCCTACCAGGCTCCTCCGTCCATGGGATTTTCCAGGCATAGTTCCATTATATTCATTTCTTTCGAGTCTGCCCCCAAAGTCAAAAGCCATCTGTAGGAAATAGACAATATACTACTGAGTCAATATCACTTGAATATTGGAGAATTATATCTAATTATTCTTTTCCATTTTATTTTTATATATTATGTTCCAAATATTCAACAACATAATTATATAAATTTTATAACCAGAAAAAAATGCCCATCTGTCTAGTCTCATAAGATTTGAATACATTTGCAGATGTTTATGATGAAAAAGCTCCCAGTCCTTACTGGATCTGAAAAATGACAGGTCACTCTCAGCCTGGTGGGGTGTGTGATCCTTCTTTAGAAGTAGAGGTTCAGTATGGGTGTCATGGGCTCTGAATTGGGCCTCAACAGACCACATTTCACAGTTAGTCTTCTACCTGTTTGGGTGTTTTGCAGAATTTAGAAGGACAGAAAGTTATTCATATCTCAAAGCTGAGGAATAGTGAGGAGAGATGTAAGGGGAGCTAATGTTTATGACAGCCTCCTATACTGCATGTGTGTTTCTCATGCCATGTTCTTTAATACCTGCAAGGAAGAAATTCATAATCTCTATTTTAGAGGTAACGTGTGTATACACATATAGACACTGGAACAGCACCCCTGGTGCTTATTAAGTGCTCAGTAAATATTTATGGAATGAATTATTCTAGTAATAGAGATTTATACAACTTTGACCGTCTAACTTATCTGAATATTTATACAAAAAAAAAGTGTTTATATTGCACATTCACATGCAAACACACAAACAACAAAGAGATAGCTCCTCTGGGATTTATTGGATATGACAGGAATTTTTCCCGTCTCTAATACTACATTGGAGTCCAATTCAAAAATGCCTCTTACCCAATCCAAATAATGTCATTTTCCAGCTGTGGTGTTACATTGGGTCCCATTCAAGTGCCAAAAGCTTAACGCAGAGGAAGCCAAAACAATCATATTTTGAACAGTGAGAGTATTTTCCACCCATCATCACTGTATGACACATTGTCTCAGGGGCCTCCTAGAGCCTGGGGAGTCCTCAACCCCACTAGAGACTCAATAGCCTGCCACACTGGCAACCCTTAACAAGAGTTACATAATAAGTCCTTCTCTGTCTCGGGGAGTGCCATTTCCCAGTCATAATTTATGACCGTGAAGGCTTTCTTTCCCCAAGTATACTGCCTTGACTTTGTGCTCCAAATAATATACTGGAGTCCCAACCATCATTAGATAGCTTTCAGTGAAACCTCATCAATGTGTTTGCCAGGCTCTTGACCTGGAGGTGAGCAGCGGTTTCACAGTTGGCTTTATTATGTGCCTGGGACAACTTCAGAGGACAGAAGCAGTACAGCAATGATTACAAATCAAGAAACTTTTCCTTCTTTTATTACATGAAGGTATCAAGGTTTTCACGGTACAGAGTAATTCCCATGCAATCAGTAGATTTGGGGAGGACATACATACTCTAAGGGAGAAGTGAAAAGTTTATGTCATTTAGCAAATTTGACTAACTGCTTTAAAGATATAAGTGGACAATAAAAATATTCACATATTTAGATATTCAAATTTAGAGCTTGACTTCCTGCCTCTATGAAAGAATCCACCAGTTTTAATAGTCAGGAGGGCTGTGGGCTTCCCTGGTGGCTCAGCAGTAAAGAATCCACTTGCAGTGCAGGAGACATAGGAGACACAGGTTCGACCCCTGGGTCAAGAAAATGCCCTGGAGTAAGGCATGGCAACCCACTCCAGTATCTTTGCCTGGAGCATCCCATGGACAGAGGAGCCTGGTAGGCTACAGTCCATAGAGTCTCAAAGAATCAGACACAACTGAAGCAACTCAGCAGGCATGCAGGAGGGCTGTAATTCATAAGGTGATACAGTGATTGTGAGGGGTGACTCAAGTCGGAGACCTGAGCTGTAGTTTCCAACCACATGAACTTCTAGTATGTTGGATAAGTCACTCGCCTCTTTTAGCCTCAGTTCCCTCATTTGTAAAGTAAGTGGCTGGAATAGATGTCTTTTAGAGACAGATGTCCAGAGAGACCAGCTCTGAAAACATTGTCACTCGAAATCCTTTTTATCTTATAAAAGGAGAGATGCCCAAATATGAAGGTCGAAAGTTGACAGAAACTAGGAAAAATCTTCAGGTAACTAAGTAGTTTCAGTAGGTACCTCCCAGATAGCTTATACTCAAGTTTATGTTTCAACCAACAATGGGAATAGTTATTGAAAATGGGCAGTGTTAAAGGTAAACCTTACAGAGGTAGCATTTGGGTGCTTTGCTTATCTTTAAATAAAGCTCATTTATGTTCCTTTTGAGATACTTGACATTTACTGACTATTGTTTCCCTTTCAGATGAAGGTTATCACTGTGAGGTTTTAGTCAGATTTTAGTTGCAAACTTCACTAAATAATTTAGAAGCCTCCATAAAATTCCTTCCCCCCCGCCGCCCCCCGCCAAAATTTCATTAAAATTCATTTTAGAAGCTACACGACCTCAACAATAGCATCGTATCTTATGTTTTGGAACCGTTTCCATGGCAACAGTGACAGGTGTGTGTTCTGGTGTATGCATATGTTCATTTAAAAGGTTACTGCAATTATCACTGTAAAGGTAAATTTCTTTGCAAATAACAGGTAAGCACCTATGTTGTTACTTAGAAGAGAATGGCTTCTAGAGCTAAGGATACATGTTAATTTCCTTCTGGAGAAAAAATGTTCATAAAAGACTTAGAAAAGGAGCTCTTTGAACAATCCTTGAGTTATTTTGTATAATATAATCTCATACTTCATAGAATGTACAAACTTAAACTTAGAAGACACTGCATAGCTCTTACTTGAAGGATATTGCCTTGTAAGATAAAAGAAGGTGGACAGTAACATAAATTGATTAGGATTGCTTCTACAAGTCCATTCTACTTGAGGATAGGGATTAAATCTCCTTTCTGAATCCTAACTTTCAATCTCCAATTCCTTTGCAAAGATAGATGCCACCTAAATGGCACATCACCCTGAATGTATAACCCTTGTCATTTCTTAAAAATGTGGAAATGCAAAAAATAGTAACCTATGCCATATTTATATGCTCCATCTCTCTGAAAATAGCGCATTCTGTCTTTAATCAGAGCATCTGTGTGCCAACAAAAGGAGGACACAGCTACTTAGATGGCCCTGGTTTCCTTCTGTTGTATTTCTACAACCTAAGAACCTAGACAGAATTGCGGGCTCAAAAGAAGAGAGTGCAGATCGTCATTTGAGTCACGGCCAAGGTTTCCTCAGGGTTGGTTCTGCTTCCACAAACCTCCAAGTAGGGTCTACCTAGGCCTTTAATGATCTACCACTTCTTTTAAATGTTGCTTTACCCTTTGAAGTGGACTCACTGCTTGCTAACAACCATCCTGGCCTGCTGCGTCTTAGGGCACAGCCATATTCTATGGTAAGTTTTTCATTTCAGGAACCTTTATCTTCCTCCTGCTGTCCACCCCTCCAGTCTGTAGTCCAGTGCCCTCAACATTGTAAGTATCCCTGGCCGGAGTGCAGCGACAACCAGGCTGAAAACAGGCGTGCTGAAAAAAGAAAATCATTTCCCAAAGTAAGTTGCTTTCACAGGTGGTGGTGAAGGTGAATGCTGGTGATGTGGGTGTTGCTGGCTCTTGAGGAGAAGTACACACACCCCAGAGCAGCTTAACCTGAGGGGCTTGTCTTCCAAGTGAGGTTTATGTGAAAGAGATGAGAACATGATTGCCCAAAGCTCAGGAGAAGAGATCCGGGGAAGGAGCCCTGGAGAAGAATGAATGTTAAATTGAGAGCCTCAGAGTCATGATGGATAGGAAAATTCTCAAAGTTTGTCCTGAAAGAATATGTAGTTTGACTTTGGATTGAGGGAAAAAAAGAGAAGAGGTGAAAACAGTGCTGATACAGCAATTTGGAAGGGAAAAAAAAAAAAAAAACAACCACAGCCATCCTTCCAAAGTATCATTATAGAGATAAAATGGAAAGATTTGGAATCCTGAGCAACTATAAAGATCTGCAGATGTATATCAAGTACATTCCCCCAAGTTAGATGTTAACGACAAGAGGGTAATGGATATTTCCATTTCTTATATGTGCACATTTATGAGATTCTGCAAAGTGTAACTCCACTTTTGCTTTATGTTTTTCATGCCACTGTTTTCAGTTCAGGAAAAAAAATTGTGCCAAGAACCTGCACTTCTCTTGCATAAGTGGCATTTACTGCTCTTTCCTTATATTCTATATCTTAAGACAAAACAGGCCACAAAGATTTTAGCAAGCAGCAATGAGTTCACTTCAGAGAAGCAAAGGGTCTTAGTCGAGAGAATCAAGCAACTCTTGAAGGAAGTGGTCAAACTTGATTTCCACATACCCCCTTGGTTTGGTGATATAATTTGAGCATTTGACTACATATGCATCAAAACAGATTTGTTTTAAACTGCTTCAAGCTCCACTCCCTGTTTCTGCTTCCCACATAAATGTCAGGAGATACGTGACTGTGGAGAAAGTGAAGTGTTACTTGTTCAGCTGTATCCAGTGATTTGCGACTCCATGGACTGTAGCCTGCCAGGCTTCTCTGTCCGTGGAATTCTCCAAGGTGATAATACTGGAGTGGGTAGCCATTCCCTTCTCCAGGGGATGTTCCCAATGCAAGGATAGAACCTGGATCTCCTGCATTGCAGGCAGATTCTTTGCCATCTGAGCCACCAGAAAAGCCTGTGGAAAATGCCCTCCTGTATGAATTAAACTTTCAAATAAAGACAGAGGAGCTTGTCTAAATGGAGAGTAAGCAGAACAATCTTTTTAATTTATGAAACTATAGTAAAAAAAATAAAGAGCTGGGCATGATTGACATACAAAATTTGCCATTGATTTTAGATTAAATGCCTGTATGTGATCATTCATGCTAAACCATGTTAAATTTTAATTTTAATGGAAAATTGAATAGCACATAAACACTTTCCATTAATGAGCCACTTATAATATATTCCTGTATACCAGACCACCTGACCTGCCTCCTGAGAAATCTGTATGCAGGTCAAGAAGCAGCAGTTAGAACTGGANAAATTCCTTATCGTGGTCCACCAGGCTCTGACTCCTGGCTCCCTCACTGACCTCATTCTCTACCCTTCTCTCCTTCCCTCCCTTCTCCTTCCAGCCTCTTTACTGTTTCTCAAAATAGTCAAGAATGCTTCCATCTCATAACTTTCCCATTTGCTGTTCATCCTCTCTAAGACTCTATTCCTTAATATGTGTATTATCTGTACCTCAGTTCATTCAGACTTCATGGGAAGGGCTTCAAGAGAGGACTTTTTGATAAACCTGTCTAAAATAGCAACCCACAGCACCTTTATTCCTTATTCGGTGACTGTACAGCAGTTACTGCTTCCTGATATATTCAGTGTTAATATGTCCACTTTCTGTCTTCTCCTTTAAAGTGTTTGAGGATAGAGACAATGTTTTATTTACATTTGAGGATACATTTGTATCCTCAGCACCCAGAACAGTGCCTGACATATAGTAGGTACACTCAATAATTATGTGGTGAAAGACTGAATGTAATAATTTTACACACACAAGGATGCTCTGACATCCTTGAAAAGTCTATAAAAAGAAGATATCACTCAGTCACTAAACATCTACTTGGCACTTCTTTTGCAGCTGGGCCTGGAATAGACACAGGAGAGATACATATACATCCGTCATGGACCAAGCCCTTGAGAAGCTTGATGAGAAATATAAGCATGTTCCATGAGTTACAAAGGAGAAAACAATCAGTCCTACCTGGCAGGTACGAAAGGCTTCTTAGAGTAAGTAACAGGTGAATGTAGGCTTAAAAGAACTTTCAATATAAAAGAGGCCCCATAATCATGCCCAAGATAGCATGGGACAGACTGGCGGTTTTGGACGACAGAAAGTACTGAAGTGTTGTTGGAGCACAAGAGCTCNCAGGCAGAGAAGGAATCTCTGACAAGCTGGCTGGTACCAGAAATGCTACAGTCTTCCTTAGAGCACCGTTAGGCAACGCACCCCGCCCTACCCGCCCCCAAGAGTCCTCAGGGCCAAGGGAAGCAAGGCAGGCCCAGGCCCAGACTGGACTCCAGGAGAGCGGGCACAGCTTCATGGTACAGCCCCACTGGTACCCATCCCCTCACTGTCTCACCCCAGTTGAGAAAGGTCTCTCTAGCTTCTACTCTCCACGCTGAAGACTGGGTCACTCTGCTGCTCAACAACCATCCTTGGTTCCCCAGTCTCCAAGGAGTAAAGCCTGATCTCCAGACAGGCCGTCAAGGCCCTTCATGATCTGGCTTCTGCCAACTTCTCTTGTCTCATCTCTACCCCATCCCCCACACACACCAGACTACAAAACATGCCTAGCACCTCCAGGCCTCTGGGCCTTTGCCCAGGCTGATCCTAGCTTCAACTGCCCATCCTCCCCACTCTCTGTCCAAATCCTTCTCAAATGCCACCTCCTCTATGAAGCCCTCCCCAAAGCTTCCAGTCACTCAGGCCTCTTTGCTCCTCAAAGATGCCTGTCACTAAGAGCCCCATTTGGGCAATTTTGAGTCTGCCTTTCCACTATGCAGAGTTCCAGAAGCCAGGACCAGCAGGCTCAGTATGTAGGGAGAAGAAAGGACTCAGGGCTCGGAGGCATTCGAGACCAGCGATGAGGCTAAGGATCCTAGAGAAAACTGTGAGAGCAGGGTGAGAAGACTCAGGGTGCAGGGGACCAGCCGCATGGGAGAATCCGGGTCTGCCTGGGCAGGACTCCCAGTTCCCATTCCTCAGCACCCTAGCCCTTGCTCCTACTATGTCTTTGAGTCTAGGTGGTCCCCGGCCATATCACTGGGGTGAGGGATTTACGCTTTGCTTTGAGACTTCTGGGGGCCCTGAGTGAGTTTCCCCACAGAGAAGGGAGGCTGAAGGAAGAGCTGCGGTGTGGGATAGGTTTCACAAAGTCGGGCTCAACCTGTCTTAGCTGAAAGGGCCTTGCCAGACAGGAACCTGAGGCCCTGAGAAAAAGGGGCTTGTCTGCAAAGCTACATGAGAATGAGGCAACCGGCAGAGCTGGTGGAACCCCGGGGTCCACCTGTGCGGCTCAGAGCTCTTTCCTCAAGAGGTCAGTGCCACCAGGCANAATCAGTCCTGAATATTCATTGGAAGGATTGATGCTGAAGCTGAAGCTCCAATACTTTGGCCACTTGATGTGAAGAACTGACTTGTTGGAAAAGACCCTGATGCTGGGAAAGATTGAAGGCATGAGGAGAAAGGGATGACAGAGGATGAGATGGTTGGATGGCATCACTGACTCTATGGACGTGAGTTTGAGTGAGCTCCAGGAGTTGGTGATGGACAGGGAAGCCTGGTGTGCTGCAATTCATGGGGTCACAAAGAATCGGACACGACTGAGCGACTGAACTGAACTATCATGTTCATCCTCTGAGTGATCAAATAAAAGTTGAGGCATAAAGTTATAAATATCTCACTTGTTGAACAAACATTGTAAAACAAGTAAAGACAACTGTTTAGTTTGGTTTACATTGTGGATCTAAGTAGCACTTCTAAAGTGAACAAAGATGTAATGTGTGAGCTCTAGGATAAAGACCACTTTCTAGAATGTTTGCTAATGGAATTAGAATGAAGTGATGAGGGTTAGAGCATTCTAAAAAGTGGGAAAGGTACAAAGTCAGAACAGCAAGAAAGCAGAAGTGTCTGGGATTCATTTGGAGTTGAGGATTTCTATATAGAAGAACAGGGGGAGACAAAGCCAACCTAGCCAAAGCTGAGGCTTNGTGATGAGGGTTAGAGCATTCTAAAAAGTGGGAAAGGTACAAAGTCAGAACAGCAAGAAAGCAGAAGTGTCTGGGATTTATTTGGAGTTGAGGATTTCTATATAGAAGAACAGGGGGAGACAAAGCCAACCTAGCCAAAGCTGAGGCTTTAGAGGAACCCACAGTGTTTCTAGACTGGCTGGAGCTCACGAGAAGCCAGTACCCTTCACATAGTACAATGAGAAGGCTGGCTTTTAAACCAGGAGTTTAGGGAGAAGCCCCAAACTTGAGGGCCATGGCAAAGGTGCCAGCTCTGGAACTTGTAATGAGTCAATTCATTTTTCTAGATCTCAGTTCCAAATCTAAAAATAAGAGTTTTGGTATAATAATTCCAGGATCTTTCCCAGATCAACAAGTTCATCAACTAAGACTGGAACTTAGCTAGCTTTCAGGACTGACATCATGGTCATTAGTAAATAGTCTCTCTTAGATGTACATTATTTATAGCTTCAACCAACATGCTTTTTCCTAATGCACATGAATGAATAACTGCTCCTTAAAAAAACAAGGGCTTCCCTGGTAGCTCAGCTGGTAAAAAATCCACCTGCAATGCAGGAGACCCTGGTTCGATTCCTGGGTTGGGAAGATCTGCTAAAGAAGGGATATGCTACCCACTCCAGTTTTCTCAGGCTTCCTTGGTGGCTCAGCTGGTTAAAAAAAAAAAAAAAAAAAAATCTGCCTGCACTGTCTGAGACCTGGGTTCGATCCCTGGGTTGGGAAGATCCCCTGGAGAAGGGAGAGGCTACCCACTCCAGTATTCTGGCCTGGAGAATTCCATGGACTGTATAATCCATGGGGTCACAAAAGTTGGACACAACTGAGTAACTTTCAGTTTAAAAAAGCAAGCATGTACATATGCACACACTACCAAACAGAATTCAATGGAGCAAAAGATAATATGTATGGCATACAATGGAAACCTTGCCAGGCTATTTCAGGGCATTTTTAGAAAAGTATAGTCATCAGGTCTGGTGGCTCAGATGATAAAGAATCTGCCTCTGATGTGAGAGACCTGGATTTGATTCCTGGGTCAAGAAGATACCCTGGATAGGGCAATGGCAACNGAAACCTTGCCAGGCTATTTCAGGGCATTTTTAGAAAAGTATAGTCATCAGGTCTGGTGGCTCAGATGATAAAGAATCTGCCTCTGATGTGAGAGACCTGGATTTGATTCCTGGGTCAAGAAGATACCCTGGATAGGGCAATGGCAACCCACTCCAGTATTCTTGCCTGGAAAATCCCATGCACAGAGGAGCCTGGTGGGCTACAGTCCATGGGGTTGCAGAGAGTCGGACATGACTGAGCGACTAACACACATATATAGCCATCAGGTTATGCTCAGAGAATCACAGGGAACCATTCCAGGAAAGGACACAGACATGAAGCACAGTAACAGCAGTGGGCAGTGCTATGGAAATGGGGAGAGCTCTAAGTTTTGGGGGGAGATTTATCAGTAGAGAATCTTGCAAATAATCTTGTGGCTGCATAGAAAAAACAAGAGAGATCATTGCAAGGACACAGTCTTTCAGCTTTGAAAGGAATTAAGAGGTTTCTCTGACAGTTGAATTTTTGAAGTGTTTTCTATTTAATTTCCAAGTTATGAGATTTGTGTTCTTAAATACAAATTTCTTTATGTATGACAAAATAAATTTCTCTTGATGTAGCATTTTTATTTTTCTATTTTTTATAATTATGAAATGGTATTCATGCAACATGGTAGGCTCAAAGGCCATTTGCTATCTCTAACTGGCACCTTTTCTGCTCGAGTTTTATCCCTGTTAATTGCACATGGAACAAATCCAGTGTGTTTGTGAACAACAGTCAAATAAATAGCTTTGGGGCATATAGTCTAAATGAAAGATAGAATAAATTTCAGCTTTATGGTTATGGTTCTTAGGTGATATGTAAAAATAAATGCAATTTTTAGCACATGAGCATTTTAGTGCATAACCATTGGGAGGTTAACCATGACTGGCGCATAGTAGCCTTTCAATGAAAGGTGGCTTGACTACATGCACAGAGAACCATTAGTTTCCCTTCTTCCCTTCCTTATAGTTAATAGAAGAGAAGCAATTTAGCAAAATTACATTATTTGCAAGAAGAACTGAAAAGCGAGCACCTCTTATATAATCAAAACATTAATCATATAATATCTGTAACCATAGGTGTAGTTTGCATCCACCTCTCCTCCCCCAGTGATTTGGAGATAAGGGCTAGGTACTTGACTATTGTGCCTCAAAACAGGTTTGTTTTAAAACACTTCTATCCACCATTTCTACTTTTCACATAGATGGATACAGATATTTGTATTTGAGAAGCTCCTTGCCCTGCAAACCTTTAATGAGGACTAGAGTATGCCAGGAGTGGAACTGACCCACGAGGAAGACCTAGGGGTCTTTTCATTAAGGGAAGTTCAGTGATGCCAACCCACTGCTGCCTAAGCCAGGCCTCACAGCAGGGTGTTTGACTCCTGGGGATTTGGGCTGCAGCCCTTTGCTTCTGGTATCTAATTCCTCAGCTTTGTTTTTCAGACAGCTGCAGCTGCCTCCCATTGGCTGTCCTTCCAGGGTCGTTCCCATGCAGCGTTTTCCACATCATTATGTATGCCTCAAAGCTAAAACAAACTCCATCTTTCTGCTTTATGTGTATGAATTCTTGTGTAGGCATATTTGGTTCCTGTTTGGTGTAAACGTGGTCTGTACATCGGCATAGTCAAAGCTACCGCGGGAATGAGAGGAGATGTTACGTATATGATGCCAATGTTTGGGTATCCTTTACACTAAGAAATGATGTGAAGAAAAACAATTACTATATTTTGTAGCAGGAAACAGGGCTTTGTCAACCACTTTGTTTACTAAGGACAGTAACTAAGGCAAATTTGGGTTTTTTAGTTTTGTGTTTCTTTTTAAATTGTATAAATTTCAGGAATATAGCATTGTAATTCAACATCTGTATACACTACAAAGTGATCACCAACATCAGTCTACTTTCCACCCATTACTATGTAGTTGGCCCCCTTTACCCATTTTGCCCTCCATCCCTTCTCCTCTGGTAACAACTAATCTCATCTCTGTATTTATTGAGTTTGTTTTTGTTTTCTTTTGTCTGTTTGTTCTATCCTTTTAGATTCCACATATGAGTGAAATCATGTAGCATTTGTCTTTCTTCATCAATTTCACTGAGCATAATACCTTCAAGGCCCATGCATGTTGTCACAAATGGCAGGAATCCTTTTTTTTTTTTTTAATGGCTAAGTTGTGTTGGACTCTTTGCCACCCCATGGATTGTAGCCTGCCCGGCTCTCGGTCCACGGGGATTTCCCAGGCAAGAATACTGGAGTGAGTGGCCATTTCCTTCTCCAGGGAGTCTCTGTGGACCAGGGATCAAACCCATATCTACTGTATTGTCAGGGGCATTCTTTACCATTCAACCACCAGGGAATCCCACTGTGTATAATACCACATCTTCTTTTTCCATTCACCCATGATAGACGCTTAGGTTGTTTACATATCTTGGCAGTTGTACGTAATGCTTCAGTGAACATAGTGGTGCATATTAAATTAGTGTTTTATGTTCTTTGAATAAAGATTCTGAAGAAGAATAGGTAGGTTATATGTTCTTAATTTTTTGAGTTTTTCAGTTCAGTTAATAATTTCTTTTTGCTGCTTTCTTATATTTTCCACTTCTTTCTTGGCATTCTCACTGTGCTCATCCATTCTTCTCTCGAGTTCAGCAAGCATCTTTATTACTTTTACACTGGTGGGTAGGTTTTTCTGAGGTTTTATCTTGTTTTGATTGGAGCATATTCTTTTATCTCCTCATTCTATCTAGTTCTCTGTTTATGTATTAGGTAAGTCAGCTATCTCTTCTAGTCTTCAAAAGTGACCTTATTTGAGAGAGATGTCCTGTGAGGATATCCAGGCTTCTCCTGCCTGTCTCAATGATATCCTTTAACCTTTTGATGTGGAGACTCTGTTCATCTAATTTTCAGGTCTTTTTCCAAGGGAATTATTCCATATGTAGTTGCAAATTTGTTGTGTTTGTGGGAGGAGGTGAATTCACGATCTTCCTATACCACCATCTTTAATCCTCCCCAGCCAGCACATTGGTTTTATAAATTAATGATTGCACATGGAAAGAGAAAAGTAATTTTAAACACATGCTGATTGCATTTCCTTTTGGGAGTGTTTACTCACCAGTATGACTTGAGTTCTGTGTATATAAACTGTGAATAATAACTATTTCTACACCCTAAGTCCTTTACAGACAGGAAGCAGCTCATTGTCCTCTGAGTTTACACAGGAACAAACTGAAACTAAACTGTACAACTATTTCATTGGTCAAAAATACTCAGAGCTGTCCTGGCATTGTGCTGAGCCTGATGCTGGGTTTAGGAAATGAGAGATAAAAGACAGTCACTGATTCCAAAAAAAACCTCATCAGTTATTATTTGCATATGATATGATTAGAGTGTAAAGTAGATCACAAAACACTCTATGAGGTCACAGAATATGGGACTCACTCAACCTTGAGGTGAAGTTGGAGGGAAAGAAGAAAGTTGGGGAAAACATCCTATTATAAATAGGTCCCCTGTTTTCTGTTGCTATAATTTTGCTGTGTAGACTGCATTGATACCCATAAAACAAAGAGCCATATAAAATTGTTGACTTATAAAACATGGGTGCCTTTTTATGTAGCAAGAGTTCAGAGAAACAATCAAAGCTTTCACACTAGTAAAAATAATCAAGAAAGGTCCTATGGAAAACAGAGGTCTTGAAGCACAACTCCCCACCACCCCATTTAAAACTCAGCGGTGAGCCCCACCAAGCAGTGCCCCTGTTGCTAAAATGTTTTAATTGCCATCATTTTCTGGCTCTCAGTTTTTCAGCAGAGCAACTGTGATGCTGAGCAGAATTAGGCTTGTTTTGTCCACTTATTTTATTATCCCTCCTGACCATTACATTAGCAGGGTTACTTCAGTTGCCTTTATTGATAAATGCTTGTTAGTGGTACTTCCATTTAACTAATTTCAGTATGATACTGAAAGCTATAAGCTAATCTTTTGGATTATTCATAAATGGACAGCTACACTTGCCACCCGTAAGTAAAGTAAAGTAAAGTCACTCAGTCGTGTCCAACTCCTTGCCACCCCATGGACTGTAGCCTACCAGGCTCTTCCCTCCATGGGATTCTCCAGGCAAGAGTACTGGAGTGGGTTGCCATTTTCTTCTCCACGGGATCTTCCCAACCCAGAGATCGAACCTGGGTCTCCTGCATTCCAGGCAGCCCCTTTAACCTCTGAGCCACCAGGGATGGACATTCAAATGCAGATGCACCAGTCAAGGGTACTTCTATTTCAACTCAGAAGGAAAGAAAAAGCAAGTTAGTCTAACACCTATGGCACTAGTTCTCTGTCCCCAGAGTGGAGAGGGCTAAGATAGGAGAATCTAGGTCCTTTTTAGAATCCTAAATGTCTATAACTGACTTCTCTCTGGAGGAAGGATCCCGACACAACAAAGTCTGTATACAGAAACCAGATTATTCTCAAGTTCCTTGGTGTTCTAGAACTTCCCGTGCCTGAGCAGGTGTGTGGTTCCTGCTTGCATTTCCAAATGATTCTCCAAACCTGCATTTCAGTTTCTTATGGACCATAAAACTGACCCTTGAAACCACAGAAGTTTGCAGAACAGAGAATCTAGATGGCATATAGCGCTGCCAAACTTTCATCCTCTCTGGAGCCTGGGAGTGCTATGTAACTACACAAGAGCTGCATAGACCCAGCAAGGCTAAATTTGAGTAATTATGTTAAACCAGCCCTTGCTTGCCGATCACACAGCAGGCTCCCCTGTGCTTGTAAAGTAACTGTCATAGCAAGGCCTGACTTTCGAGGGGAAACTATAAAACCAACTGTCATCTCAGGTATTTTAAAACAGGTTGAGTTAGCCAGAATAATTGGAAGTGAAGTTGGCTTCTGAATACATCATAAGCCTGTGTGGAAAAGAAAGTATTGTTTATCATCTTATTTACTTCTTTGCTGAGTGAGTGGAGCTTACCAATTATGTAAAAGCATCAGGATTGCCTGCAGAGCAAAGTATAAATAGAGCAGTTCTAACACTGAGGCTTACCCTTCAAGTGGTAAACGTACTTGTCTCGGTCTAGCAGCTCATAAGATTACACCAGAAGAATNAATTAAGAGTTTGATGGCTGAGGCAAATACAGCTTGGAGATAAGTCCCTTACTCCAAGCTGACTCTCATGTGGAGAGAAATAGAAATTATATAGAAATCACGTGTCTTTCACCGGGTATAGGAGAGATTCTGCGTGATTCATTACCAGCTTTGTATCCCATGCCTAGTGCCTTCTACCCCTTTCTTTTTTTTGTTTTATTGTTGATCTATTTAGTTTTGGCTGCGCTCGTCTTTCTCTAGGTGTGGTGGAAGCTCTTCTCATTGTGCTGGCTTCTCTTCTTGCAGAGCACAGGCTCTGGGGCGCTCGGGCTTCAGTAGTTGTGGTGTAAGGTCTTAGTTGACTCGAGGCATGTGGCCTCTTCCTGGACCAGGGATCAAATCCATGTCCCCTGCATTGGCAGGTGGATTCTTAACCATTGGACCACTAGGGAAGTCCTACCCCCCCCTCTTTTTTTTTGTTGTTGTCGTTTAAAGAAAAAGGCAAGAAGAAAAAAATGAGGCCAATGCCTAATATAAGATCATTAGGAGCTATCAACTTGGCAAAAAGAACTACTACTTGTTGGGGGTTTACTAAGTGCCAGGCACTGTTTAAACTCCATTATGTATTTTTTTTTTCTCATTGACTATTCAAATACAATTTGAGATATTTATTATTCATGCTATACAAATGAAGATACTGAGGCTTAGCATGGTGGCATGCTTAGTCACACAACTAACAACAATTAAAACCACTCTGTGCTGTTTTCTCTATACCCTGTTGCCAACAGATATATTCCCTGGCGTCTCTTAGAAAAAGAGATATAGTGGGATACAGTTGCAAGTCTCATGGTTATCTACTCAAAACCTGACTTCAACACCTCAGGGAAGCTGTTGTATTAAATGGGAAAACTGGAAATTATAGGCCTGAGTTCTAGTTCCCTGAAATTAGTCAAATATGAACTTCAGTTTCATCTTTGGGAGAAGATGGAGTAATATACTTGCCTTATAGAATTGTAAGAATTAAAAAATAGTTCTTAACCCTGCAGTGACTCACAATCATTGTGGGGCTTAAAAAAAAAAAAAAAAAAAAAACTACACTTGCCAAATGCTAACCCAAAGCCTAAGCAATTGTATTCTCTCATGGGTAGTGGTCTGGAAAACTTAGGCAATCTATGCATTTTCCACTTCCACGAGCGATTGGGGTGCGTGGCCATGGCTGGTAGTCAGTCATTGGATTGGAAGAGGTATGTGAACTTGCTACTACCTAGCACAGTGTTAAGAAAATTCTAAAATATTCTTATTCTCCAGCTATGACTTCTTTGTCACCTTCATGGGATTCTCCTTCCTTTTCTCATAAAGTGATGGAGTTTTAGCTCCTGGTATTTTATGGTTCTCAACAGTGAAGTTAATCAATTAGGGACTTTTAGGAATGCCTGATTCCCAGAAAATCCGGGAGAGGCAAGATAACCGTTTGGCTTCTCTGACTCTGTTTCTTGAAACTTTTTCATTAATGGATCCTCAATCCTTTCAAACCCCCTCCAGAACCCCACCCAGCCTCTCAGAGACAGCCTCCTCTCCTTCAAGCTTATACTTTTTCCATTCAGTTAAAAGCGTAAGGTACTATGCCATCAGTTAAAATGACTCCATCTCACTAGACAATTGGCTATCATTTCTCTCTCAAATCATATCACGTTTGAGTCCATACAAAGTGAAAATTCTAGGCGCTTTAATATCTTTGTGGATGTTTTATTTGTGGCCAAACTAGGATGGGCTCACAGCAGCTTAGCTGGTTATCTGTAATGTCTGGGCAAGACCCACTCTGCTTCGTGGAGGCTCATTCCTGTTTTGTCTTTGATGGTTACAGAGCGAGAACAAACATCTTGTTCAGCCTTACCCACTCCTCCTATTATAAAGTAGGATATGTTCCCTTTTAATACACTGACAATCCAACAGACTAGGGAAAAAAACTGTTGTTATGATTAAAGTATTTACTTCATTGAAATGAATCAAACAGGTATTTAATTATTTGTATCCATAACCTGTTGTTTGCTGTTTGCTTTCCCAGGGCCAACATTTAGTATATTAGACATTGCAATGTAGTGATCAGTAAAGCACCAGAGACTAGGCACATGTGGGCTTTTTTCCTCCAATAAGTTCCAAAACCTAGGGAGAAAGAGAGAAAAGATAGGGATACAAAGATTATATAGTATATGGGGTTTTAATTCTCCCCTTTAGAAAATAAAGCATTCAAATAACAATGACTAGTACTCTAGATCACTCAGGCATTCTCTTTAAAAAAAAAAAAAAGATGTATATATATTTTAAACTATTAAGAAGAAAGGGAGCTATTCCTGTGCTCTTTCCTTCTTCCATCCAGTCTGAGCCCGTTGGAATCCTGCACCGTTCTTGTAACCATCAGGCAGCCTGTCAGGGAAAGGATGAACAAAGACAGAGCTGGCTGGGAAGAGTGAGATGAATGCAAAGAGCTCTAAACCAAGCAGAGTTTTCACCGCCCCCACATCCATGCCCTAAAATAGACACAGAATTGCACATGCTTGTAGTTCATTGGCCAGGTTCAGAGTTAGCAGAAATTAACAGCTGAGTGCCTTTTTCTTAATGGAAGTACTGCTGTGTCAGAAAAAGAAATCAGAAGAGCCATGAGGTTAAACCAGTCTCCAGATTAGCTGGCTAGTTGGCCAGCATGTGACAAACCAAAGGCACAAAGACCTGTGTCCAGTGTGCAGCTGGACTTGGGACCTTCCAACAAGCACCTAAGCAATGATGGCAAAGCATCAAACATGTGCCAGACTCACTTGAGACCTTTAGAAATGATGCTCTTCCCTCAGGAGGTGGAGGAGCCAAGTTAGAGGTGTCTCAGCTCTCAGAGTTGATACTCCCTTGGAAGCTCTGATGACTTAAATTATTTTTTCTTCACAGAACCCCTTCTTTCTTACCTTCCTTTACCTCTTTTCTTCTTCTTCCCTCCACTGTTTCTCCTCCTCCCTTGTCTTTTCCCCTTCCTTTGTCTGTATTTCTCTTCTTTTTTTTTTCAAAGAAACATCTAAGTCATAGCCACAGTTATTCCTTCTCAAGATTGTTGCCAGCCAGTTGCAAGGCTACAGATTCAGATGCAAGAAAGTTGGCCTCATTTGCCTGAGATGGAAAAAAAAAAACATAAGGAATAGTGATCTATGTCTCTCAAACAAAATAAAAATAGTCTTATTTACTAGGTGTAATTTCAGTCAAATTCTGCCTAACCAAACTCTGACAGAAAGACATGTTGATTCTTTAAAAGTTGTCTTACTCTAGGCAAGCTATACAGGGGCTAAATCACAATTTTCAAACTACCTCATGGATGGGAAACTAAATTCTAATCACATCTCTGTTTTGGACATTATAATGCCAATTAAGATACTGATTCGACTCCTTTAGGACTCTTTCTAAAACTTAAATGTCACTGCTATAAGCTGAAGTGATTTTAGAAGACTGTTACTTGTTAGGTAGGCTAACAGTTTATTAGAATGGAAGGCCAAAGGGAGAAAAATACCTGAAATTTGAGGTGGTTTTAGGTCGATTTCAAAATGGTAAGTTTTGTTATATCTGAAAGCATTGGTGAAGGAGACTCCAAGAGTGTATTATTTCAACTCCATTTCTGTCTCTTCTGCTTTGGTATATTCTGCCAACATTGAATCGGACAGAGAATTTCTAACATCTCCTGTGACCTCTTATGGGTTGATGAGAGATTGAAGAGAACACGACCAATATTTTGCAATGCTTGGAAAGAATTTCCCGCTTGCCACAGCCACTTTGTCATGTGCTGACAGTAGGGGACGAGGCAATGGCCATGACCACTCCTTGGGAGCGTCAGCCAGTTTCTGAATTTTAATCCCGTGCAGGAAGCCTGCAAGGTCAATGACAGCTGCCCGTCATTTTCCCTTTCTCATTGTTCCCTGCCGATACTCCTCTGTGGCTGCACACATACCAGATTTCACCTTCACTCCACAGTCCTTCTCCTGCATCCCTGTTGACAGGGCCACATAGATGGAGTTCCCCCAAACTAGGGGAATCTTGCATGCTCTCATCTCTCCTTAACTTCTCACCCCAAGATTCTTATGAATATTGTGATTATATCAGACCAAGGAGGCCAGTTGAGGGTTGCAAGGAAACATAAGATTTGATTTTGATAGCTATAAAAGGAAAGCCCAGTTTCCTCTGCTGTGCTAGCAAATCTTGCTTTCGAAGTCACAACGTTAGTGTTAGTTAGANATCCAACCAGTCCATCCTTAAGGAAATCAGTCCTGAATATTCATTGGAAGGACTGATGTTGAAGCTGAAATAACAATACGTTGGTCACTTATGCAAAGGACAGACTCATTTGAAAAGACCCTGATGTTGGGAAAGATTGAAGGCAGGAGGAGACAGGAACGACAGAGGATGAGGTGGTTAGATGGCATCACCAACTCAATGGACATGAGTTTGGGTGTTAGCAATGGACAGGAAGGCCTGGCATGCTGCAGTTCATGGGGTCGCAAAGAGTCGGACACGACTGAGCAACTGAACCGAACTGAACTGAACCAGATGGGGGACAAACCTTCCCTGGGCACATCTTCCACAGGAAGTAGACGCTGAAATGAAAGTGATACTCAGACTGAATGAGCTCTTTTCATTGAGATAAGAATGCAGGCCATGTGGGCTTTAAGAGTGGAAGAATAGGAGGTCATTCTTCTTTTTTTTTGGTCACGCAGCATAGCATGTGGGATCTTAGTTCACTGATTAAGAATGGAAGTTGTGCCCCCTGCATTCAAAGCACTGAGTCCTAACCGCCAGATCCCCAGGAAAGTCCCTAGGAGGTCGTTCTTACAGGGTGCAATGAGAGAGGTTCCTGCATCGGTTCTTCCACCCTGTCACCATCCAACCCCCCCACAGGTTCTGGCATAGTAGCTGACATTCCAAGGTTGGTAAATGATTCCTTTGGATTAAACTTTGTCCTGTCATTCTGACCTGCCAGCCTGTGCCCTTGGAAGGGCTCCTTCACCTCCTTGAACTTCACTGGTTGGCACTGCTAATCCCTGGGGCTGAGAGACTGGCAGAGAGGCTCGCTGTGCCCCAGATCCCAGGTCAGGGCACCACTATAGGACGGAGAAGCCAAGGAACAAGGATGCCACAGATTCCTGCCGCTGTGTTGGCCCAGAAAGATACTGCCCATCAGCCCTTCATTAACTTCCCTCAGCAGCTTGTCCAGACGTTGTTTTTCTTCATGCTCGTGCCCTTCCTTCCCTAACCCCAGCTTTTCCTAGAATCCAAATGTTTCCACCCTGGGTGGGGGGCTGGGAGCATGGAGGAAATGAGGGGAGGAAGAGAGGGGGGCCTAGCCTAGGATAGCTGCTGCAGGCTTTCTCTGACATATATTGAATTTTTAAAATTCATGTGAACTTTGAAGCTGTCTCTTATACACATCTAGANCCACCCTGGGTGGGGGGCTGGGAGCATGGAGGAAATGAGGGGAGGAAGAGAGGGGGGCCTAGCCTAGGGTAGCTGCTGCAGGCTTTCTCTGACATATATTGAATTTTTAAAATTCATGTGAACTTTGAAGTCTGCTTCAAAATATTTTGCCATCTCTTTTAATGTAAAATAACATTTGAAATCACTTAAAAGTTGTAATACTTGAAAAAAAATTTTTTTTTAATTTTACTAAATGTCATGTGAAACTGTTGGTGTTAGGATCCACGAAAATGTGCTTTTTTATTTTGTGGCTCTAACTATGATTGGCACACACCACTCTATTTTTCCTTTCAGCAAGTATTTATGAATGTCCTACTATGTGTTTGGAATATAGGTGATGTAACAGTGAGTAAACAAGACAGAGATCAGGCTACAGGGAGCTACAGGGAGGATATGGTTAAAGTGGGAAATTGAGGGACTTCCCTCGTGGTCCAGGGGCCAAGACTCTGAACTCCCAATGCAGGGGGCCCAGGTTTGCTCCCTGGTCAGGGAACTAGAACCCAGATGCACGCTACAGTGAAGATCAAAGACCTCGCATGCCGCAACTAAGACTCAGCACAGCCAAACAAATTTAAAAAAAATTTTAAGGCAGGAAATTGAGAAAGTAGGAGTCATCCAAAGGAGGGAAACCAGAGGTAAGGGATGTAGAGATGGGTCATCCACAGATTGAGGATGACCTGACGACATGTTGAAGAAGGGATTGTTGCATTCTGACATTCAAGGGTTTGTCCATGATGTTTCCTCCTGGACCTGCACCCTTTGCTGTACTCCTGGTCTGTGCATAGTACTGCCATCAACTCACCGGTTAAGACAGGAACTTAAGAATCATCCTCAAGCCATACCACTCCACCTCCCACTCCCACACACACATGTCCGATTAATCACCGAGTTCAGAATGGCTTTCACACTCATTCCTTTCCATTTCTCTTTGACTTATGGCTGAAGTCACCGTCATCTCTACCCTAGGTGACATGATGATGGCCTAATGACTACTTTCCCCACAGTGATCAGTCTATGGTTGTTAAAATGCAAATTGGATCATGCCATTCTCTGCTTAATGCATCCAGTGTTCCTCCTTTTTCAGAGAGAGGTATAATTCATGATATGACCTGTAGGCTTCTGCATGGTGACCCTTGTCTGCTGTCCAGATTTGTGGTACTGTCTTTTTGTTTTTAAGGTTTATTCTGGCTGTGCTGGGTCTTCATCACTGGCAGTGGCGGGAAGCGGGGGCTCCGCTCTCGTTGTCATGTGTGGGCTTCTCATTGCAGTGGTTTCTCTCTTGGGGAGCACAGGCTCTAGGACTCATGGGCTTTAGTAATGTGGCGCCCAGGCTTAGTTGCCTCTCTGCATGTGGCAACCTCCCAGACCAGGGATCGCAGCCATGTTCCCTGCATTGGCAGGTGGATTCTTAACCACTAGACTATCAAGGAAGCCCCCTGGTACTTTGTTTCACTCCACCCGCCTTTTTTTTCTACCCTGCCATGCAACTTAGTTTCCTGACCAGGATTTGAACCCGACCCTGGCAGT
This sequence comes from Neotragus pygmaeus, assembly GCA_006410875.1. Taxonomy (NCBI): domain Eukaryota; kingdom Metazoa; phylum Chordata; class Mammalia; order Artiodactyla; family Bovidae; genus Neotragus; species Neotragus pygmaeus. The sequence continues at coordinate 553,966 of SJYV01048576.1, read as the reverse complement.
GAACGCACTGCATCCTGATCACTGGACTGCTGGGGAACTTCCGCTGTGTCACTCTTTGTGTGGCTTTATTCAGTTTATAAAATATGCCATGCTCCTTCCTTTCTCAGAAGATATTAGGGACAAAAATGAGACAATCATGGTAGCAGTCCAAGACACCCAACATCAAAATAATGAAGAGAAAGAGAAAACTGAAAAAAAGGAAGGAAAGACAGGAAAGAAAAATGAAATCATAAATGAAATCATGAAAGAAAAATTTCTAAAGCAAAGAACATGAGTTGCCATACTGATGGATCTTTGAAATTCCCAGAAGAGTGAAAGAAAACAGATTCACATCGAGCAACAACAGAATTAAATTTCAGAACATTGAGATGAATGCTTCAGAGGGGAAGAGGGAAATGTTACATACAAACACAAGGAATCAAAATGACATCGAACTTCTAAACAACACACTGGAAGCTAAAAGGCAGTCAANCCTCCCAGAAGAATGTGTTCATCTTTTATAAAGCATTAGAGGCCTTGGAAAAATGTAATCATCCATAAAATCAGAAAAGTACATAGACTAAGGCCTACAAGTGCTTCCTCTTTTCCTGCTTCTGCTCTATATACATAAAATTCAGTCAACATAAATGTATCATACCAGTTATGGCCTACTTGGTCATACAAAATTTGTTTTCAGTCTTTCTAGTTGCTAATTCTTTATTCAAAAATGTTTAATGTATTGTAAATGTATATGTATATGTATGTATGTAAATGTAATGTATTGTAAATGTATATGTAAATGTAATGTATTATAAAATGTCTAATGTATTGTCATTCTCTTTTTCACAACGCAGAAGTTACACAATGTTTGCCCTGAGTTTATCAAAACAAAACACAGCTAGCAGTGGAAAATAGGGCATTTTTAAAAAATGTAAGCCTAGTAGTCCAGCGTACTAATAGGTAGCAGAGAGAGGAAATATTGATAAAGTGAAATTTAGAACGAAAGTGTTTACTAATTGCAGTTTTCATTAATAACGGTGTCAGAGCTAAAAGGATTCTCAAGTTAACTGCAAGTAGTTGAAATAGAATCTCTCATGACATTCTGCAGGCTGTGTCCCTTTGCTGAACCAATGAGATTTGTTTTTTCTTTCCTCTTAATATTGGCCTGTAGGCCTATATGTAAAGACAAGCCTTCATGCAACCTGTTCATCACATGTTGATTTCAGAATACAGCATTATTCCATTAGGTAAAGTATAAATTAAATGTATGGTTACTTAATATTTTTTATTTTTTAACCCCATTTCTGTCACCATGCAGATAAAACTTAGATGGGCTTATTTGTTAAGCTACATAACTAGGAAATGGTGGGCGTGTGGGTGTGAATTTTGTAATTAAAATCTTGAAATTTGTTGTTTCACAGACCAACAGGTGGGATCATGTTAGCTAAAGCTTATCCTCTTGCTCTGATGAGCTGGTTTCTGTACATCGTCTAGAATAAAGGTTGGGATCACAGTTCACTCTACAATGAGAAGAATCCTCTGGGCTCAGAACACCACCAAGAGTAGCATTAAATGACTTCCTGAAAGATGACCTCTAGTTACCTAAACGGAAAGAACGTGAGGGCAAGAAAGAGAAGCATCTGAAGGATCATACAAGACAGAGGAGAAGCCTTGATAGAAGCTGAAGCCCAAAGGAGAGGCACAGGTCAAGAAATAACGTAGGCTATGAAGGCTTATCTGTCAACCCAGTCACCCATTAACACCCAAATGCAGTTTACCTTGTCAGGTGTCATCCTAGAGCAGAGCAGTTTGGTAGGATTGTGAAAAACAAGAGGGGAACTCCACTCGGATTTGGGAGCTGGGGCATAGGATTGGAATACCTTTTGAGGACAAAAATAAGAACTAACATCTATTGAGCTCCTTCTGTGTGCCATTTCTTATAAATGCTTTAGCAGGGCAAGAGAGGGCAAGGATTGAATAAGTCATATAGATTAGCATCCCCCTAAAGAGTAGGAAGATATTTCTAATGCATTATGAAACTCATTAGACCCTATTTTGCCTTACAGTGTCTCTGAATTTGAAGGTAGAGTCTGGCCCAAGGTGGTCCTCTGCTCCATAGGAATTGATCCTGTCAATCTGTAAACAAATCCATAGAAACAAAAGTCAGGAGAACAAAACTGAGTAGCAGTCTGCCCTGTGTTTCCTGGAGAGGAAAGTGACCTGAGTGACCTCTGAGTTCTCCTGTCCTGCAAAACTCACATCACTGGAGCGGTCCTGGGCTGTTTCTGTAATGAGCAGGTTCTTGGGAAGTCCATAGAAGCAGATGGTGTGACCACCGAAGTAGAAGGAGCCTCTGCAGGTGGTGTCCAACTTGGGGTGAGAGTCTGTCCTCACACACCCCTTCTTTTATGTACTAATTGCCCACTCAAAATGCACACCATCTGTTAATCCTCTGAATGCTGGCCTGGAAGTTGCCTATAAGATACTGATTTGTGACTTGAGTTAACATAATATATAAGTAAGTGATTTGCTAACTAGCTTCTGGAGCCCTCACCTTGAAAGCATAAAGGACATAGAATATAGTTAGGAAGAGCTGAGGCAGTGAGGACAAGTCCAACATGGCTCACTTATTTGGAGGGAGTTGCTGTTTGTATCCTGCTCCTCTGGGCCTTGGATTATCAAGGAAGCACCCTGAGTATACCTGGAAGGTGAGGAAGGAGTTGGGAAAAGCAGACTTCAGAGACAATGAGGAAGACTTGACTAGTTTCATAGTGAAGGAGGCTATAATTCTTCTGAGAGCATCCAACAGTTGTATGTTTTGGGGTTGAACATGTGACGGTTCACATGTGTGTTGCTCTTCAGTCGTTCAGCATCCGACTCTGCGATCCCATGGACTGCAGCATGCCAGGCTTCCCTGTCCTTCACCATCTCCCAGAACTTGCTCAAACTCATNAACATGTGACGGTTCACATGTGTGTTGCTCTTCAGTCGTTCAGCATCCGACTCTGCGATCCCATGGACTGCAGCATGCCAGGCTTCCCTGTCCTTCACCATCTCCCAGAACTTGCTCAAACTCATGTCCATTGAGTCAGTGATGCCATCCAACCATCTCATGCTCCATCATCCCCTTCTTCTCCTTTCTTTGATCTTTCCCAGCATCAGGGTCCTTTGTAATGAGTAGACTCTTGGCATCAGATGCCCAAAGCTTCATCTTCATCATCAGTCCTTCTGATGAATATTCAGGATTGATTTCCTTTAGGATTGACTGGTTTGAGCTCCTTGTATTTCAAGGGTCTCTCAAGAGTCTTCTCCAACACCACANGTAATGAGTAGACTCTTGGCATCAGATGCCCAAAGCTTCATCTTCATCATCAGTCCTTCTGATGAATATTCAGGATTGATTTCCTTTAGGATTGACTGGTTTGAGCTCCTTGTATTTCAAGGGTCTCTCAAGAGTCTTCTCCAACACCACAATTCAAAAGCATCAATTCTTCGGCGCTCAGCCTTCTTTATGGTCCAGCCCACACATCCATTCATGACTACTGGAAAAACCATAGCTTTGACTAGAAGGACATTTGTTGGCAAAGTAATGTCTCTACTTTTTAATATGCTGTCTAGCCCTCTCACATGTGTATGTATGCACATATTCTTACATAAAAATATACAGAGAGAAACAGATGTAGAAGCAGATGCTTTGCCGATTCCCAAGACCCTCAGTCTAGGCTTCTTGAGCTGCACCATTGTTATTCCCACCAGCAGCAGCCAAGCACAGGCATTCTGAAGATTTCTGAAGATCCATGATCATCTCTGCCTGTTCATTTTCCTTGGCCCGTTTAATTGAAAGGTGATGCGGTTACTATGTTTCTTTTAGGAAAGTGGAGTTTATTGCCCTGCTGTCTCTGGAAACTAGCCATAGCTTGCAAATTTGNCCTTGGCCCGTTTAATTGAAAGGTGATGCGGTTACTATGTTTCTTTTAGGAAAGTGGAGTTTATTGCCCTGCTGTCTCTGGAAACTAGCCATAGCTTGCAAATTTGGAACACCCAAAGCAAGCGTGATAAATTATCCCCAGTGAAATATCCCTAGTACTTCTGCCAAAAGAAAGGCTTGGCAGCCTGTGAGATTTGATACAACTCTCTTCTCACAAGGCTGCAAAGTGGACTTTCCCCCATTCCCTTCTCCCCCAAAACCACAGAATAAAAAGATCAGTTTGGAAAAACATTTAAGATGAGGGGGGAAAAATTGCACTTGAGATTGTCTCCCAGAGACTGGGCTGGTATTAAGCAAAATTGTGAAGAAATGAGGGGACTGCAAGCACCACTTTTCCTGTGTCCCGCTGCTTCCACTGCTAATTCTCCTATTCAGTTATTTATCCATGACAATGGCCTCATCTCTTACAAAGCAAGAGCTGCCCATGTCATTCATTACATCACCAGCTCAATATTGAGTTGCTGGGGATGGCTCTGTCCCTTCTTGAAAGAATGTGTCATTAACTAGCAGATACAAGGTTCTGGGAAACACTTACTCCATCTACTGGTCAAACCCATCTTGTCTGGAAAAGGCTGATTTTCTGGACTGTGGACTGTATGTGTAAGGGGATGGGATATGAAGCCAGAAATGAATTTCTAAGTACATGTCTCTGACCTTTAATGACCTTTATTCTTGAATCACATGGTTATCTTCCCAGCAAATTATCTATGTCTACTTATATCACCAGAAACTGAAATTTGAGGCTGAATATCTAAAATAAACCTAGATAACATATAAAAAGCAGAGACATTACTCTGCCAACAAAGGTCCGTCTAGTCAAGGCTATGGTTTTTCCAGTGGTCACGTACGGATGTGAGAGTTGGACTGTGAAGAAAGCTGAGCACTGAAGAATTGATGCTTTTGAACTGTGGTGTTGGAGAAGACTCTTGAGAGTCCCTTGGACTGCAAGGAGATCCAACCAGTTCATCCTAAAGGAGATCAGTCCTGGGTGTTCATTGGAAAGACTTATGCTGAAACTGAAACTCCAATATTTTGGCCACCTGATTCGAAGAGCTGACTCAGTAGAAAAGATTCTGATGCTGGGAGGGATTGGGGGCAGGAGGAGAAGGGGACGACAGAGGATGAGATGTCTGGATGGCATCACCAAGTCGATGGACGTGAGTCTGAGTGAACTCCAGGAGTTGGTGATGGACAGGAAGGGCTAGCATGCTTGGGGTCACAAAGAGTCGGACACGTCTGAGCGACCGAACTGAACTGATCTAAAATAAAATGCCCCATCCTTTCTGAAGTTCAAGGTGGTGGCCTACAGGAAAGAGTGAACCTGGTCATCTATTTTAGACTATAAAAATTTAGAGTTGGCACACCACAGTTGACTTTATTAATTCTGGCCAGTCTGGACCTGCAGCTACTGATGATGTTGCTTCCACAAATCAGACCCGAGTGTCCTATTTGATAGCCTGTAGTCAGCTACTTGGTCCTGACTTAACCTTACCCCTCTTGCCCATACATACATATGCTCTGTGGCCCCCAATGTGTGGATTCCATCCAGAGGATTCTCCAAATGAGTTCTCCATGTAGGTGCCAGAAGAAGACATCATTGTGCCATGAAGAAGAGCTCTGAGTCCAAGCCGCTATGCCTAAGAATTCGAAAATAATGTTTCCTGGAGGAAAAAAAAGCCAGGAAGTCTTCACTCTTTTGTACCCCCTCCTTGCTTCTTTGAGGTACTCATGGTGCCTTCAAGATACTGCATTTCTTCTGACTAGCACTTGACAAGTATTTATGAGATAGTCACCAGAAAAAGGAACCATCACTTGGTGTCTTGCCTTGTGTGCGTGCTAAATCGCTTCAGTCATGTCTGACTCTTTGTGACCCTATGGACCATAGCCTGCCAGACCTCTGTCCATGGGATTCTCTAAGCAAGAATGGAGAGATTCAATCCACTGGAGTGGATTGCCATGCCTTTCTCCAGGGGGTCTTCCCAACCCAGGGATCGAATCTGCGTTTCTTACATCTCCTGCATTGGCAGGCAGGTTTTTTACCACTAGCACCATCTGGGATGCCCATATCTTGCCTTAGGTTGCATAGTAATTATGTCTTCTCCTCTGCCCTCTTCCTGGGCCATATTGAAATGATCTTTCCTCACCACCACCCCCTCTTCATTGCTTAAATTATATAAAATACTTATATATTTCAAAATTAAGAAAAATACAGTCTACTGAAGAATATATTATACTTTCATTCAAAATTCCTTTTATTTTTGCTTTACACTGTGTTCACCAAATTTTGACTAAGTATAGAATCATGGTTCTATGGCTGGATGGCATCACCCATGCAATGGATATGAACTTGTTATGATGTTCTAGGTTGGAAAGACATAATTATTATTTCTAGATTGGAAAGACAAAGGAACAATCTGCTTAAAAATAGCCTAATTTTTCCAAAGATGATAGACCACATGAAAAATGGAGATCTTGCTAAAGGAGTCTGTCACGTGTGAGCTCACTGTGGTCATCTGTTTACAACTGTGTATGACCTCATGGTGTTAATGGTCCTTCTAAACTTAAGCATTCTCAGAAACTGTAATTGACATAAAGGACAGAATGATGAGCAGACTTAAGATTGGGTAAGAGACAGGAATGATGATAAAGGTCAACAAACCTTCCAAGAAGTAAACTGAGTGGGAAGGAGACTGGAGAAATAGCTCATGAAAAGCAATTCAGAAGAGTAGGGTGTTTTAAAGGTCAGAAACCGATTCCCAGTGTGGGTGCAGAAATGACAAGAAATGCTTTGATGACTTAGCGTTCATTAGGTAGTACTAAATTGCTGGTGAAACAGGAAAGTCATTTGCATTTCAGATTTGCCCCTTCTCCAAATTTCATTTTATGGTAAGGGCCCTTTCAAGATGACTTAAATGAACCTTTTTCTTTTTTTCCTTTAAATTGCAGAAGCAAGCATACGTACCTCATTCAGTGGTGACTAACATTCTTCATTATCTCCTCAATTTATTGAAATTAGTTGTGATGCGGTTGGATCTAGTTGAAAAGTCCTGCCAGTTTTTCAAAACAGAAACCCTGCTGGTCTCCCTGGAACCTTTTGAAAATTGAAGCCAGGAGGTGAAAAAGGTTTATAACCTTGAGCTGGAATGCAAAAAAACCTAAAAGTGAAGTAGAAATTGAATAAGAAGGTGTCTTCTTCCTGCACCGTTAACAGAGCTCCTGTTTCAGACATTCAGCTACAGTTGGCGCCCTTGTCTTAGAGCATGAATACCCAAGAGCCTGAGTCGTCATGTCCTCTCGGTGCATGATATTTAGATAGGCATCCTAATTGTTTTACGTAGTAGAGCGCTAGCCCATCTGTAATTGGCAAACCACACACAGAGATGGAAGTTTACAAGAAATGTTCTAAATCTCATTTTACCAAAGGAGTGGGTTAGATTAGAACTAACCCACTAACTAACCCAGTTTGATTTAGAACTGGCATAGACACACTCTCTTATCTACCAATTCTGATCAGTCAATAGGCCTGCCTGGAGCTCTGGGTAGAGAAAGATTTTGATACCTGTGGGAAAGAAGGCAAAATTGAGTAGAAAGCAGTTGATGATGCCATCCGTCAATCTGCATGTACCTCCCTAGTCATTCCCTCTCCCCCTTTCCTAAGCTATTTTGGTCAAGCCTTTGCTCCACTCAGATGTCCAGTACCTCCCATCCTCTGCCCCCCTACTCTCAGCTGGTGATCTTGCGTCCCAGCTCTCTGAGAAAAGAGAAGCAATCAGAATAGACTTACCAAAGATTCCCACCATCACATCCACCCATGTGCCAGCATCTGTAGTATACAGTGTGCCTTCCTAAATATTACTGTTCCGTTCTGAGGCACTCTCGTCTTTTGCTGGAATTACAGTAGCCTCCTGGCTCCCACCCTTAACTTTACTACAATCTATTCTCAACAAAGGTGCCAGAGTGATTCTTTAAAGCTTAAGTCGGGTTATATCCCTTCTGTGCTCAAAACATTTCTCATTTTGCTCAGAACCAAAGTCATTTCGAGAGTCTCCCTGGCCTACATGGATGACCCTTCTCGCCACCACTCTGCTTTCACTTCTCATCTTTCCTCCTAGATCACATTTTCTGCAGCCACATAATTTCCTTAAACCATAAGCAAGCCTGGCAAGCTTCTGCCTTAGTATATGTGTACTGCCTGAGCCAGCTTTACTTCTGTCGTCGTTGTTGTTCAGACACTCAGTCGTGTCCAACCCTTTGTGACCCCATGACCTGAAGCACGCCAGGCTTCCCTATTTCCCCATGTTTGCTCAAACTCATGTCTATTTCTGCCTCCCTCCAAAACATGGATGGCTAACTCTCTTATTTCTTGAAGCCTTTTCTTCTTCTTCTTCTTCTTCTTTTTTCTTTTTTTGGTGTTTCAACTTTTATTAGACAGTTAGGAAAATTGAAACAAAATATAACTTTGTTTCTCAAAGATCATACAATTTATCAGCAGTGACCGACATTATTTCTATAGCTTATCAGATGCCTTTATTTTATCAGAGGCACTTAGCATGTATTACCTATTGTGATACATGTTTTAAACCTTTAAACGTTAACCTTATTCCTCTTTTTGCCATTTTCTTTTATTAAAATATAGTTGACTTACAATATTATGTTAGTTTGAGGAGTACAGCATGGTAATTTGGTTATGTATGTAAGAATATATGTATATACATATGTGTGTGTATATATATATATATGTGTGTGTGTGTATCCTTTTCCAGATTCTTTTCCTGTATAGGTTATTACAAAATATTGAGTATAGTTCCCTGTTCTTGAAACCTTTTCTTATGTGCCACATTCTCGATAAAGCCAATCTTGACCACCTTACTTAAAATGACAACTGCCACCCCTCACTCAGCACTCATCTCCAGAAGTCTATTTTTTCCATAGTGTTTATAGCATTATAGACTTTAATTATTTATTTTATACATTGTATACATCTGTCTCACCTCAAGGAGAGGACGAGGATGTTTTTCCCCCTCTTTTGTTTCTCTGGTCAAAACCCACCCCAGGAACAGTCCCAGCACATAATTGGTGTTTATAAAGAATTGGTAAATGAATGAATAAATGGATGGCATCTGATGTGGGTGTGGGAGGGAAACATGGAACATTCATCTCTGGAATGAATAACCTCAAAAGCCTCCCAAATTTGACATTCTCTGATTCTTTTCCCCTGAAAAATCAGCATGCTCAGAGTTCTGTGCTCAGACTTCTGAATTCTTTAAGGAACATTTAGACTTCAGTGGATATAGAAGAGGAGAAATGGCCCTTATTTGTGGTTTCTCATTTCAACCCTTGTTTGCTCTTCATTGGAGAAAAGGAGGCTGAAGGCCCCAAGGATTCCTCTTGCGCCCAAGTTATTCTACTCTTTCCTATTTATAGAACCTTCCAAACAGAGTCGATTGATTGAATGATGTGTCAAAGGGAAAAACCATTGCCCTCTGTATAATTTCATTTCCAAGTGTAGTAAGAAAAACCCCAGAATGATGCCCAAGGAAACGGGGGTTCTGTTGCATTTCTAGACAAGCTGCCAGTCTCTGACACAAAGGGCCAAGGATCTCTCTCCATTCCCTCCCTTTTCTGCCCAGGTACCAGTGGTACCTGAAAAATTAACATTCAAGGAGTATTTTCTTGACTTCAAGTTCACTACCCTTGACATACAAGTGCCTAGTGATTTCGAGGAGAGATTGTAAATGAGATTTAGATTTATTCTTGCCATAAAGATTTGATAAAGAGGAGAAGAGGTGAGACTTTGGAACCCTGACGAGGGAAAGAGACACATCATGAGAAAGTGAGAGACACAGAAGAAAAACCTGATGGATCTGCTTTAATACTCAATGTCTTGAGGCTTAAGCGTGTTCTTGCTACAAGCCAGAGACTACCACTCTCCTTTTTGTTCCTGATCTTCCCTTCTTCCTCCATGCTACCATCTCTTCCCTTGGCTGGAGGTGGATATACATGTTTACATCAGTTCTCTTGGATAGCTTGAATTATAGGGAGAGGCAGTCCCTCTGGTGATGCGATTATGAAGGAGGTCAGGTTCATAAGCTTCACGGTTACTTCCATCTGGCCAGTTTCAAAGAGCTGCAGCATACTTTGAAACGAGACCTAGCACATCTTCTAAGGCCATGTCCTAGGAATTCCTCCAAATAAAATAAATGGCAACTCAGGGGAACTCCACGGAGCAGCCCCCTAATGATGCTTTAAAAAGCAGGGGAAGAGAGGTTATGTTTTATTAACTTAACACATTTTCTAGGGCTGGCCTAATAGATTATCAAACTGAACATTCCAGATGGCATGATTCCCATATTCTGATTTGGAAACTTGGACCCACATCTCTGATATGGAGACTTCATGCCTCATATTTTCTCAAGCAATCATTTCATGTCATGTTCATCTTTTTAGTAAAGTGGATTTGTTCACTGTATACCTGTTTTGTGTAGCATTTAAAATCATTTCAAGTGATGAAATTAGAAAACCAAGGAAAAGAGATTTTTATCTTACCTTGGCTCACTTACTTAGTTTGAGAGGCTATAATCATGGTTTCTGTAGAGCTTGTTTAAGTGGAATACTGTCATTTGTAGGAAAAATGAGACAGTTGCAGACCTCATCATCCAACATCTTATCATACAAGGCACCCACATCCACTACCTCTCTCTCCAAGGGCATTCTTCCCATAAAAGGATGAAATCAGACACCTCTGAGGGATGATTGAAAAGTGCTGGCCGTCTGATGATGGCTTCCTTTGGATGGAACATGTCTCTTGGGGGAACAAAAGCCCAAGGAAACTAAAGATATCAACTAAAGGAGTCAATAAGATATTAATTAAAGGAGTCAATATATTTTTTTCATGAACTTCAGACATCATTGATTGTACTGGTCAAGTACCAGTAGCAAAAATGCTCACAAGTAACTAAAGCATAGTACGTTCCTGTCACCTAATTTTTTAACTTTATTCTTATGGAAAGAGAAAATCTTATTAGATTTTTCTCTTATCTTTTTTTATATGTTAAGAAAATGCATTTGAAAAAAAAATGACATGTTAAAACATCTTCCCTTCAGAGTTCAGCTCTTCTGCACCACTTTGCAATTCAGAGTAATTCAGGCTCATGTTTTTTTCACATGAACTCACATTTATGCCATCAAGATCAGCAGTGATACAGTGTCTCTTAAAGGAATCTATGAAAAAACAAAAAGCCATTGATGCTGGGCTCTTCAGAAGACTGCATTTAGTTAGATGTAGTGCTCCTGTCCTTGTGAGTTCTGTTTCCGGAATATACTTGATTCTCCACTTCCTTCAAATTTTCCTCATCTATTTGGTTTCTAGGAGTGAAAATAATGCCCTACAACTTTTGTCTCTGGCATTTTACTTCAAACCTTAATACTTGTTCCGCTGCTTCTAATGCTCATGTGTTCAATGATTGCCATTTAGGATAATAAAGGAAATATATGAGTCATTTGATGAGTTTTATTCTTAACTCTTTATTCTTATAACCTTTAGGCACTCTTTGAATTTTTAATGCCTAGATATATCATTAAGATGAACTCTTAACATAAGCTTATTCTCACCTTGAGACTGATATTCATGAGATTGGATAGGAAACAATTCCTAAAATTAAAAAGCTGTAAGAACCCTTAAGGCTTACCCTTCATTCTGACTGAGTGAAACTTGCATTTAACAAGCATTGGAATCAAGGTATGAGTAAGAAGTGAATAACGCAGTCTCTGTTTGAATTAATAGGATTTTGTGACAGTAGCTTGATCGAATAATTACATTCAGGACAGATTAAAATAAATGTCCCAAGGTGATGGAAGTGACATCTTTTGATTCTAGAAGTAGATAGATGTTGAGGAAGTGGCAGATACCCTGATTTTAAGATGAAAGTTTAATCATTTTCCATAACGCTGCTATTTGTAATAACACAGGCTTATTTACATGGATGTTCCAGAAATCAGGGGACAACATAATCTTATTGGTTCTTGTTGGTTCTTCTTAGCCCCAATCCTTTTGTTGGTCCTGTTATTAAGTAGGACCTTAGTTATTTATCTCCCCTACATTTGGTGAAGTCTCTGAAAATAACCTGATTTTCTATAATTTTATTTCCTCCATTGAAATCTTTTCAGTAAATCTGCTTAATTTTCATGTCTCAATGAAAATGTTTATGTCAACAAATCATACAAATACAATCCATTCCTTTGCCAAATTGTTTTCCTGTTTCTAGTGAGAATAAGATGGTCACTGTACCAGTGAATCAGTTGTACACAGCACAGCTGAAGCAGAAAGTTAAAATTATGGAGTTTGTCAGACTCAAAACTTGCACATCATGCCTTAAGGTGCTTGAAATATTCTGTTAATCACTTAACTCAAAATGGGTCGACAGGCTACACATTTCGGGCCTTTTTCTGGCCCTAGCACTTTTTAGACCTAAAAGATGTAAATGTTTTTCAAAAGAAATTGTTTTTCTTGATAGGGAGTAGACTGGCTGTTATCACTTTATCTTTAGGTTTATTCACCATTACAAAGGGCTGTGTGTTCAGCTCGTATCCAGGTGTGAAAAGTGAAATACTCAACTCTTGAAAAAGATCATAAGTGTGAACAGTGGGGAAAAAATGAAGTAGAAAACCCTACCATGGAATCCTGCACTGTCCAATATGCTAGCCACAAGCCATCTGTGGCTAATAGATCACTGAAATGTGGGTAATCTACATGAAGAGATATCATAACTGTAAAAGACATCCCAGCTTTCAAAGGTTTAGTATGAAAAAAGGAATATTAAAGCCTTCATTAACAAATTGTATATTGATTATATGTTAAGATAATATCTTGAATATATTGCATATTTAAAATATATTATTAAAATTCAGTTTGTCTTTTTACCTTTTAAAAAATGCATATACATTTTATATGGCTTACATTCCATTTCTATTGCACTAATCCCCCTAACCTATTCAGAATGAGGCAATTTACCTAGTCTCCTCTGAAACAAGACACCATTAGCTCTGCCAAAGGGATGGAGTCATTAAAATGGGGCTAATCCATGGTCTGTCAGTGGTTGGGCTTTACAAATTTAATTAGCTAATGGAGCACTGGCTAAGAACAAGGTCCATATGGTTGTTTTCTCTTCAGTTAAGGGCAAAAATGTGTAGTCACTTCTGCTGAAAACTGAAGTATGCAGTTGTTATTATGGTTCCCCTTAATTGGGATGGAAAAATAATCTGAAAACCTGTGGTTGATTTTCTTAAGGAACCATGAGGGTGAAAATGATCAATTTTTAACGTGCTTATAGGCTTTTAGGAATTTTCAGACCTTGGAATTTTCTATAAATGTCACATCTGGAATAATTCCACAGTTCTTATTAAATAAGTAAGTGATCTAAACCAATCATGAAAGAGAACAATGTATCCTGAGTTTAAGATGTTTTCTGACCAGACCTTCAAGCATACTGCCTGAATAGAGACAGCAACAAATGGTGTTTAAAAGTATGTAAGCTTGTTTCAAATGTCATCTAAAGAACACACAGATCTTTTTGCATTTTGTCCCCACTCTCTTAAACCTGGTTTGTAAAATTGTTTTTAACACTCTCAGTGTTAGAATGTAGGAACTTAGATGAAAGGAAACACCCCCATTATCAGCATGGAATTTGTTCATCTTCTTCAGTTTATTATTCTATTGGTTTTCTCCATATGTTGTTATTATATATTTTTGGCTAAGTCTCCTCTGAGCAATTCTTGTGGCTCTCTTGGGCAACTAATGGGAGCTTCAGTAGTAGGCCTACTATGGACAGCATTTTTTTAGTCCAGTGATGTGGGAATAACTCATGACGTGGAGCACTTTCTGTTTAGGTTTTGCTGGCCATTACACTGGACAAATAGAAAGAACCAATGGCAGTGCAATGTTATGGGGAAGCAGAGCGCCTCATTTCTAAATACGTTTTAATGAAGTTCTTTAGCTATAAACTACCCCAGTCTTTTATTCCCTTTAGTTTATTTCTGGATATACTTAAAGTCTCTTTCCATTTGCTAATGAAAGTTGTGTCTCCAGGTTTATTACCTCCAAGATCAGGAATGCAGGGTTTCTAATAAGTGACATTTGAGAGGAATTGCAAGTAAACATGTTTAAAGGGTGCTGAGCAAAGCGGCACTAATATCAGCCAATTGGGGAGAATGAGGAAAGGCAACCAAAAGCGATCCCTTTGTTTTATGGAACGTGAGTAGTTGGCACAAGCGCAGCCAATTGGGGAGAATGAGGAAAGGCAACCAAAAGCGATCCCTTTGTTTTATGGAACGTGAGTAGTTGGCACAAGCGCAACACCGTCTGAGAGGGACTCCGAGCTGAGCATGGCTTAGAGTCATTGAGTTCTTTAACACGGTGTGTCATCTCCTCTGGCTCGTCACAAGGGCATTTTTAAAAGCATGCCTATAGTTGCTTACCTAGATGCCATTCTAATTGGCATCAGTCTCCTCCGGGACGAGCAAGATAGTCTATCTGGGCCCAGAGACAGCTTCTTAATCATGAACACATGCTCTCAGACCAAAGGGCAATTCCAGTTCATGACAGTGAAGTGACATACTGACTGTCCAGAGCCATGATCTCCTTTGACTTCTCGAGATGAACCTCTGCCTGCTTGTAGGTGTCTAGTTTAGCTCCGACCTACTTCTAAACCTATCGAATGCTCAGGCTCAGTGCTTTCTACAAATGCTTTTGTTTTTTTTAGAGTGGGGATAATGATACTGGCCCAGAAGAAAAAAAAAGTGTGTGTGTGTGTGTGTGTGTGTGTAATCATCTCTATATATTCTAATTCAATAAATATTTCCTGATTGCTTTCCCTGCTCTTTAGAAATGCAAAGTTGAAGCATATAGAGATTTTTTTTTTTTTCTCAAAGCACTTATAGCCCAGTACTGGTGATTAGACAAGAACAAAATCACCATGCAAATCAGAAAGTGGTATATGCCATGTGAATTTGCAAGAAAAGTGTGATGGTAAATTCAGAAAAGAAAAAAGTAATTCTGAATGATGAATTATAGATAGCTTTGTGGAGGAGGTGACCTTATAGCTATGTTTTAAAGGGTTGAATGGGCTTTGGGCATGGAGAGACATGAAGAAGGACATTTAGGCAGGGAGAATTGTATCAGAAAGTGAATATAGTCAGATCCCAATGAGAACTTCAAACATTTTGCCCTGTTTGCCCGACCTCACTGAGTTGACAGCATGGGATTCATGTCCATCCCTTGTTCTTTGTATGGTGCTGATGTAATCTCTAAAAATCTATCCTCTAAGGATAATAGACCCTCCAAAAAAAAATGGTCTGAAACATACACACATACCTGCATACACACACACACACACACACACACACACACACACACGAAAGTGTTCAACACTTCTCAGGACCTAAAGAGACTTTCCCTGTTCCAGACTGTAAAACCCTTTGCTTTACAGGATCCATATCAGCATAAGTTTCTTCAAACCAGAATATTCAGGAACCTCAAAGCTTAGATTTCCAGAGCCAAAGCTCATGGAAATATCATGCAGTCATTCAGAGAAAGCAGAAACATGTCTGTGCTTTCAATCTGGAGTCATGGTTCCCCACTGGAGATGATTTTGCTGAGGTTGATTGTCTGGATCAAGCTTTGTTTCCATTTCTTCTCCCAAATAAATACCTGCCCTTAAATCTCTGGTTTGGAGGAATGTTGTTGTTGTTTAGTCACTCAGTCATGTCCAACTCTTTTGTGATCCCATGGACTATAGCCTTCTATATCCATGGGATTTTCCAGGCAAGAATATTGAAGTGGGTTGTCATTTCCTTCTCCAGGAAATTGTCCCAACCCAGGGATCAAATCCATGCTTCCTGCATTGGTAGGCAGATTCTTTACCACTGAGCCACCAAGGAAGCTTGGAAGAGCAGATAACCTCAAATTTACTACAAAACATAAATTTGTAAATCCAGTTTTGTTTTTGGTTATAGAGCCAAAGAGCATTGAATGAAGAAGAAATAGTTACCAGACCTTGACTGAGTCACAAGAAACTGAAAGTCAGACCCATGAGAAACAATAGCAGCATTTATCTTACATGTCAGGGTAATCTTGAAGAAGTATATTATTTATGATTTTTTTTTTTTGCTTTCTTTAAGGGAATGGGGTTGCCATTCAAGAAGAGAATAATATTTCTGAGTTTTTTGGTTTTATAGTTTATATCCTATTTTGAATTTTCTTTTTGCTTAAGAGGTTAAAAAAGAGAATAAAACAATAGAGGGAGCATTGAGAAAAGAAATACCAGGATTCCTTGTAATACTAAACACATTAGCTTGTTTTGCTAACATTGTTTGTAATGATTGGTTTTATCTTTGGTAGATACCTAAGTGGGTTGACTTTTGTGACATGAGTTCAGTGCAGTTCAATTCAGTTCAGTTTAGTCGCTCAGTCGTGTCTGACTCTTTGCGACCCTATGAATTGCAGCACGCCAGGCCTCCCCTGTTCATCACCAGCTCCCGGAGTTTACTCAGATTCACATCCATCGAGTCAGTGGTGCCATCCAGCCATCTCATCCTCTGTCATCCCCTTCTCCTTCTGACATGAATCTTTCATTAAAAAATTGTATTATGGACATTTAGAAGCATGAGGTCAATTAAAGGCAAAATCTCTAAAAAAGAAAAAAGTTCTTTCTTTCCTCAGGCTCACTGCAATAGTTGGAAGAGTTGTAGTGACTTGATCAGCAAGTGACGTTCTCACCTGGCAATTTGACCATGAGGTCAAATTTACCTGAGGGTGAGTTTTATCAGTCATCCTGCAGTTCTTGGTCCCCATTCTATCATCAGGGGCACAGAGGTTAAAGCAAGTGGGACTGCAGGAGAGTTAAGAGAGGAAGGAGGAACTAAGCTTCCAAAATTATCATTTCCATAATGTTCAGAGTCCATATGGATTCTGATCTTGAAACTGGAATTGTTATCTTCCAAGTTTCAAATGGTCTTTAGGAGAGGTAGTTCATATAATACTCTTAAGCAATGGACCATAAATGAATTCAAGGTCACCTGGCCCCAAGAAGGAAGGGAGAAGAAAACAGACAAGAAAAGAGCTCTGGCCAATGGCCTTCTACCTAACCCAAGAACAGATATCCATAATTTCCTCCAGGAATCAAAAAAACCACTAGAAAGGGTGTTTTCTATTGTAACGAGTTATGCTGCAGAGAAACATGGAGATTTGTAGGCTGGGAGCCAGCTATGCAACGTTCTGAGAAAATCTTAACTCCTCCTACAGTGTGTGCTTGGCAAGTCCACTGGAAAGATCTAGCTCATCCTCTCCCTGACAGTATACAGAGGAACATTCGTGTGATCTATTTAAGAGTGATGTAAGCTGACGTTGTTATTAAAACAATGTAATTTTAACGTTGGAATGACATCTGGTCTGTGCCACAGCTCTATCAGAATGAATAATAATGGGGGGCAGGGGCGGGAGGGTGGAGAGACTTGGCCTTTGCCAAATATGGTCACTAATGAGTGATGCTTTTCAGTCCTCTCCTACTTCCCCTGTGAAGACTGGAACTAAGAACAAGAGCCTCACGTAAGTCCTGTCCATTTCCAGGTGACTAGTTACCCTGGAGAATCATCAAAGTGTGTCAACATGCACAAACTCTGGGGCTGAATTTTTATAGTTCCATTTTTCTAAATGAGGAGAGGAATTTTGAAAGTGTAGTTTCCTAGCAAGAGAATAAGAAAATGTGCTCTGCTTCCTTCAGAATCCTAATTCATAGGGTCTGGAATATACAAAGACAGATTAAAGCTTCCCTTTATTGTCTGATCATGATTCAGGAGTGGTAGCAATCTCTTAGAAAAATAAATCCTTCTGGCTGCAAGCATTGTGATCACCTGTGATATAATACAGAGAGACTATACTTATGATCCCTATGGAGGTCTATTCTCTGTATAGTCTGACCATGATGGATTAAGAATATCATGTGTTGGTCTAGAGGCATGCTGCTTCATGAGAATACACAGCCTCCACACTCCATGCTCTCTCCTAAGCAAGGCAGGATCCAATGGGACTTCAGTAAAAGTTCTCAAAGTGAGTAGTAATTTCCACCACTGCAGTGTGTGTGTGCTAAGTAACTTTAGTTGTGTTTGACTCTGTGCGACCCTATGGACTGTAGCCTGCCAGGTTCCTGTGTCCATGGGATTCTCCAGGCAAAAATACTGGAGTGGGTTGCCATTTCCTTTTCCAGAGAATCTAATCTTCCTGACCCATGTCTCTTATGTTTCGTGCATTGGCAGGTAGGTTCTTTACCACTAGTGCCACCTGGGATATATTATTTAATTCTTCTGTTTTCTAGGATTCTAAGTAGGCCCAGTCATAGACCCTAAATCTGATAACTAAAAATAGGGAAAAATTTTAGCCTCACGCTAAAATGTGATCATGTTAATTTTTGAAGTTTTAAAGTTGAACAACTTCTCACTATGTTAGCAGCCAATTTCTATATTTTTTAACTTCATTACCAAAGAATTGTAAAGTATAATGCCTTCTATTGAAAAGCAATTCAGAATCATGTTTATGGGGTCTAGAACAGGTCCTAGTTCAACTT
This sequence comes from Neotragus pygmaeus, assembly GCA_006410875.1. Classification (NCBI taxonomy): domain Eukaryota; kingdom Metazoa; phylum Chordata; class Mammalia; order Artiodactyla; family Bovidae; genus Neotragus; species Neotragus pygmaeus. The sequence continues at coordinate 535,384 of SJYV01048576.1, read as the reverse complement.
CTTTGTTTTTTATTTCAATGGACTTTCCATAAAACTGCAATTCCTATGGAAGCTCAAAGCTTTGAGCACAGAGAAATCCCTTCAATTTCATCTCCACAGTAAAAAAGGAAAGATGAATGACTACTGAGTTGGTTTGAATTTTATCACCATAATAAAGGTGTGGGAACTACATTTCAGAGTCACTCTTGGGATAGTTAGTGCCTTAAAGAGAGGACCTCCACAATATCCTGTCAGTGTTCTTATTAGCATGCCTCCAAACATGCTTTGGGTCCAACTGGAGAGTGGATCAAATACTAAGATCTCTCACTTTGGGGTTCAGTCTCATTTTTTCATACCACTGTGGAGTTTTGTATTTTTTTCCCCCACTGTGGGTTACTTTCTGTATTTATACTCTGAGTCAGATTTACTGAATTCAGTCTTTTTAAAAAAAATCAAGAAATAATTTTCTCACAGCAAATGAAATTAATAATACCTGAACTATTTTCTAAAATTTAGATGAGTTAGTGAGATACAATGCCAAGTGTTTAGGGGCATTTCAGACATCATACTACATAAATGTCTCACACTGATATTTATAGATCATCTTTCTTTATGTTTGCATTAAGGAAATGCAAATAAGAACTCTGGTTATTAGCATTCCCTGAAAGACCATCCAGTCAATTAAGCTCTTGTACATGGAACTAGTGCCCTGTTTCAAACATAGTTGTTCCCCAAGTAAAGAAATTTTTACTACCATTCTCTTCCCTACCACCAACTCCCCCTTTATTTGTGTTTCCTGTTTTACCCATGTTTAGACACTTTTTTGCCCTTATATCTTCATTTAAACTGCTGCAAGTTCATTGGAGAAGTTAATATATACCCAACTTTCTAAAACTAAGGTAGAAATAAAATTTAGTGATTTTGTGATATTTTTATCTTATATCTTCACAGAAAAATAGACCCAAGATCTCCGATATTTTCTTCTGCCCAAAGACCTGCCTAGAGTTGACAAGTCTTTCTAGAAGTTTGGAGGAGACCTAAGAGTTCAGTTGGTAAAGAATCTGCCTGCAATTGTAGGAGACCCCAGTTTGATTCCTGGGTCGGGAAGATCCCCTGGAGAAGGGATAGGCTACCCACTCCAGTATCCTTGGACTTTCCTTGTGGTTCAGCTGGTAAAGAATCCGCCTGCAATTGCAGGAGACCCGGGGTTTGATTCCTGGGTCGGGAAGATCCCCTAGAGAAGGGAAAGGCTACCCACTCCAGGGGGTTGCAAAGAGTTGGACAGGACTGAGCAACTTCCACTTTCACTAAATTGTATAGTCCTCTGCTTCTGTCCATCTAGCCAATTCTGACAGGCATTCAAGGGGGTCCTTCTGACTTACACTCAGTTTGGCACTCAAAGGCAACTGAGAGAACTGAAATGCAGGAGAGAGGCACTGCTTTTCCTCCACAGAAGCCATCTCCATGGAGCATTCTTGGGCATTCCTTTTCTCCTGCAACTTTCGTAGTAGATCATTAAATCTTGAATCTCAGAGATAACACCACTCTCTCAGTTCCACAGAGTTGGGGGGGGGGGGAAATATATAGCAAGANTCTCCATGGAGCATTCTTGGGCATTCCTTTTCTCCTGCAACTTTCGTAGTAGATCATTAAATCTTGAATCTCAGAGATAACACCACTCTCTCAGTTCCACAGAGTTGGGGGGGGGGGGAAATATATAGCAAGATGAGAAAGTTTCCAAACCGGAAAGAGTCTTGGAAGCAGTCAGTTTCACTCTATTCTCTCTCATCCTAAGAACACTCAATTTTGCTTGACAGACATTGTTTATAAAAGTTTGAAAATGAAAGTGGACCTAAAAATACATTAATCAGAACACATTCCAGAGGAGGGCATGAAAAAGAGTTCTCTTGCTAAGGATGGAAAGTACCTCATTTTATTATAACTGCCTGCTTAATTAAAAAATGCATTTCCTGGCCTATTTTATTCATAAAAGTCAGTGGGTAGGTAAAGGAATAATTAGTTGCTCAGAAATTGGCAAGTGCTTCCTAAAGTACAGTCTTCTTTATGATGTCTTTGGCATTTATGGTTTACTAGTTGCATTTCTAGGCTTAGACTCTGCACCATAAAATTATAGCTCCATCCTGAGGCTCCAGCTGTCACTTCTGCGAATAATCTTTGGGCTCAGAGAAAATAGCATAGTTAACCACATACATGGAAAGTGGATCCCTCTGTAAAGGCTAAATTTATCAGGAAGGATGTCACTATTGGAACACCCTGACAATTATTTTATCTGGCCCCCAAATAGGAACTGGAGCAAATGACTTTGCATGGAGTAGCGCCAGAGAAACCTGGTCCCGTTCCACAGCAATAAATGCCAGACTTCATCTTCTTTGCAGCCCCTGATGCATGTGATTTGTACAAAAGCATTTCCATGAGATATTCTAATGGACAGTTATACAGGATGCAGAACAAATCAATCTACCATAAAGAACACCCCCTCTCAGAAAGTCACAGATTTAGTCATTCTAAGAGCTAATTTATGAATTTTTACTGTTAATCAATGTACTGAAAATAGACCTGATGGAAATTTTACCTGCTATGTTACAGTGGGCAGAATCTGCAAGGGCAACAAAAACTACCTTTTGCTTTTACCCTGAATAATAAACAATATGATGCCCGGTCAGTCTGGGAAAATATTTCGTAAACTCTTTCAGTAAGAGAAATAGAGATATGGGAGACAGGTTTTTTTTAAGGCCCTGTTCATAATGATATCTGCTGTTAAAACTAGTAAAATAACTTCCTAAGGCCAGTTGATGGATCACAGTCTTAGAATTATTAGGGCACCTTTTTCACACTGTAGATTGCCCTACTGAGCCCTCATCTATGCATCCAGGGTTCTGATTCTATGGTGAGGACAAAGAATCTGTATGTTTGTTTTGAAAGCTCTCCAGGAAATTCTGGTGGTCCACTGGATTGGAGGAACCCCTGGTCTAATATGTTCCTTCCATAAACCTCAGGACTCACAAGTTTAGAATCTGATTTCACATAATGCCATGAATCTTGTTTTCTCTCAGAACCCATTTCTTAAATTCTAATCCATGCTTAATTTTTCTCAGGCCACTTCCTAGGAAGGTCACTATTTATCACTACTGCTCCTCTGATACTCCTCCTTTGCTTTCTCTTTGAGTGGGCCACAAACAACATTGCTATCTTGAAATCTTGCCTTATCTCCCTTCAGATTACTATGTAAATCAGTCCTTTGGCTCATTTCCAATAGTATCCCCTTGGCCCAAAGCATGAGCTTTTTTGTTTGTTTTTGTATAATTGTGGTTCTTCTGATTCTGCATGTTAAAGTCTCCCTCTTTAAGCTAAAGCTTACCCTAAGCTTCAAGGACCTTTCAGTTTCTGTCATTCTATGGTTACTGGTGCCTTACTATGTCTGACTCTCTCTCTCGGTCTCTCTCTCATCTCCCTCCTACTCCATACCCCCACACACATGCTTTTTTTTTTAATTTTTTTAACAACTTTGCAGTATTGGATTCTACATCCCTTGCCTTGTCCTTCTAAAATCACCCCTTTGGCAAGTCTAGTAGCTCATATAAATGGCTTCAATTTCCATTTCAATATTCATGACCAATATATACAGAATTCTCACCTAGACACTTATCCCCACCAAAGACCCATATTTCATAGATTCTTAAAGACATTTCCCCATCACAGCTTGGACTAAATATATCTAGACCAAAATTTATTGTATTTTCCCTACAGAATTCCTTAACCATCCATACCATGATGTTAGCCATCTCCTATGCCTAGATGCTTGGAAACATCATTTATTTAAATAACTAATAGTTACAGATCATCATAAAGAAATAGATAACCATTCAGAAGCTACTAGGGAAGAAATAGTCTATGGGCTTCCCTGGGGGCTCAGCAGTAAAGAATCTGCCTGCCAATGCAGGAGATGCAGGTTCGAACCCTGGGTCAGGAGGATTTCCTGGCAGAAGAAAATGGCAACCCACTCCATTATTTGTGCCTGGGAAATCCCATGGACAAAGGAGCCTGGTGGGCTACAGTTCATAGTGTCCCAGATAGTCAGACATGACTTAGTGACTAAACAACAACAAGTAGAAAGAGTTCCAGGCAAAGACATTATGGCGGCTACAAATTTTTCTCCAAATACTTTTTCAGCCTTATCCTTTTCTTCCATTTCTCCACAAGCCCAGATTTATCTCAGCCAGCTTTCCCATCCCCACTCCACTCTGATCTGAAGTAGGAAGGATTTTAGAAACACTAGTCTAGCCCTCTGGGCCTCAGCATCACAGGAAGTTTATTTGCCATCAGATTCTGACCTGTCTTCCAGTTCCAATAGTCCAGGCTGTCATTTATCAACTCCTGTGGAATTGCTGTACATGCTGTATATCCTTTCAGGCACTCAGGACAAAGCAGTAAACTGCTAGATTTCTGGAACTGATTTGAAAATAAGGGTTGATTTCCTATCTGGTTTCTGCCTTCCTGTCTTGATTTCATGACTTCAGTTTATCCTAAATGAAGGTATATCCTTCCTATAACCAGTTCCCTTGGAGGATGGGTACCTCCCCCGGATAAGGACAAGGTTCTGCTACATGATGCTGTGTGCAGCCCTTGGAACTCTTTTCCTTCCAGTTTTTGTTTATTTACTGGCTGCAGCGGGTCTTTGTTGCTGCGCACAGCTTTCCCTAGCTGCGGCAAGTCGGGGTACTCTTCAGTCACAGTACATGGGCTTCCCCTGCTGAGGAGCACAGGCTCTAGGGCCTGCAGGCTTCAGGAGTTGTGGCTCGTGGGCTCTAGATGGAGCAGGGATCAAACCAGTATCCCTTGCATTGGCAGACAGATTCTTAACCGAGTGACCACCAGGGAAGTCCCCTTTGAACTCTTGATGTTGTTTTATCTTCAAGTCCTCAACACTCAGCTTCTTGCCCATCTGACTTAGTGGCGTAACTGGCTTCCAGTTGTCATAGATCTCCATACTTTCTGGGTGCTGTGTTTTGCCGCTTTGGAATGAGCCTCCTCCACCTTTGCTGGCTTTGTTCAGCCATCCTTATTCCCAGCCTCCAGCCCTAGTCCAGTGGGCAGATTGTGTTCTAGTCTCTTCCTTCCCAGTCTGTTTCATCCCACTGTGATGAATCAGGCCTGGCCCTCAGTCATAATACCAACTGTCGCAGCCGAACCCTTGTTATCCCCTTTGCTTTCATCCCCTCGTGGTTCCTATCTGCCTAACACAAAGAACTGTGAGGAACAGATGTCATTTTATTCATGCTTTCAATCTTTTTACCTCTCATTTCCCCTGATAGTAAATTACTATTTCTCATCATAGACCTCGAGACACTTTGTTCTCTTTTTTTCCTCTCTCTCTTTCACTCTACACACACACACACACACACACACACACACACACACACACACACACACACAGCGCCTACTAAACTGTCTAAGAATCACTTTTTTCAGTGACCTCTCACTGTATCAAGAGAATGATATTCTTTTTACCCTGTTCCACACCCCAACCTGTAAATTTCCATTTCATTACATCGTTTTGGTTGTATTCTCTCACCAATCCTCCTGCCAATACTATATAAGGTAATATAATGTGATAGCAATTTTCTATATAGTTCATTAACCTGAGACTTCAGTTTTTGATGCTTTCATTTAAAAACTTAATGTATACATCTAGATATCATTCTGTCATAAAGTGTGCCAAAACCACTCACAGTTGATAAAATGAAATATGTGCTGAAGCCTGAATTGATGGTGGATAATTAGATTTTTCTGTTCATGAAAACCAGGTCAGTTTCTCAACCTGATGATGTTTTGTTCAGCAGAATTTGCATTTTACTACCTCCATCTTGCTATATGAAATTGATCATTGCAGGCAAAAGGAGAAGCTCAGAGAGACTATTTCATGGAATTTCAATTTGTTTTCTCTAATCCCTAGAGGAGTTTTCAGGAAGGTGAAGTTGCAGAAGAGAAATTAAAGCAATTTCTCTCTGTTTCTTCAGCTCTGACAGACCTAGACTGAAAACCGGGAACCAAATACTTTCTGGAAACATGCTGCTGAGGGGTCCCTGGCTGTATATTCCATCAGGGACTTTAGGATCTGGCAGTCCAAGGGAAAGCACTTTCCCCTTGGTGGCCTCCCTGGCCTTCTCCACTTTTTCTATTCTTCTGCAATATAAGTTTTATCCCAGAGTTAGATTGGTTTTTTTCCTAAAGGTCACAGTTGATCATGGCAGCCCAGCCCATGGGTCTTTATTACCAAATGGTGCCCATATGACAGTATTTCTCCTGATCCCAATCTCCTTTCCTTGATCCACTGCTCATCAACTTTCCTTCATATAATGTGCCTGGGAAACAGGACAGACAGCACCTCACCCTTCTTAAACATGGTGTGCCTTTTCATTTCTGTTATTTGCATCATTTATTTTTTTGTTTGTTTTTATCTTTGACCTTTCATTGCATTTCTGCCTCACAAAACTCTACTCTTTCTTCAAGACCTGGGCCAATCATCCCAGCCATTTGTGAAGTTGCCCACCCTCTGAGCTCTCACAGCATAGAAGGGAAGTAAAGTGAAGTCGCTCAGTCGTGTCTGACTCTTTGTGACCCCGTGGACTGTAGCCTGCCAGGCTCCTCTGTCCATGAGATTCTCCAGGCAAGAATACTGGAGTGGGTTACCATTTCCTTCTCCAGGGGATCTTCCCAACGCAGGGATCGAACCTGGGTCTCCCTCATTGGAGGCAGACGCTTTAACATCTGAGCCACCAGGGAAGCCCACACATATATTTAGCATTTAGGGAGGTAGGCCGTCTTCAGTTTACATGCCTATCACTCCTCTAAGCAGTGAATTCATATTCTCCTTTTCTTAACCCTGTCACCTAACATGGGCCTGACCCATGGTTAGATACCAGATAAAGGTTTGTGGAATGGCTGGACAAAACAACGTGCTGTGGGGATCTGACATGTGCCTGATAAGTTCACTTGGCCCTTCCTAGGAAAGGGCAAGTTATGAGGTTAAATCATATACATGATTCTGATTTTGCTCACTCTCACAGCCAAATCTATGCTAAGAAGCCTATCTTTTCATCTAAAAAATATGTGGGCTGATTTTACTGAGAAATCTAACAGACCTTGATGGATCAGCACAAACTCAAGTACAAATATGCACAGTAAGAAAAGCTACGTCGATTATAAATGCCTCTTAAGCAAACAGCATGTTCTTGGCACTGTGTCCATTGCCATGGGGAATGCATACATAGTACCTGGGGCTATCCTGGCCCTTGGCAACAGGGGTGTTGAGTATATAGGGTTTTGCCAAAAGGTTTTACATTATTGGGGCTCTGAAAACCCAGAATTGTGTTTCAATGGATTCTCCTCAATTCCAACATCAGTCTCACTAATCTTTTAATATCTGTATCAGGAAGTCTGACTTCATGAAAGACCTTTACTTATAACTATAAAGAGAATTTTGAAGACTCCAGAAACTCAAAGATAACTTATTATTCAGGACTTAAGAACATTATATGAGGACAGGAAGTTAACAAAGAAGGGAGAATCCATAGATAACCTTTAAGGGTTTTCTGGCTTAAATAGTAAAAATAGATAAAATAAATAATTTTTACTTCTAGTGAATTAATAGAATTTATTCAGGATACATAGCCCTGTCTTTGAGATGCACTCTTATTTCTCTTTTATCGCTTTATATTATTAAAGAACCATATATTATGATTAACAGGTTTCAGGTGGCACAGTGGTAAAGAACCTGTCTGCCAGATGCAGGAGATGCAAGATTCGATCCCTGAGTCAGAAAAATTCCCTGGAGTAGGAAATGGCAACCCTCTCCAGTATTCTTGCCTGGAAAACTCCATGACCAGAGAAGCCTAGCAGGCNCAGTGGTAAAGAACCTGTCTGCCAGATGCAGGAGATGCAAGATTCGATCCCTGAGTCAGAAAAATTCCCTGGAGTAGGAAATGGCAACCCTCTCCAGTATTCTTGCCTGGAAAACTCCATGACCAGAGAAGCCTAGCAGGCTACAGTCTGTGGGGTTGCAAAGAGGTGGACACAACTGACCACAATATGCTATATGTCAGGCACTATATTATGATTAATAGCAGTTAAATCCAATTCTAAAAGATTAAAGTCAATATAAGTGTTAAAATCCAGTAGGACAGTATCTTAATAAACATTTAATAAAGTATTATTTCATGTTCTGGCAATCAACAGTATATGTGGCTATAAATTCTAAGTTTTAGTTATATAAACATAAAATATGACTCTGAAATGAGATCCATGATAAGGGTTCAGATATTATCGCTTTTCTGTTCACACAGTAAACTCCTGTTTTCCAAAAATGAATATTAATATACTATACATATTCTATCCATATTTTAGAGGGAAACTGAAGAGGCAATAATATAAAATTATTATAATTAAGTGACCTAAGTTGCAAAACAAGAAGATTACATTAGCACCCTACATTTGAAAGTGCTCAAAGTGCAAAAACTTTTTTCATGTACATTATTTCATATACTTTTCTTATCAACTTCATTCTGCAGTCAATGAGTTTGAAATTGAGAGAAAGTGATGTGACCAAGGTTATGCTGCTTAAACATATATAAAAATATATATATGATATAAATATAAGCATATCTTTATATGTTTCTCTAAGTGTATTTATATATTTATACTTATAGCCAAAAGCTATAAATCTGTATTGCAAATGCAAATCTAGGTCTCTTATGTCCCCTCTACCTATAAATTTGCTGAACAAAAGTACAGCCTTTCTAGAGAATTTATAAAATAGCATAAATCCTAAAAACAATAACCTTTCCTTATAAGAAGATTATGTCTGCATCAAAAGCTGATATAATGGCGAGGATTTGTTTTTTGAACACTAACTGTGAACTTCATGCAATCCATAACAAAATCAAAAATCAAAAATTTTGCCAAGCCGACTTAACAGATTTTCCCCTACAATCACTGTGCACCTTAAATGCAGCTCATCAGTAAACTTATAATTAATCCCAGAATTGCTCACCAAGCACTTTCTCACAATGTTTGGTCTAGTGATTCAATATCGTTAAACAATGTCATTATTTGCATTCTGTAAACCTGCTCTGGTAACCAGGGAAAAATACCATTACAAACAAGAAACATAAAAGGAAAAAAAATTAAGAAGCAAAACACATTTTCAGTTCAAAGCCAGTAAACTCTATTCCAGTTTTGGTTAATTTTTATTTTAAGCTTTAAATTGCTGTTATCAATAAGAAGCTTTATTGTCTTCTTGCTGATTTTCTCTGTGATGATTACCTATAAAGTGCCTTGGGTTCCTTCTGTTAGGAATATGAGCTCCAAATATAACTGTTTGGGGTAGGATTCAACTAAATAGAATACCTAGATAAGATTTAAACATCCAAATAAGTTCTGCTCTGGAAAGTTCAATGTGAGTCCACAGTCAGGGAATTATTGTGTCCTGCACAGTGGAAAGCATCAGCAGAAAGCAGGGGGCCTATTGAAGCCCTTGATATTTTGCTGGTAAAAACTTTTGATTCAACATTTATATCAGTTTTAATTTTTACCTGTTTGCGATTAGACACTCAGGAGATATTTCACCACACAGAAATACATTAGTTGGAGCGATTATAGAAATGCCACATGGCCGCAAAGGTGTTTTCTTTCATAATTACTCCCTTTGAATTAAGCAAATAAGGGTCTCTTTAAAATTAGAAGTATATTTTAAATGGAAAAAAATAGAATTATCAACCATTCTTATCTCAGTACAAATAGATCATCAGGTTCCTTATCTAGTGGTTGATAGGAATGTACCATGGCTCTGACTGAAGAAGGAAGGGAAGGAAAGAAAAAATGCAAAGACACGTAACTGCTAAACATAGTGCCCAGAAGACTTGGGATACAAATAAAACTATGGGTTAGTTTTTATTTATTCTTTCTTTAGTGTTTCTGTGGATATTATAGATTCTTTTCACATCAGAGACTCACCGGGTCATAACTCTGTTCAGTCATCCTCACTGAAGGAAGTCTGTATTTTCATCATCTGAACCATTTAATTTGTAGAGCAACCACCAGTAGAATGGACAATGATAGAAAAGCAGTGAGTTAATAAAGAATATCATGCATTTCCTTCTGTTATCAGCATCAGTTTTTACTTCATTAAGAAGAGATGGGAAAGGAAAGGTTTTCTTTGAAGAGTGGTGATCGAGATTTCAGCAGTACCCAAGAAGAAAAACACTAGGATAACTGTAGAGGAAAGGAGTACCATATTTGGATTTAGAGTCTGGTGTGTGTGTGTGTGTGTGTGTTAGTTGCTTAGTCATGTCTGACTCTTTGTGACTCCATGAACTGCAGCTCACCAGGCTCCTCTGTCCATAGGATTCTCAAGACAAGAATATTGGAGTGGGTAGCCATTTCCTTCTCCAGGGGATCTTCCTAGCCCAGAGATGGAATCTGGGTCTCCTGCACTGCAGGCAGATTTTTTATCATCTGCGCCGCCAGTGAAACTCAGACAGTGGAGTCTGGAGGCTAATTTTAATCCTGATTCTTGCATCTACCAATTTTGAGGTGTTGGCTAATTTCAGTGAATCTCAATTTGCTCATCTGTATAATAATATGAACCAGGAGATTTCTATGACCAAGGTTTGAGGAACTTCTTTAAGACTGGAAAGTAGAGTATTTAGAAAGGCAAGAGCAGAATTCAAGTGGAAAATGACCACTACTGTTTTGATGACAAATTTGGGAATGGATGATTAATCATTGGTGTTTGTGAATGATTTAGCTCAAGGAACTATTTGTTACAAAAGCAGTGGAAGCTTAGCAAGGTAGCCAGAATGGCCTTTTAGGAAAAAACACTGGCAGATGATTCTTCAAAACTTTTCATCAAAACTAGCTAAATGATTAGAAATAACAAAGGAGAGAATTTCTCCTTTTAAAAAGGGATGTATAAATTTTCCATAGGACAGAATTCAGACAAGAACTTCAATAAAGACCACTAGGAATAACTAGAAGAAGAAGGTTGCCATCTATATTAGGAGTCCAGGATAGGGCTCAAGCATATAAAGAGGAATGTAGGGAAAATAAACATTCAGCTCTAAGAGACCTAATCCTATGTAGCTCATCCATAGAAAAATGCCAGAAGTTCATAAAATTTTTGGCTTGTTTTAGTTATTCACTCCTCTAAAATGTAGATCAGTCTATTTAGATACAGTAGAAAGAAAAAAATTAATGTCCCACAATTTGTTATTATAATCCATTATCAGATATAATTGTAAAGATATAATTAATTACATTATTGTGAAGGCATTTCATGGAACATCTTGTGCCATTTTAAAGGAGAGTTTTTATATTTTTTATGTCATGGGAAATGTCCAAAATATAACATGAAGCAAAAAGTCATGACACCAAATTTTATTTATACACACCCACACATACATATACATAAAATATGGCCCAAATTATGCAGTTGTGTATTTTAAAAACTAAAAACAAACATTTTTAAAAGTCAGATAGTAATCTCTAGTGGCAGGCTTTGGGTGATTTTTCTTTTCCTTCATTTCTACATTTGTCAAATTCTCAAAATGAATAAGCATTTTCCCATTAACAAGCGGGAAAAATACTTTAAGACAAATAACACGCAAATGACCTGAAAGCAGTTTATATTATTTAAATTGTATTTAGTGAAAAAAAGCCTATGAAGTGCCAACTTGCTCATTCTGCCAATTTAAGGTGTTTGACATGAACAAGGTCAGAAGTCTGTTCAGGATCAAGTTTTACCTGTATTATCAGGGAAAGGAAATATATTCACTGAAGATTTAATTTAAAAATCTGTATTATTGATTTCTACAAACTTCCCTCTTAATATCAGTAAATTAGCCTTACTAAAATACTTTAGTTCCTAGTTCCTCTCTTCTTTGGACTCTGTAACAATAATTATTTCCTTCCAGCCCAGCGTTTCTCATGATGTACTCTGCATGTAAGTTAAATAAGCAGGGTGACAATATACAGCCTTGATGTACTCCTTTTCCTATTTGGNTTATTGATATTTCTCCCGGCAATCTTGATTCCAGCTTATGCTTCTTCCAGCCCAGCGTTTCTCATGATGTACTCTGCATATAAGTTAAATAAGCAGGGTGACAATATACAGCCTTGATGTACTCCTTTTCCTATTTGGAACCAGTCTGTTGTTCCATGTCCAGTTCTAACTGTTGCTTCCTGACCTGCATATAGGTTTCTCAAGAGGCAGGTCAGGTGGTCTGGTATTCTCATCTCTTTCAGAATTTTCCACAGTTGATTGTGATCCACACAGTCAAAGGCTTTGGCATAGTCAATAAAGCAGAAATATATGTTTTTCTGGAACTCTCTTGCTTTTTGGATGATCCAGTAGATGTTGGCAATTTGATCTCTGGTTCCTCTGCCTTTTCTAAAACCAGCTTCAACATCTGGAATTTCATGGTTCACGTATTGCTGAAGCCTGGCTTGGAGTATTTTGAGCATTGCTTTACTAGCGTGTGAGGTGAGTGCAATTGTGTGCCTACTGATATAGTCTAACATTTATTGGGCAGTCTCCCCTGGCCACGGATCTGAGGCAAGCATCAGACTTGAATTCCAGTGGCAACATGACTATACTTAAGCCGGTTCCCAATTTCTTCCAGATCAGTGTATTACTGGGTCTTCCCCTTTGGGAGCTGGTAGCGGGTAGTAACCGTGCCATCATGGTACATCATATGTGTAAACTTATTACCAATTTTCTAGTTCCAAAGTGATATGAGATGAACCCTATATGCCACTTGAGCCTGGGGAAAACATCTGCATATCAGGCAAGGTAGCTAGTGCTACTGCCATCCAAGGGCCAGGTAGGAGCCCACATCAAGCAAGGGATCTCTTGGTGTCCTATCTCTATCAGCTGTTGCCTTATCTCTTTCTCTGCAGAAAGGTCATCAAGGACATTGCTGAAATACCTCTGGCTCTTTCTAAATCATTGTTGTCTCAGTTTCATAATGCATATTTCAGGATTAATTGCTAATGAATATATGCAGGACAATTTTCTGTTTCATTGCCCCAAAGCCCCACTCCCTGTGTGAATTTGGTGACATGTGCTCATGTCAATCACAGTGGCTAAAAACAGCCATCTTGGCTCTAGAGGACTATTGTGGTTTGGAATAGTGCTCCATTAAGGCAGCCATCTGCTCAGAGCCAGTTTCATCATTCATGTTTAATGGTACACAGGATTTTTTAATGATTTAGATGATATTAATAGGTTCAGGTAGAATGAAGTAATTTAATGAGCCCACAGCATTCTTTTTCAATGGCATTAGTGGTTAACTCAGTGATCTAGATTCATTTCAACTTCAGTAATCACACTCCACCTACCTAAATTCTTCCCAGAGTTTGAGCACTTCCCCTCTTTAGACTTCATGCCCCACTGGGGACCTTTTAAATTGCTCCACTGCGTCAGAGGGCACGTGTGACTGTGTGGAATGCGGCAGTTCCTCTCTGTTGATGGGAAATAATATCATATCCAGGGGGTCCCATCACTGTGAGCTGGGAAGAAGTCTGCTGTGGGAAAAATCACACCTAGATTCAGAGCTGCCGCTCAGGAGAGCCCAGTCAGTGAATGACAACCATTTTCAGAGTATGGCTTCTCCCACTTTCTTCAGCTCTTAACCGCATGAGCTAAGACATGTGTGGGTTTTGGCCAAGCTCTGATGGCTTCCCATCTGTCTGTCCTGGCTTTTGCCCTACTGGAGGAATAGCTGAATGGAAGGATGCAACTGAGGCATGCCCTGGATACACTGCTTTGGCTATTACATTCAGAGGACTTCCTTGATCCCTTTAACCCATGAGACAATCCCCTGTTCCAAACCCCAAGCCTGTTGGAAGAAATCTTTTCAAGAATCAGAAAAAACTGCCTTAGGACCCAAACCAGTCTACCTCTTCATCCCAATAACTTAGTTATCACTATGATTTAAAATGATCCTTTTCTTATTATGTTCCGAGTATATGGACTATGCCTCTCAAAGAGTTTCAATGGACCCACCCAGAGGGCTAGTAGAAGGCATGTGCTTTACATAAATGAACACTGACCTACGCTTGCAGATTTCCATCCTGGCAGGTGATCACATTAGCTCGGCAACAGAGGTTGGCTGTAAGATGCACTAAGACAGGAGCACTGGGCGGTGTCTGCATTACGGGCCTCTGTGCTCACAAGTGCCCTGGTGTCCTTGAGTGCTTACTCCCTCTCTAAAAGGACACAGCCAAGTCACAAGGGGCTGGTAATTTGTTCAGCCTTTAGTCTCCCTCCATGCTGGAAGAACCTCTGCTTTTTAATCAGAATCTTAGCTGGCACCTCATTAAGTTACAAGTATGAGATTAAAAACAGTATTTCATTGTTTTAAAGTACAAATGTATACCAGTTACTCAGAAAGTTAATGAGAACGACGAGGCTGTTTGGGTGACTATGAAAATTTGTAATTGGGGTGACAGATGACAGAGTCTCAGTGCTCCATTGATTTCTGTATTGTTTTGGCTGTACAGCAGCAACAAGGTCTTGATTTGCAAACAGAAGAGGTAGTATTGTATAGTTTTATGAAAGTGAGTACACATTGGCCTAAATTCTAAAACCCCAGTGCAGTCACAGCCTTCTGAACCAGGCCTGACAAGGAAGGCCTGCAAGAAGTTTGGCATCTTGCCAGAGGTTTGAACATAATATGTCAACTTGATGTTTCCTGCTCACCCACTCGTGGTCTTCAATTGCCATTCTGAATGCAACACATTATAGATGTTTTAGTTAGGTGGGTTTTTTTTTTTTTTCAGTTTGTATTAGTGTTTCAATATTATACATTTAAAGACACACACTTTTTTGAATCAAATGTTTATGGAAACTTCAATCAGTTCCAACAGAATGCCAGGTCCCGTGGGACAATCTGAAAACCACTGCTGCCGTCTCAACATGCCCAGTTATTTTGAGAGCCTTTGGCAAAGCGTCATTTCATCTCCTTTTCCATTTTGGCCTTTTCTTCCCAAATGTCAGGCTCAACGTGATCCATCAATATTTACTGAGTGCCTGTCCCCCCAAGAGGCAGGGCACTGTGCTTGGTTACGGAATAAAGATAGTATCATTTTGTAAGACAAATTAACAGTCCACTCTGAGCTAAGAGTTGTGAACAGCATATAAGTGTGTTCCAGCTGGCAAAAGTCATTGACTGGGGCCCAGGTGATACTGGGCTGGCGTTACAGGGTTTCTCTAAATGGCTCCCACCTCACCGTGGCATTAGAGGAGAGTTGTGGCAGCCTTCTTGGGAAATGGCATTTCTTTGGCCCTCCGATGTATCAGCAGTAGAGACCACCCAGAAAGCAGGCACTGTCATGGTTCCTTGAGTGGAGGACATGCTTTGGTCTCACAGTGAGGCTGTCTTGCTCTCTAGCAGGAGTGCCAAGGTGGCTGGGCGAGAAATTACATGACTGTATAAGAAATAGGTCTGTGTACAAGCAGAATGGCATTTGGTGTCTCAAAGTTTGTTTTGTTTTGTTTTCACTTCCAAGCTGTCCTCTGGAAGGCATCAGAACCTTCCCATGACCAGGAGAGAGAGAACTAGGCTGTTTGCTCTATGAAGCTGCCTTGCGGCCAGAAGAAAGTTCCCAGCATGTCAACTAATGGAAAAATCCATTCATGGGTCAGGAGGAGAGAGAAGATAGTGAGGGAAACCCACCCAGAGAGGGAAATCAGAGTCACTTTCTGAATCACCCGCTACACAGAAAGGGCAGGAAGGCCGTATTAAATTTGGATATTGTAAAACAGGAAACACAACTGATACACAATAGAATGTTTAACTCACGTCTTAACTGACAGGAAGCTGTGGAAAGTCACAGCCATTGCCTGAACACCAGGCAGATTTGAAACTAGGAGTTGCTCTTGTCACTTTTCATCCAACTAGCATTTTCATCTCAATATTCTGGAATGATCCAAGGTTAGCATATGTAATATGTGTAAGTGGATTAGTGCATCTCAGCACAGGAGACAGGAGTGGGCCAGACAGCTGGCTGGGCCAATCAGGATCCCCACTCCCACATAGCCTGGCAGAGCCAGAAAGGGGGTCATGGATCGGAAAGAGTAGGAAATCCCCATCTTGTTGAAAAGACAGTACTAATGTAACACAAACATTTCCCTAAACTTTCTCTACTTCGAACAGTCAAATGAATTCCAGGAACTCTGCGTGGAGACATTGCCACCCTGCTGGCATAGGTGTCAGCAATGGCCCCTTTCCCAGAACTGTGGTCAGTGACATGGCTGTTTACCTTGCCTAGCCTATGTGGCCCATGGCACTCATGAATGATGGGGTTGAAAAGAGGAACCCCGGGTTAATCCAGTCATTCAAAAAGGCTCGGATTGCTCCTACAGGGTACATGGTCCTCACTGGGCCCCTCCTTCCCCATTTTGGTTTGTACCACTTCAGTAGAATCTGTGGCCTTGAAGAAGGTCAAATAGAAATTGATAATGGTCAGCCCTAGGCGGGTAAAGCACAGGCAACACATTTGCTCTTGGGAAGGTTATCCAGTGAGTCCTGCGAGCAGGGCACACAGGGCACTTGAGAGTTTAAAAGAATTTCGTTCTTTTCACCTCCTTTTGTTGACTTTTTTTAAATTAAAGTAAAATCCACAAAACACAATGAGCCACTTGAAAGTGTACAGTTCAGTGGTTTTAGTGTCTTTGCAATGCTGTACAACCACCAACTCTCTCTGGTTTTACAATTTTTTCATCACTCCATAAAACACTCCATCTCTATTAAGAAGGCATTCCCCTTTCCCCTTGGCCATCACCTAAGTAACCACTCATCTCTGTCTCTCTGATTTTGCTTATTCTGGACATATCATATAAATGGAGCCATTCAACATGTGACCTTCTGTCACTGACTTCTTTTACTTAGCATAATATTTTCAAAGTTCCTTCAAGTTGCTGCATGTTTCAGTACTTCATTCCTTTTGATGGCTGAATACTATTTCATTGTATGTATAGACCACGATTTGTTTATCCTATGTCCACTGATGGACATTTGGGCTGTTTCAATCATTTGGCATTTACAAATAATGCTGCTACAAATGTGTGTCTTAAGTTTTCTGTGTGGACATAGGTTTTCATTTCTCTTGGGTAGATACTTAAGGATAGAATTGCCAGATCATGTGGTAATTCTGTTTAACTTTTTGAGAAACAAACTATCTTCCATGGTGACTGTACCATTTAACATTCCCACCAGGTTCCAATTTCTCCATATCCTCACTAATACCTGTTATTATCTTTATGCTAGCCATTCTAGTGTGTATGAAGTAGTATCTCATTTGTGATTTTGACCTGCATTTCCTTAATGACCAGTGATGTGGAACACCTCTTCATGTGCTTATTGGTCATCTGTAATCTTCATTGGAGAAATGTCTATTTGAGTCCTTTGCCCAATTTTTAGTTGTGTTTTCTCTCTGGTAAGTTTTAAGAGTTCGTTATATATTCAGGATATTAAACACTTACAGATATATAATTTGAAAATATTTTCTCCCATTCTCTCAGTTTTTTTTCACATTCTTAATAAGGCCCTTAGATGGACAAAATTTTTAAATTCTTATTAAGTCTAATTTATCTATTTTTAATTTTGTTGCTCTTGTTTTTGGTGACAAATCTAACAATCCATCGCCAAATCCTAGGTCATAAAAATTTAGCCCTGTTTTCTTCTAATAGTTTTAGCTCTTATATTTAGGTTGTTGGTCTATGTAGACTTAATTTTCCTACCTAGTGTACTGCCATGGTTGATTTTCTTATGTTGAACCACTCTCACATTCCTGGGGTAAATTCCACTTTGTCATGGTGTATGATCCTTTCAAAGTGTTGTTGGATTTGGTTTGCTGGTATTTTGTGGAGGATTCTTTGTATCTATATTATAAGGATACTGGTCTGTGATTTTCTTGTGGTATCTTTGTCTTGCTTTGGTATTAGGGTTATGCTGGCCTTATAGAATGTGTTATGAAGTATTCCTTCCTCTTCTATTTTTTTTGGAAAGAGTTTGAATAGGATTAATGTTTAAATTTTAAATGCTTGGTACAATTCACCAATGAAGTCTGGGTTTTGGTGGGGAGGTTTTGGATTACTGATTCAGTCTCTTTACTTGTAGATCTGTTCATGTTTTATATTTCTTCTTGAGTCAGTTTTGGTAATTTCCATGTTTCTAGCAACTTTTCCATTTCATCAAGACTAATTTGTTGGCATACAACTGCTTATAGTATTTTTTTATAATCCTTTTAATTTTTGTAAGGTTGGTAGTAACATCTCTGCTTTCATTTCGAATTTTAGTTGTCTTTTTTTCTTAATGAGTCTNATGCTGGGAGGGATTGGGGGCAGGAGGAGAAGGGAACGACAGAGGATGAGATCGCTGGATGGCATCACTGACTCGATGGACGTGAGTCTGAGTGAACTCTGGGAGTTGGTGATGGACAGGGAGGCCTGGCATGCTGCGATTCATAGGGTCGCAGAGTCAGACACGACTGAGCGACTGAACTGAACAATAATTATGATAACCACCACTGATTGAGTGCTTTCTGTGTGCCACGTCCTGTTCTGTTTTCCCATATAGTCCCCTGAACAACCTCATGATATAGTTGTAGTTATTCCATTATTACTGATGAGGAAACTAAGGCATAGATTAATTCATTTGCATGAGTTACAGGCAGTTCAGTCCCAGAAGTCCCAGTTCTTAACACAATATTGCTCTCAGTCATAAGAGACATAGCTAATATTCATTTAGCACTTCATATACACCAGTCTTCATGTTAAGCATCTTACACGTGTTGTCACAATTTGTTTGCAGCAATCAAATGAGATAAATACCATTTTTATAACTGCTTTACAGAGCACCCTTAGAATAAATAACCATAGGTTCAGTAGTAAATGACAGTAAGAATTTTGCAACCTGAGTCCCTTTCTTAAGACAACATTTTAGGAGGCTGTTTTATATCACCAGTATGGTGGAACCACTCAGGGCCATAGTCATGCTACAGGGACATGATTAGCCTTAATAGTTCTGTTATTTGCAGATATAAATTAACATTGGAANTGAGTCCCTTTCTTAAGACAACATTTTAGGAGGCTGTTTTATATCACCAGTATGGTGGAACCACTCAGGGCCATAGTCATGCTACAGGGACATGATTAGCCTTAATAGTTCTGTTATTTGCAGATATAAATTAACATTGGAATAGTTGGTAGACTTCCTGGAGAGCCTTCTTCATGACACCTTCAGGATAAAGAAAACTGAATACAGCCTCTTGCCAACCTTATACCCACTGGGTAAGTTTTTTTAAAAAACCATAGGCGTCCATTGTGAGAAAACTAAAATCCAAACATATTTATAGGATAGATAGGGAGAAAGAACAATTTCTTCTGCCTTCTAGGTTCTTCCAGCCGGTCTAAGAATTAAGTTGATGTGAGGCAGATTGACAGGAGAAAAGACAGGGATGCCTGGTATGCTGCAGTCCCATGGGGTCACAAAGAGTCGGACATGACTGAATGAGCTGAATTGAACTTCATATATACTGGGACCCAACATGCATGAGAGGACTAGAGATCTGATCTACAGGAGAGGATCAGAGACAGAAAGGTAAAACAAGGTCTGTATGTCATCCTGAGCTACGGAATGGGATAGGAGCCTAGGGCTTCCAAGGTCAAGAGGGTCAGTCACAGGACTGAAAGCAGAAGAACGATGTTGATAGTTTGATACTGACCCTGCCATACATAGAGGATCACTTAGATAAAATTTATCTCTGTGAATAACCTTTTCTGGGAAAAATCCCCAAATTAAATTCTTCTAGGTAGTTAATGGAAGGACAGTAGTTTCTCTTGAATTCACAGGGTCTTGATTGCTTGTAGCTCAAAATAATCCTCATGCAGCAGTGGGAAGGCTCATTCTGAATCCCCACAATAGTGTGAAGACGTAAGGATTGATTGCTTAATCTAATGTAGCAATAAAGCATTAGCGATGGAATAGAAGTGTGATATATAAAAATGAGCATCAGTTCATTAATTATTGATTTATTTTAGTTATATTCAAGGAAATTGCTGGTATCCTATCTTTTAGAATATTTCATACAAATGCATGCAGAAATTTATCTGCTATTCAACCTTCTATGACTTTGGAGAAAAGGAGGGGAAGAAGGAAAAGAGAGAAAGGATATGAATTGGAGACCTTAGGAAAACTTAGCTTTATTTCTTGGCATTCTGTTTTTCAAAGCTGGCATCTTTTGAATAGGGATTCCCTGATAACTCAGTTGGTAAAGAATCCACCTGCAATGCAGAAGACCCTGGTTTGATTTCTGGGTCAGGAAGATCCGCTGGAGAAGGGATAGGCCACCCACTCCAGTATTCTTGGGCTTCCCTTGTGGCCCAGCTGGTAAAGAATCTGCCTGCAATGTGGGAAACCTGGGTTCGATCCCTGGATTGCAAAGATCCCCTGGAGAAGGGAAAGGCTACCCACTCCAGTATTCTGGCCTAGAGAATTCCATGGACTATATTGTCCATGGGGTCCCAAAGAGTCAGACATGAATGAGCAACTTTCACTTTTATACTTTCTTTCAATTAGAATGCTTTCAGCATATTCTAGCTGCTTTCCTGTAATTTTCTAAGAGTGAGATGTTTCCATTGCTTTCCAGGGACACTCTTTAATTTGAGCAAAGAATCTTGACAAAGGAGGAAGGACCAAAGATATACACAATCTCTGGAAAGAGTCTAATGACAAACCCAGGAATGCTGAAAAAATTCCAGATGAAGAGAGCTTTGGAGAAGGTTGGGAAACCAACTGTGTCTTTGAAATTCAACAGCTGCCAATTTCATCTAATTGCAAATTCTTATAAAGGGCAGTGGCAAATTGAGGACTTAACAGAAGTTTCTAAAACTGAACTAAGATGTTTATGTGTTCAGTTTNCTTTGGAGAAGGTTGGGAAACCAACTGTGTCTTTGAAATTCAACAGCTGCCAATTTCATCTAATTGCAAATTCTTATAAAGGGCAGTGGCAAATTGAGGACTTAACAGAAGTTTCTAAAACTGAACTAAGATGTTTATGTGTTCAGTTTGTAGAAAAGATATTCGATGCCCCAGAGTACTCTTAACATTATCCTCAACTTTGAGGAATTTGTTAAAACAACTTTTTCAAGAGAAGCTGACATTTTTCATTCCTGTTAAGGAATTCAGTCAAGATCTCAGATTACAAACAATCCTAACAAGCTAAGGAATCAGTTTAAAGTTGGTAAGAATCTTCCATCATTTTGTTAAAAGTCCCTCTCTGATGGAACTTGCACAACATCAAAAGTGTTAAACAAACAAAAACAAAACAAAACACTAGACTAAGATCCATTTCGGTGTATTTCAACATGGTACCCAATGCTTTATCCACTTTGTTTTTCACTAAATTGACAAATGGTCTCAATGTCTCCAGTGCACATGGAGGTAACAAACTCAGGATCCTTATTACTTTATCCTTGAAGTGTACTAGCTGCAGGGGTTAAAACAATGGGAAAGTATAAATTTTATACATCACAAAATTATTGGCATTTTTAATACCTCCAGATTTCCGCATTAAGCTATCATCATAGGATAGTAGCTTGTGGGGGAAGGAGTTGGATTCTAGAAGTCTCAGCTTATTATTTATTGAAACAACAATTCTAGGATCCCTGCAGTCTCTCTTTTAAATGGTCAACCAGCATGTCTTCTAGGGACTGGAAGGTAGGTCTGAAGCTAACAATAGATTGCTAAAAAGAGAGAGATCAAAAAAGAATCACACTTGTTCCTATTTTGCATCTGAACAAATGAGTTGGTTGCCATTCAGATTCAAAAGCAAACAGAGGAAAATAGAATAGAGCGAGGTCCTGCTGGAAAAGGCCCTGCTCCAGTGCTCTGTGAAACTGCCCTGGAATCCCCTGAGAACAGCAGGATTTTAGCTATTCCTACCCCTTGCTCTGCTTGAAGCAGTGATTTCAATCACCACTTAATAATGCAAAGAGATCAATATAGGGATGACAAGGCCTGCTGGAGAATTACTTTGGTTTAGCTACTTTAGCACCTCTCTTCTTTGGAGTCTATTTAAATTAAAGAATAGCACCCATCCGGGTTTGCCAGGCTCTGCTTCATAGCAGGAGCTCCAGGAAAAGTATAACTTCAGCCCCCTTTCTGTATCTAGCTACCCTGGTGAGGGGACACCTGTTAGGACTGGGGAGCTAACCAGTTACTTCTTTTCTTTTTATTGAACTATAGTTGATTTACAAAGTTGTGTTTCTTTCAGATGTATAGCAAAATGAATCAGTTATTTAGACACATACACATTCATATATGGCTTTCCAGGTAGCTCGGTAGTAAAGAGTCTGCCTGCAGTGCCTAAGACCCAGGTTCGATCACTGATTTGGGAAGATCTAGAGGAGGACATGGCAACCCACTCTATTTTTCTTGCCTGGAGAATCCCATGGACAGAGGAGCCTGGCAGGTGACAGTCCATAGGGTCACAAAGAGTTGGACACGACTGAAGCAACTTAGTATGCATATTTATATGTATATACACAAGTTATTTACCACTGAGCCGCCAGAGAAACCCTCCATTGAGAATTTTCTGACACCCACCTCTACCATCTGCCAACTGCCCCTTTGGGTGACTGGTTGAAGGAGAAAGTTAAGAACTATAAAGTAAACCATTCCATTTCAGTTAGTCATAACTCTTCCTAACATGTTATAGTCCTTTGCAAAATGATTTTGCATGCATTACATTATTTGATCATTGCAGCCACCTGTGAAGTTTTATTATCCACCATTGATGAATGATGACACCATTTATGTGATCATCATAACACTAAGTAATACGAATGTCTAGAAAGATGCCAGAACTGGTCCACAGATCTCAGCTAGAAAGTGGCAGAGTCAAGATAAAAATCCAGGGTAATCTGACTCCCAGTTTGGTGCCCTTGACAGTTCAACAAAGGAAACAATAAATTTAAGTCATGATCTAGTCCCTCTTCTGTGACTAGCTTAGAATGGAAACTTAAACTCCCAAGTGAAGTCAGGGCAAAGAGTTCCTCACCAATAATCTGAAAAGGATGTAAAAATATTATTAGAAATAGTATGAAAAGCAGTCTGTTCTTATCCTATTTGGAATGTTAATTGGAGGGAGAATTGATTTGTGTCACTAACGGAAAATGTTGAAAAGATATGTGTGAGTCTTCTCTGACGGCCCCTTTCTTTCCCTAATTCCAAATCACTAAGCAACTCACAAAATCAACTGTTGAAGTGGGGGTGTGGGGAAAGCTTAAAATGGGCAAGGAATTTAAGCCAAGTGATACAAAGGTAACCCATAGCAAGCATATCTTTCCTTGTTGGTAGAGTGAAATCAGTGCCAACAAGAGCACTGGATAAAGCCCTAGGTGATGAGAAGAGAGCTGTTGGCTTTGCAAGGGCAGCAGGCATAATCCTTGATTGAGTTTTTTTCCTCTCCTTTTAAATGAATGCTATGATGGAAATGCTGTTTCTGATTGTTTCTTAAGACTTTCTATTTAGAGGGAGAGAAACCAGCCAAAGAAGTCAGGCCCGAGGTAACATCCACCAGAAATGCTGTCAAAGCATGACATCAATAGCCCTTGACCCTGGAGGAGGCGGCGAGCATTCTGCCTGGGGAGAGGGATGGATTGAAGGGTGAGCGAGCTGGCAGACACAGCAAGAACACAGCTTTGATGCAAATTGTCTTCACTGTCCCATGGCCAGGCAGCACCCTAGCTCCCTGTTTGGCAGACTCACAAAATGTGAAACTTCTAACTGAAAATTCACTCCAAACATTCTCACAGCCTTTCCTTACCCTAAGAAACAGTCTTTTCTACATCATGATTTTATCCTGAAGCTTGCTTTCTGTTATTGCTGTGTTTTGTAATAACACGTTTATTGAAAAACAATTCGTATACCAGGGAATTCACCGATTTAACACGCAATTCAGAGGGCTGTAATATATTCTCAGAAGTGTGCCACCGTGGCTGTAATCTACTTTAGAATTTTTTCATTATCCCAAATGAAATCCCATGCTCATTAGCAGTCACCTGCCATTCATTCCCCAACCCTCAGCCCTGAGGCAACCACCAATCTACTTTCTGTCTCTATGGATTTGCTTATTCTACTTTCATATAAATAGAATCATACAATGACTGAACTTTTATGTCTGGTTTCTTTCACCTAGCTTAATGTTTACAAGCTTTATCCGTGTCAAAGTGTAGGGGAGGAAAAATAATTTTCCCTCTACCATTTAGAGTTCTTGGCTGAGAGCACGTCATAAAAGACAGATTAGCAAGAGAAAAATAAACAATTTTACTAACATATGTACATGGGAGATACCCAGGGAGAAATGAGTCATTCTCTGAGGTGGCTTAAATGCAATCTTAAATACTATCTTCCTAGGGAAATGGGAAGGGGGATTTAAGCTTCTAGGGGAGAGTACATAATTATTAGAAAAAAATGAATGGGCCCTTAGAAAAAAAGATGGGAGATAAGTGATGTCTCCACTTCTAGTCTCCTTTCTGGTGATGAATCAGTTTCTCTGGTTGATGAAGCATCTGTCTTTAGGCAGATAGGGTTTCAGAGAAGTGTCTCCCTGTATTGGCTATTTTTAGGTGCTCTCAGCTCAAAGTGGGCTTCTCTGCTCCTTCAGCGGTAAAGAACCCACCTGTCAATGCAGGAGACATTGGTTTGATCCCTGGTTGAGAAGATCCCCTGCAGAAAGCAACCCACTCTAGTATCCTTGCCTGGGCAATCCCATGGACAGAGGAACCTGGTGGGCTTAATCAGTATACCAAAGCAGTATGTTTTAGGGTGTCGTATTATGCTACCTCGGAGAAGGCAATGGCACCCCACTCCAGTACTCTTGCCTGGAAAATCCCATGCACGGAGGAGCCTGGTAGGCTGCAGTCCATGGGGTCGCTGAGGGTCAGACACGACTGAGCGCCTTCACTTTCACTTTTCACTTTCATGCATTGAGAAGGACATGGCAACCCACTCCAGTGTTTTTGCCTGGAGAATCCCAGGGACAGGGGAGCTTGATGGGCTGCCTTCTATGGGGTCACACAGAGTCGGACACGACTGACGTGACTTAGCAGTAGCAGCAGTATTAGGCTACCTGTTAGTAGCATGAATCAGAATTCTGATCCTTTTAATTGCTGAATAATATTCCATCGTGTGGATGTATCACATTTTGTTTATCCAGTCATCAGCTGACACACATTTAAGCTGTTTCCAACTTTTAGCTATTTTTTTTTAATAATTCTGCATTGAACATTCATGTACAAGTCTCTGTGTGACATATGTTTTTCAGTCTCTTGAGTTCCACCTCAAAATAGAATTGCTGGGTCATATAATAACTGTATTTTTAAACTTTTGAGGAACATCCAGACTTTTCCAAAGCTTCTATACCATTTTACATTCCCACCAGCAGTGTAAGAGAGTTCCAATTCTTGTTCATTCTCCATAACACTTAGTATTACCTGTCTTTTTGATTATAGCTATCTTCATGAGAGTGAAGTTGTATCTCATTGTGGTTTTGATCTGTATCTTCCTTTTGACAAATGATGTTAAGTATCTTCTTATGTGCTTACTGGCCACGGGTTTACCTTCTTTGGAGAACTGTTTGTCTGATCCTTTGCCCGTTTTAAGTTAATTTTTTGTCGTTTTGAGTAATAGGAGTTTACCCTGAAGCTTTTAACATCAGATGGACTGGAGATTCAGTTGCAGATTTGCCTTACCTGAGGACACCGCTCTGTGCTCAGAGAAATGACCCGGTCTTTGCCCTTCAGATGAGGTTGGTCCTGGGACTTCTTTCTTGAGTCTGAGTATGGTGGCTTCCAAGTGGAAAGTTTTCAGTTCCACGGACATGGCCTTCCAAGGCTTCCTTCTCAAGGCTGAGAGAGGCACTGACAAGGCACAGAAGGCATTCCTATCTTCTGTGTCCATCGAAACCCTTAGTCTTTCTACTCTCCAAACAAACCTCTGTTGTATTAAAACCTAGCACCAGAGTTCTTATCTCTCTAGGAAGGAAGTCACTGTGAATGAGTATAAACTCTGCCGCCCAAAGGTTTACGGTGTGGCTTGTGGAGACCAGTATTTTCTGAGAAGAGGGCACACCAACTTTACGTTCTCTATATAATCCAGAAAAGAACACCTGTGAAGGACAAAGTTAAATGTTTTCCCATGCTTCAACCTAGATTTCTAATTAGATCTAAAATTTACTTTTGAGGCTCCCTTCCTCACAATGCTACCTGTGTGTGCACACCAAGTCGCTTCAGCCGTGCATGACTGTGAGACCCGGTGGACTGCAGCCTGCCAGGCAAAAATACTAGAGTAGGTTGCTATGCCCTCCTCCAGGGGATTTTCCCAACCCAGGGATTGAACCCTTTCTCTTACATCTCCTGTACTGACAGGTTCTTTACCATTAGCGCCGCTTGGGAAGCCCCACAGTGCTACCTTTTCCTTATTAATATATTCTTTTAAGCGTCAGGACACATGTGCCGATTCATTAGTCAGCTCTCAGCCCCAGTTACATTATTAGAACCCCCTGAAAACTTTTAAAAACTGTATTCATGCTGAGACCCCTCAGTTGGAGAGTCTCGTCATCTCATTGATCCAGAGTGGGCCCAGCCTAAGCATTTAGAATTTTCAGTTAAGATATTCAGACAGTTTCAAAACCAAGCCCAACTATCACTAGCCTCTTCATTTATTTTGAGACTTAAGAACACTTTTTCCTGTCTAGATCAGCACTTCTCAAACTTTTACTTGCATTGGTGTCCTCTGGGGGTCTTGATAAAATGCAGACCTGATTTGGTGGATCTGGGGCAGGCCCCAAGACTCTGCATTTCTAACAAGCCCCTCGGTGAAGCCAAGGCTGCTGGTTGACTGCTCATATTCCTCGGAGCTGGGAAGCCCCTATGTGTTTGTGGCATTTTTCAATTAATCCTGATAGGATCTTTATCACCTCAAGGATTTAAGTTTTTAATACACCATCATCCAATATAATATTTCCTGCTTTCCTTTTAAAAATAGAATTAAAAATCTATTGCTGCTCATCTAGGCAGTCTTAGTGAACATAAAGATTAAACAATAAACTTCTGTATTAATTCAAGGTAATGATTTAGATCTTTTAAAGTGGCCAAAAAAGTACTGCACAGCTCAATGAACAAGGACCTTGTAGGTCGTGTACCTGAAAGATACTTGTCTGTGGATCCGGTCACAGGAGCCTCACTTTGTGACCTTGTTAGTTTCTTTAGTTCTCAGTCATTATTTCCTCTGTGAATTGTTAAATGGTAGAAGTTATTTCCAGGCCTGCTAGAAAGATGGGTGAACTAAGAAATGCAAAATGCCCATCAGTTCGTTGACCTCTGATTTAAAGAGAGGTTAAATCTTTAAGAAAATCTTTTCTAAAGAGATATTGCAGTACCTATATATGTGAAATCCTCAGTAAAATCTTTTTATGAGGATTTAGAAAGATTCTCTTCTTTTTCATCCTCCAACTCCTCTTTTCTCAGTTCTCTCAACTTCAGGAGTAGTCTTAGGGAGAAGAAAGCACAGGACAAATTGAAGCTAAAATTTGAAAAGAGGCTGATTCAAATTTGGCTTAATAATGAGATATTTAGTATATTGAAGAGATTTTATTTTATGATTCTTGCTAATAGCACCATCTCTTTCTCTTCTTTCTCATAGTTTGCCTGAGGCACCACCTGATGTAAGAACTCCTGATTAGGATGCTTGAAGGAATTTGGGTCCTTTGAAACCCATCAGATAAGAGAAAGACTGAGAAATAAAATATAGATGTGGTTTTGGTATCATCAAAGGAAAGGCAAAAATCAAAGGAAGGACCTGTATTTTTCCACTAAATAATTTGATCTTTCTTAACCAAATGCTTTTTTTTTTTTCCTAGAAATGGAACCAAAATGTATCTCCATAAATATTTTGGCCATCCTGAGAAATTATTTAATGTTTTAACGATATCATAAGATTCGTAACTGTGTTGCTAGTTTCCAGGAACATAATTTTTATAGTATACTCTTCAACTTTAGAGTGATGTAAAAAAATCAAGTGAGAAATTCTCCTTACCTTCTTCATCATGATTAGGGTGGCTGAAAATTGCATGACACAATTTTTCTGTTTGTTCCTTATCAATGTAAAATTAGTGCAGGTGCTGTTGTTGGGTGAAAGGCTAGATCTCCCCAACTATTCCAGTTTTGTTTTGGTTAACTTGCTGATTTAAAGAAATAATAAAACTAGTATAATGATATATATATATATAAGTGAATCACTTTGGTGTACACTTGAAACTAATATAACACTGTAGATTAACTATACTTCAAAAAAAGAAAGAATAACAGTTATCTGACTGCTTCCCATTGATAAATAGAACCAAAGTATAGCCAACTATGTTCTCAGCGAGAGAGAGTCTTGCTGCAGTGCAAAAGTCCTATGAATATGGGATTGGTGTGGCAATGGAGGCAAAGTGAAGGACCTCTAAGATCATTCAGTCCTTGAGATTTAATTTCCACTGCAGAACTATGAGGAGCAGAGAGAGATGTGCTTCTGCTGATTATTAAGCTAAAAGTGAAACTGGGGTTTTCACCAAACTAACCCTATCTTATTTACTTCGCTCATGATGAAAGAAGTGGCCATAGTCTTTCATGCATTAGATTCTGGAAAGTGAGCCAAAGACATGCCAAGGATATGATCCTTTAAAATTTATATAGGTTAGTTGCACCTCTCTGCCTTTGTTAGGGGGCTTCCCATGTGACGCTAGTGATAAAGAACCTGCCTGCCAATGCAGGAGACACAAGAGATTTAGGTTCAGTTCCTGGGTCGGGAAGATTCTCTGGAGGAGGGCACAGCAACCCACTCCAGTATTCTTGCCTGGGGAATCCCATGAACAGAGGAGCCTGGGGAGCTGTAGTCCATAAGGTTGCACAGAGTCAGAAATGACTGAAGTGACTTAGCACACATGCACCTTTGCTAGGGGGAGAAACAGTTTTGTTCTAAAGCAAAAGATGAACATTACCAGTCTCTTCTGGTTTTTGCCTCTCTTGATTCAGAGGACTAATTCATATTGATTTCTTTATCTTGCCTCTTTAAATTGACTGAATTTTCCTTTAATAATCAAGTTTCCTATTAATAGCTATACTGAGCGAGAGGAGTAAAATCAATATGTGATTTAATGTCTCCTCCTGTCAGGGACACTATTGATTGTATTACTAATGATTTTGAAATGATATACCATTATGCAAATCCCATCTATTTTAGGTGCCTTTGCCAGCCACCTGCAGAAGTACTGTTTTCTTTTCCTTCATAGTTGATCTTCCAGTGAGTGTCACAGTTATCAAGTACTGAAACGTTTTCTAAAGATTATAATCCCAGTGACTAGAGATACTCTATTGATAAATTTTAAGTATTTATTATATAAATGAGTGGGGTGAGACCCTATGTTTTTCACATTGATCAGCTACTCAGAATGTAGAAAATAAACCTATCACAGCAATAGCAGATTAAATTCACCAAGGATCAGAAACACTATGTTACTTGGGTTTTTCTGTTTATTTATGAATAAGTGGTCATGTTGCCCTTTGGGAATGAAACTGGGAGCCCCTCCTAAACAAATGCTTGCCCTAATAGAAAGACCACTCCAAGCACCTCCACTATGCTTTATTTCTATAATAATGCATGAGATCTGGGATGGACTGGGAATACAGGATGGAAAAAGACAAGTCAAATGTTTTTATGTAATATAAGCAAGAGCATTGCAACATGCACTCTACCATGAAGTGTCTTGATTAGAGGCCATTAGGTCCAAAAGACAGTAGCAGGACCCTTCTAATGCCCACCAGCGTTTTCCCAAACACAATCATATGATGCTGAAGGCTTTAGCTACGTACAAGTATAGTTTATGATTACAAGGCAGTAAGGTGGAAATTAATACCTAAAATGCATAATTTGGATGACAAATAAGGTAGATGTTTGGCAGTTTTTTGAAGAATAAATTTTATCTCACTTAGCAAATTCATTCTAAAATGAAAAACACATGTATCATCAATTCCTATATCTTCTTGTGCTTTCTCTAATATTTTGTATTTTTTTTTTGGATACTGAGGAATGATCAGATACCCTGGTATGGTCAGAGCAGGCTGGTTATAGATATAAAGTAAATTAGTGAATTCCAGAACATAGTTTTGGAAGTTAGGAATTGTTCACTATATATGTGGCTGGACTTTTGTCAGACTGTTGGTAGTTTTATAAATATCTAACTGCTCTTTAAAAGTGATATTGCTTTAGTCATTGACAGCTGCTCACCTAGCCTTACTTTGAAGACAAAGCTGAGTTAGAAAGATACTATCATGTGTTCCAATTCCTTAGCAGTGAGCCACTGGGATGTGAGTGTTATGGGGGATGTTCTTTAGGTGAGGAGCAGGGAGGAGGTTATGAGGCTCTTTAGAACCAAAAGCAATTATTTGTTCTCACTTATCATTAGAGGCTGGGAAATTCAGAGAATTAAAAGCAACTTCTATGTTTATTCTCCTTCATATGAGGAAAGAAGGCTGGTACTCTTTGACATGTGTAGGTCTAAATAAAACTGGAGAGCTTTGATCAATCAAAAAAAAGAAAGAGAGATCTTTATAGAAAACCTGGAAAATTCCACCAAAACTAAATAATGTGCATGACATTAAAACTGTAAGTCTTTGAAAACTCATCATTTTTAAACCTTTAGTCAGAAATATTCTTGGCCAATGTTACTGAATAAAAGATATTTTCAAGAACAAACACGTGTTTTGGGGCTCTGAGTAAGTTGTAATACATGAAGTGATTAAACCCTTATTAATTAGAAGGTAACACTAGATTTCTTTTCAGAGTCATCAAGGCTTAGGGGAGGCTGAGATTTGCATAATATTTGCATTTGTCATACCTGCCTGTCAATCACAACCATAAGACAACAAGGCAAAAAATGTTAAAGGATTGATTACAGGAAGAATTCTTATTGAAATGTCTCAACGTATCCATGGAGTTTGCAAGGAGGATAAAGAGTGTATTTTGAAAAAAAAAAAAAGAGTGTATTTTGTCTAAGTTGAAACTCAGCTTTGGGAGGGAAGAAAATAGAACATCACTCCTCACCCCCACTCTAAGAGGCCTTCATCTTTAGAGAGACAAAACACAACTTCCCCCTGTGATCTAGGTGGAAAATCTGACTCACTTGAAAATGAGTTTCACTCTAGGACATTGGGTGGGGTAAGATATTTTATTTTGTGATCCTTAT
>SJYV01048576.1:463417-503869 GCA_006410875.1 Neotragus pygmaeus | reverse complement strand
ACATATATATATATATATATATATATAATTTTGATAAAACTTTATGATAAAAATGTCGTGTTTGGAAATAAAGCAAAATGAAAGCCTCACAGAATGATCCTCACAAAAATGATCCTCATGCCTATTATGAACAGAGGTAGCCTCTGTTCATATTTTGATGCAGTTTACTGATTTGTATCACAGGAGTGAATTCCAGAGCATAGCTCAGACAGTCCTATGGTTAAGGTATTTACTTATATTTTTCTTTTCTTATTATTGTGATCTGTGTTTTTCTGCTTCCCGCAATGACGATAAACCCAGCAGTATGAGAGCAGTGTTTTGACTGAAATAATTCTGTGCCCCTGGGCAGGGGCGCTATGCACTGATGATCTCTCTGGTCTCTCAGACCCATCCCACACCCTTTCTGGAAGGACAGTCTCACAGTCCAGAAGTTTCTCAGTTGGCGTTTGTCTGGAAGTGCCACTCGTTAACCTTGCTTCCCTCTTCTCTATGTTCCTTCTCTTCTCTTTCCTCTTCCCCTTGTTCGTCAATTTCTATTCTTCTCTGTTTCAGCAAAACAATATCAGTCAAGGTAATTGATGATGAGGAGTATGAGAAAAACAAGACCTTCTTCCTTGAGATTGGAGAGCCCCGCCTGGTGGAGATGAGTGAGAAGAAAGGTGGGGGAGCTGCTCCAGGGCTGAGCCCAACAGCTTCTGCTGGCCTGTGCCACCCCTGGATGCCTGCACTCTTCAGAACGTGACTTATGATGCACACATCCCTCCACCTATGTAACAGGGCATAGATCTCCTTGGGGCCACAGTAGGGCTGGCCTGGAGCCCCATCAACCAGTTTGGGCCACTCTGCATGTTGCAGTCTGAGCATCGGCAGTGCAGTCAAGCTTCCACTGCTGGAAATGTTGGTGCTGATGCTGACTACACCCCATAAAGCCAACGGTCTGATTTCTTAATTTGGGGTACCTCTTGACTGCTAAATTGAAGCAGAAGAATTTGTATCAGTGATGGATTGGCAGAGAAGATTAGCGGGGGCCAGCTGAGAGTCCCTGGATGCCCTTTTACATACTCCTGGAGGTCCATGTGTGGCCAGTTCTCCTTCCATAACATCACAGTAACATGCTGCTTGGTGAGCACCTAGCATGAGCGTGTGACTCCAACCATTTGTTTTGCCTTTGTCTTGTGTTCCCACAGGAAAATCATTACCATTAGAATATTTGACCGTGAGGAATATGAGAAAGAGTGCAGTTTCTCCCTTGTGCTTGAGGAACCAAAATGGATAAGAAGAGGAATGAAAGGTGTGAGAGTATACAAAGACATACCAGCGAGAAATTGTACTCTTCTCTCCGTGTCCCCTACTCTCACACTTAACTCTCTCCTCTTCCTCGCTTCCAATTACTATACTTCCTCTCCTTCGAAGCTTTAGCAATTTCATTTCCCTTCCCTATTTCACAACGCACCAAGAAGAGCCCCTTTTCTTCAGGAAATGCCAATTCACCTTAATTGATACCAGATTTCAGAAATAATGGAAGGGAGTTCTGTAATTCAGAAAGGATGACATAAAAGAATAATTTCTGGGTTTAGTTTTTCACTACCCAGGAATCATTCAAAAATTTGGTTCTAGCTATTAAGCATCCCCTAATATGTTAGCGATGGACACTACTGTATACATATTAGTCATGGTAGTTGCATCTCATGGTAAATAATAGGAAATTTCAGAATTCAATAATTAGTCTTCCTTAGAGAAGCCAGTTTAAAAAAAAAAAAAGAACAAAGATCTTTAAAGAGTAGTATTCATTTTTGCATAGTATTATTCATATCATCAGATATGAAATTTGAAAGGTATAAAACCTATAGGCACACGAATTTTCTTTAGTAGAAAGGACATGATGATAGTTGATTAAGAACTTAACCCTTAATTAAGGCTGATTCTGCCTTATGCTTCAAACTCTTTCAATTCTTATTGAACTGACACATTTCTAACCAATAAATTTTTTCTAAAAATAAAAAAGAGCATGAAATTAAAATTTTTTTGAATTTTGTTTAAAAACAAAATTTTAGAGCCAAATTTTATATCAGTTTTTAAAATAGTTCTTTTGTTAATTTTGAATTATTCTAAAAGCTTCCCATAATTACCCTCTAATAGTGGCCATTTTAAAAGGAATGGTAAATTTAATGGTATCTATAAAATGAGCATAGTACATATTGATTGCATTCAAATAATTGATGAGAACAGTTTAAATGTATCAAGTACTTGGCAAGAAATATATATTTTTACATGTAAAGGAAAAATCAAATACAAAAGACTAATTCCTATATAGACCCAACATTTGAGGGAATTTAATCTTGCTTTTATTAGAACACACTGGCCTCTGAGTCCATCAGGAAAACAAAGTTGTCCTGACTTAATCAGGACAAGTTCAAAAAGGTAACAGGAGCCTTTGGAATGATGGAGGAGGAGCACTGGGGACCCACTTTAATGCAGCTTATTTAATACGCTCCATAGGCAGCAGGTGGAAGAATAAGACACTTTAGAAAATCGTGCCAATTTCTTACAAAGATGGGATCAAAAATGCCTCATTAACATACAGGAAAAAGCACTTCTAATGGTATTCCTCCAAAGGATTGCCTTTTATCTCCAGGAAGAGCATCTTGAATGCACAGCTCTTTCGATTGTCATTTTAGTAAAATATGCCTTCATATAAAAGCAAATTAAAATTCCTTGATAGTACTGTCTGCTTTCGACACCCACCAAGTAGATCTGTGTCATCATAAATAAAATGACTGACTTGTTTTCGAAAGTTTCCTCTAATGCCACTACCATCAGAAAACTGGTCCTGAGGAAGTAATTGTAACATTCTCGTCTGTAACTGTGGAAGTAATTTATTTGATACATTTAGGCAAGTAGATTTCATCAAAATAAAGTGCTACAGTTACAGTAAACCGTAACTTTAAACTAGTTTAAAGCACATAGCCTGACAAAATATGTATGCCCTCTCCCCCCACCACAAGCCTTCCCTCACTGACTTGTCAGTTTCCGTGAAATTATGCATCCACAAAAAGCGATGTGGCTGTCCAATTAGAATGTGCAGAAGTCATAGATAAGGACACACAAATAAGCACTAATTCCTGGGACTCAAGTTTTGAGGATTTAAAAAAAACCTAAGCATTCCTTGATGACCAAAATATCATGCATGTAGAGCCTCCAGTGAGAGAACCTCACCTTGGGTCAAAGTCTCCTTATCAGGAGGGATGGCCACAATGAAATGTCCTAAGATGTTTTCTCCATTTTCATTGAAAGGTACATGAAAAGTACAATCCCTGAGATCCTGGGTAATTTCACACTTTTGTCTATTGAACTCACTAATTCCCAGGCAATTATTTCATGAGGAAGACTCACTCAAAGATTTAAGATTAACTTCATAAAATATTTCTGCTATATTTGGCAAACTAGATATATACACTGTGTGTAAACATATAGTGGACATGTTTTCTTAAATGTCAAGAAATGATATATAAAGTGAATTGTTTGTATATACAATCAGTCACATCCATTTGCAGAAATTACAACAAGAAATTACTTGGCTTGCACCTTTTAGTAGCAGCTCCCTACCACACTATAATCAGATCTGCCTGGATTTCTTTCTGCTGATATTCCTCTTACTTTCATTATTCATCTGGTCTCTTATTCTGTGTTTGTCTTTGTCTGTTTCCTTCACAGCCCTGTTATTGAATGAGCTTGGTAAGCATTTCATTTCTTGCATTTCCTTTCCATTTTTCTAGGTTATTTTCCTTTTCTATCAGGTACCATAGTAGCTTTCTGACTTATCTTTTATTTCTATTGATTTATTAACAAGATTGTTGTTTAGAGTGATTGGTCTCATAATTTTGTGGAAGTCAGATAGTTTGCATTCCACTTTGAGTTTAGTATTACCTTTTTTTAAAAATCAGTGATTTTTTTTAGGCATGCACAAGAATTAAATTTGTGCACTGAACATCGTAACCTTAAAAGAATGATTAATGGTTAAGTCATGAATTGATGTTTCCATACCTTGCTTAATTATAAATACAATTTGGCAAGTTTTTGTACCTTGGATGGGTTGTCAGGTGGTCTGGTGTCACTGGTATTTGTTATTTAGAGTGTAAATGAAATAAATGATAACATTTATTTATTTTCTTTCTTTTTTAGGTGGCTTCACAATAACAGGTATGAATTTTTTAAGTCTAATGAACCAAATTTTATTTTTTACCATCTCTTCTCACCATGTGTTATTTACATTTTAAAAATTTATTTCCCGTTTTTATTTCCTTTTAATGAAGGGAAATACCTGTATGGTAAGCAATTTTTTTTTAATGTCCTTCATTTTCTCCCAGTTACCCTTAAATATCAAATAAGAGCCATGTCTTACTTATCCTGAATTAACCTTTAGCTGTGGTACACGGTGTGCTGTTGCTGAATTTACACATTTAATGTTTTACACATTAACAATGGATGTGTTGTGTTTATTTATGAGCAAATTTGTATGGAGAACCTGTAATTGGTCGTG
The DNA here is from genome assembly GCA_006410875.1 of Neotragus pygmaeus. Classification (NCBI taxonomy): domain Eukaryota; kingdom Metazoa; phylum Chordata; class Mammalia; order Artiodactyla; family Bovidae; genus Neotragus; species Neotragus pygmaeus. Next base: position 499,329 of record SJYV01048576.1, on the reverse strand, counting down.
TTTTGACACTGATCAATTTACAGATATGCACATAGTGTTGATAATGTGAGGGAACTCTGCTAGATGCTCCAGAGAGTACCAGAAAAATACAATGATTGCTAGTCTCAAGGAAGCAGAGGAGTTGACATCCAAGCCAACTCCCTGGCCCAAGTTCAGGATTCTAATCATAGATAATGTCCTACTGGGAGAAGACAAAGCATGCCTTCGCTCTGCCCACCACAACTGTCTGAAAAGTTTTAGCATTCTTAACATGGAGTAATATGTCTGCCACTTGAAGTGGACGACAAAGTGTTCTGTAAAAACTCAATACTCTAGTTAAAGAATTTTAAACTCTTAAATTCAGAATGGTACCCAGCCACTGTTGATTGCATTTTTAAGCACAACTTTAAAGCTATTTCCTTATGTATAGAAGGGAGATATTTCCTTACAGCATCCTCTCTTTTGACCTTAAATATTTTTTCACACTTTCAAAATCATCCACGTAGATTTAGAGAGGGAAGTAAATATCCTTCTAGTTTGTCTGAACCTGCAGGTTGAAGATGTCTCTAAAGGCTGTCCTAACGGTTGTGGCATTTTCCAACACAATTATGTAGATATCAGTAGTCTAATTGTTTTTTTTCTAAAACAAGATAGTTAAACAAAAATATTTAGAAAAGAAATATTTTCAAAAATTCTGTTTGAAAATGTTATGGTGGGGGTTGGGGTTAACTTAAACCACCATCGGTGTAAACTCATGATTAAGAAGTTTCAACATGATTCTGTCAAAGTGGATCTTTCTGAATGCATCCAGTTTCACATGGACTATTGCTCTCCACTGCTTTCTCTCCAGACACAGAGTTTAATGATGAAATAATTCATAGGCTCTTGGAGATATAGAATTTGAAAAGGATAAAAATGTTCAACAGGGCAAGTGCTCATAGAGAATTTCTTAAACCTGACTCACCTGACTTTCTCCTAGGTCCAGTCTTCCCAGTTCTGCACTGCCAATGATGCTAGTTTTGAATCTGAAGGCAGGAATGTACATTTACTTCTAAAACTTTAATCTTTTCTTTTTCATCTTATCATTTACTGAAGTCTTTTTGGAAATATTCTGATTCAATCACCCAATATGTAACTGATCCTTGTGTGCTTTGAGGGAGGTAGGAATAGTATAGTATCTACTGCTTGGCCCAGAGACCTTAACAAAGTCTTTAGGGTAGATAGAATCTCTTATTAAAATGTATCGATGTGTTTGGATATCTTCCTGTTTTATCATTGACTATGTCAGGATTTTGCTTTTAGGGGCTTCCTTCTGTATCACTTTAAGCATCTTTCTTTTTAGTAACTAATTAATGGTATCTAATTTTATTTTCTCAGAAATCGTTCATATCAAGTTCTAGAATACCTGACTACTAACATCTAACATTTTCTGTTTTGGATACATTATGCATCCAAGAGGACAGAATCATGTCTTTCAAAGGTTTTCTACTATTTCGTATACTTCATTAAGCTATTTCTTATGGTTCAGATTTTAATCTCCAATAGCAGTTTTTCTGGTGTTACCACCTGTTCCCAAAACTTGCAACGATGCAGTTAAAATGAGAGAATTTGCAGAACTCTCTGAGAATCTCTACATTGATTTGTTCCTCTCACTTTACATGACCCTTCTTCTCTTGAACCAAGAATATCTGGGATCTACTCTCTATAGATACCTCTGGGGAAAGTTCTAAAATGTAGGTCTCAGTTCAGTTCAGTCACTCAGTCGTGTCCAACTCTTTGCAACCCCATGAATCGCAGCACACCAGGCCTCCCTGTCCATCACCAACTCCCGGATTTCACTCTGACTCACATCCATTGAGTCAGTGATGCCATCCAACCATCTCATCCTCTGTCATCCCCTTCTCCTCCTGCCCCCAATCCCTCCCAGCATCAGAGTCTTCCAATGAGTCAACTCTTCGCATGAGGCGGCCAAAGTATTGGAGTTTCAGCTTTAGCATCAGTCCTCCCAAAGAACACCCTGGACTGTTCTCCTTTAGAATGGACTGACTGGATCTCCTTGCAGTCCAAGGGACTCGCAAAAGTCTTCTCCAACACCACAGTTCAAAAGCATCAATTCTTCAGCACTCAGCTTTCTTCACAGTCCAACTCTCACATCCATACATGACCACTGGAAAAACCATGGCCTTGACTAGATGGACCTTTGTTGGAAAAGTAATGTCTTTGCTTGTCAATATGCTATCTAGGTTGATCATAACTTTTCTTCCAAGGAGTAAGCGTCTTTTAATTTCATGGCTGCAGTCACCATCTGCAGTGATTTTTGAGCCCCCCAAAATAAAGTCTGACACTGTTTCCACTGTTCTCCGTCTATTTCCCATGAAGCGATGGGACCAGATGCCATGATCTTCATTTTCTGAATGTTGAGCTTTAAGCCAACTTTTTCACTCTCCACTTTCACTTTCATCAAGAGGCTTTTTAGTTCTTCACTTTCTGCCATAAGGGTGGTGTCATCTGCCTATCTGAGGTTATTGATATTTCTCCCGACAATCTTGATTCCAGCTTCTGCTTTTTCCAGCCCAGCGTTTCTCATGACGTACTCTGCATGTAAGTTAAATAAGCAGGGTGACAGTATATAGCCTTGACGGACTCCTTTTCCTATTAGGAACCAGTCTGTTGTTCTATGTCCAAATGTAGGTGTACACAGTGAAAAGCAGCTGTAACCCCTGAAGAGCTTTCCTTTGAAATCAGTTTGAAGCTTTGAAGTCAAGGCTTTGAGACACAGGAGCAGTAGAGAAGAATTAATCTAGCTCTTGGACTTTGCCTGCAGGTTTACGCGGTCTTTGCAGCTGAGTGTGAAAATCTAATTTAAATCAGGATATATGGAAATTGAAAAAGTCCTTTGGTCCACAACCCAGTGTCTCTATTTCAGAAATGTCATTAGTAGTGGACATTAAATGCTGGAGATGCTTTTGGAATTTGCAAATCTTCCCCTGTTGCTGCTTATCTTTGCCTCATTGGAAGGCCCTTGTTGTTGTCTATGATGTAATCCCCCCTTGACCCTCCAGGCCTATAACATTATAACCGTTATTACGTTATAGCTCATTAGAATCTGGAAAGCATTTCTTATTCATTATATCATTTGCTCTTCAACCTTACAGGATAAGATTTTTTCTCACTTACAGGAGAAGAAATGAAGGTTCAAAGAGATTAATCAATCTGCTCCAACCACTCATCCAGGTCTCAGAGCTTGGCCTTTATGTCGAAGGCCATGTGATAACTGTTTCCAGCACTTTTAATTCCTTCCTCCCAACTCATATGTTCCTACTTGCATCTTAATTCCATTTCAATCCAGAACCTCCACAGTGACTCTTACATACACTAGTATGAATTCCAAACAAATACAAAAATAGGAAGACCCCAAAGCAGGGAAATTAGAGTGCATTAATTTGGATATTTTTAATAAAATTAAGTGTTCTAGCTCAGTTTGCAAAGAGAGAGGCATGTTTGATTCCCAAAACAGGCAGCTAAAGTTTTGCTAATTAATTAAAAGTGCATAATAGTCAATATACCTCTTGAAAAGTTACTCTTCCAATCATATTATGCTTATCATATGATAGTTTTCATAAGGCGCATGGCTTTCTAAGGAAGCCAAACTATGAAAACTCTAAAGTGAAAATACCACTTTAGACCCTCTGATACTTGGGTTAGAAGAACAAATCCCCTTCAAGTTTGACTTCTCTTAACAGTTGAGAAAACTGAATCTGAAGGAAACACCTTGTCCAAGTATAGACAGCAAGCATATGGCAGAGTTTGCACAGAGTGTGAATCTTATGATTCCCAGGTCAGTTATGGGAACTCTTGGTAGAAACCAATAGCAGGTGCATCTGTCAGTCAGATGTCAACTCGGTAATCCAGCCAGTCTTGGTGACAATGGAGCATCCTTGCACACCTGCCAGTGTATATAAACTTTTCCCCTTTAGACTGCCCGAGAAATAAATAAGCATTTTTTTATATATATTATGTTACTTGATCCTCAAACAAACTTGTGATATGGACAGAGCAGGTACTACTCTCTCCATGTTACATATGGGAAAGCTGGGGAAATGGCCTGCTCAAGGCCATGTTGTTGGTACCAGTAGGCTCTGAAAGGAGCACCAAGTGCTTTCTGTAGTTTGGTGATGCCTCTGGAAGCAGGAACGTGAAGGACATGGTTAGTACGTCTCGGATGCCTGCAGGAGTGTGGCTGCATTCCTGTCTGTGGCATGTGTGCTTCATAGGAACAGTCTGGTTTGGCTCCTAGAGCCCTTGCCCCACTGACCTGCTCTCTTCTGTGACCTACAGAACAGTGACCTCTGACCACTCAGTCCCGAGACTAACACTGTGTGTGCTGTATGCCTTTGGGTGTGATGCTTACTAATTCCACAAAGCTCTGCTGGAAAACCAGTGCCATCCATTCTGCTGACTTTTGCCTGTCCTTTTGCTAGGCCAGCCTGTCTTCAGGAAAGTTCACGCTAGAGAACATCCACTCCCCTCTACTATAATCACCATCGCAGGTACTCATTTCCTCACGGGCCTTGAAAACCACAGTTAACCGCCTTCAAGTGTTCTTTGGGTCTTCAGATATTCAGTTCAGTTCAGTTCAGTAGCTCAGTCATGTCTGATTCTTTGCGACCCCATGAATCGCAGCATGCCAGGCCTCCCTGTCCATCACCAACTCCCGGAGTTTACCCACACTCATGTCCATCGAGTCAGTGATGCCATCCAGCCACCTCATCCTCTGTCTCCTCCTGCCACCAATCCCTCCCAGCATCAGAGTCTTTTCCAATGAGTCAACTCTTTGCATGAGGTGGCCAAAGTATTGGAGTTTCAGCTTTAGCATCAGTCCAAGTGACACAATTCAGCCCCTATTCCCACTGAAACATTGCTATACATGGCTTCTCTGCAGTGGGAGGGGTGTCCTGGGTCAGCCACAAGACACCACCACAACAGCCCAGGGTGGGAAGCATGGTGGAAGGGGCAACATGGACCTATAAAGGGGACTCTGTGCAGAGGCCTCCCAAGTTTCAGTATATTCCAGATTTCTTGCAAATCTCACTTCTCAGGCATGGGTCTCCTATTCCAAGTATTACAAAGTATGTTTAAAAGCAAGCTGGCTTCCTTCTCAGAGTCTGCCTTTCCTGCTTCCAGGCAACATGATGTTAGCCAAACACAAACAGATGACAGTGTGTCTGTGGGGTTTCTCCAGAGTGGAACGTTGACAGGGTGACTAAAGGATGACAGAACTGTCCCATATCGACAGTAGGATTAGAGCCCAGTTTGAGCTCCTTCTCCCTTGTCACTGAGTCTCTGGATGAGGACACCAATACCCACTCTTCAGTTATCACCATCACCCATCACTGGCCGTGGCGACAGAAGCACGCCTCAGTAGGACTTCCCTTGTTTCTCGCATCCCACACACCCACTTGATCATCATGCAGCCCTGACTGCAGAGTTGTTCCAGAATATTCCTCATGGAAATAAATTATGGGCCTCTTTAGGTTCTAATCAGAGAGGCCAGCAAGTTGCTGCAAACTGCCAGGGAATATCTGCTCTCAGGTTTCTCCCCTACAGATGATTTTATGCCAGGATTATTTTCTGTCTTGTCAATACTGATTTGAACCATGGCTCTTCATTATGCATTTGATCTTTAAGTTGCATTATTTTTTAAGATCATGATGTTACATAATTTATTATCAACTTCTCAGTAAAATAAGTGAGTTTAAAAATAGGTACAGGTATATGTACATACGGGGCCTCCCAGCTGGCGCTAGTGGTAAAAATCTGCCTACTAATGCAGGAGACATAAGACACGTGGGTTTGATCCCTGGGTTGGGAAGATCTCCTAGAGGAGGGCATGGCAGCTGACTCCAGTATTCTTGCCTGGAGAATCCCCATGGATAGAGGGGCCTGGTGTGCTGTAGTCTATAGGGTCGTACAGAGTTGGACACAACTGAAGCGACTTAGACACAAGCATACAAGCTTATGTACATATACAGATAGAGGGGGAGAATTAAACAGAGAATTTCTTCTATCTGAGAAACCAAACAAAAAGCACAGCATGTGCATAAAGAAGGAAATGAAACTGACGTGACTATATTAAAATGAACTGCATTTGATCCAATACTCAAAGTGACAAGAAACATAATAGCTGATCAAAAAATGTGCTATTAAACTATTTCCCTATTCAATAAAAGCTATCTAAAGAGAAGACACTTAAAAAAATTGCTTAGCTCTCCTCTTTGCCAGTTTCAAAAATCTAGATAGTGAGTGATAAGTTATCTGTATCACTAGAGTAGTAGGGCTGACTCAGTCATGTCTCACTCTTTGCAACCCCATGGACTGTAGCTGGCCAGGCTCCTCTGTCCATGTGATTTTCCAGTCAAGAATACTAGAGTGGGTTGCCATTCTCTTCTCCAGGGGATCTTCCCAATCCAGGAATTGAACCAAGGTCTCCCTCATTGCAGGTGGAGTCTTTACTCGCTGAGCCACCAGGGGAGCCCATCTGTATCATTATAGAGCAATAAAAGGATTTATCCAGCTACTATCTGTTACATATAAATATCTCCTAAATGTTCATGACATTTATTAAGTAAAAATAGCCTTGACCCTACTATGACACTAAGCCTTTGTGCTTTGACTTCTCTCTGCCTGGAATACCACTCCCCCCTCTATTATAATACCTCCTAGCCAGCCTTCCCACCACCTTCACCTGGTGAGCTTCTATACATGCTTCAAGGCAAAGTTCAAGTATCTCCTCTCTGTTGAAACTTCCCCTGATTCCCTGGGGCAGAGGGAAGCTGCTCCCTCACCCTGAATCTGCAGTCCTTAGCTTGTTGTAGTAGAAGTTGCCCAATCTATATGCCTCACTTCCCATTGAACCATGAGTTCCTAGAAAAGGGAATGGGGTTGGAAGGCCTCAGTGTGCTGATGTATGGTAAGAGTGTGATGACCTGTGTGAAATGACTGAATAGTCTTTCTGTGCGTAGAGCAAATAGAGACTTTTCTAACGGTGAATTGGACAGTCACATGACGAATACTTAGTAGGCACCCACAACTTTATACTACTACATCATAATAGGCTCTGGGGGATGTGAGGGCAATTCAGAGAGCAGTGAGACATATTGTTCTGTCTTGTTAAGTTTTTATGCAGGATATGTGTATGTAAATGTGTTTTTTTTTGAGAGGGAAATGGCAACCCACCCCTAGTATTCTTGCCTGGAAAATCCCATGGACAGAGGATCCTGGCAGGCTACAGTCCATGTGGTCACAAAAGAGTCAAAGACTACTTATTGACTAAACAGCAACAACAAAAGGTGGTTTAAATACAAAAAGTAGTATATTAGAAGTGTCCATGTTTAACATATACACACAACAAATACTAAGAACTAACTTATAGTGGTCATTCCTAAGCAAGTCAGTTGAAGGATATTTCATGCAGTAAGAGGTAAAGTTTGGAAAAATAAGTAGGATTCAGCTAGGTGAAAATGGGGAAGTTTTTCTAGATGGGTAGACAGTAGGATAAAGTGTGGCATTAAATTCAAGTCTGGAAACAGAGTGTAGAAGGAAGCAATCGGAACAAGGTGTCCTGCTTTTCTTTAGTTTGAAATCTGTTTGGATATTCCTAAATTTGGTCATTCTCATACCTCTTCTGCATTATTTCATTTGGCTTCATACCAACTATACAGTTATGTACTCCATGCAATGTTTTGCCTCATGTTTTTACTTCACTTAATTCGTTTTAAAAAAAAAAAAAAAACAAGTCACTAACACTAATGGAAAGCTAGTATTTGTCATAAATACAAAATAAGGTTAAAATTTTTAGGATGAAAATAGTTATTAACCTCTAACTCTGTGCAGTCCAGTGCTCTATGCCTGAGAAATGTTTTCTCTTTCCTAAAGGATAGAAACCCTAATGTCAGGAACTAGTTACAGATGTAACAGCCCCCAAATAAGCATGTCTTCATCATCAGAAGGACTCAAGGATGATTAAAAAGGGAATAACCTTTTTGCTCGCTACATGATTTGATTGTCATGTTCCAAATCATTTCATTTTGTGAAATGCAGTTTAAAGTAATGCCACTGTATTGTATCACCTTTCTTTTGTAATTCCTCTATATTTTTCTACCTATATCAACTTGAATCCCATTAAAAACAACTTCCCATTTGTAAACAAACTATGAAAAGTGAACATAATAAATATTCTTCCCCTAATGTCTTGTAATTTAAATTAAAATCCAAGTGGCACTTTCACTTTCATGTAAAATGCTAGCAGTGCCCCTAGCCCATCTGCTCTGTAACAACTGGCCTAGGAACTAGTTTTCTGCGTCATTTGCTGGTGCATCAGATGGACCCACCATGGGAGAGTGTCCCTCAGCAGAGGGAAGCCATGTGTCTTTGGAGAGGAAGGGTGTTGTGAAATCCTGCAATAGCTGATGCCTAAATGCAAAAGGCAAGGAGTCTGGGCTACAAGTCCTGCCCACCCTGATCGCTTCCCAGTCCATAGATTCCCATTGCAGGCAGTTTGCCTAGAAGGTTCTAGAAATGAGGGCATCAGGGCTGCAGTCTTTCTGTACCACCAATACTAGATCCTTGTCAGTGAGGTCCATTCAGCTCAACTGTGAGGGGAAGTGGCCTGTCTTGTTCCAAATCCTGAGCCTGAAGGCCAGGAGGCTGAGTGATTATAGGAAGAGTGTTTGTCCTTCACATGTGCATGGCCTTTTCAGTCTGGGATTTATCCTAATGACCTTCACACAGAGAGGAACCAACTGTGAGCTTCCCCTCATTAATGAACTCTCAAGTCCATTAACATTTTCTTAGTACCCACGAGTTTCTCCTGGAGTGTAAATTACTTGGTAGTTCTGGAGATAATCATGCCCCCATGGTGAGTAGTAGTAACTCCCTGAAGGCCTCACACTCCCTCTTCCCTGTTTTCTTTAAGATTAACATGATCAAGATCCTCCCAACCCATCAGCTTTGCACCAGAGAGAGACAGCCCTGGAGTACAGGCATCTTACTAAAATGTAGAATGCATGGATGCTTAGCTTCTTAACTTGCAGTAGCAAATAAGAGGCTAAGATAAAAATTTCCCATCTATCGTCTCTTTGCCCCTGGGGCATCTTCTGTTGCCTCTTGCAAGTAGAGAGGAGGAGACCGGATTCTTTCACCTGGCAGCTTTAATTGTGTTTCCTCTTCGTCATGTGCTGAAAGGATGTGTACAAACGGCCAGGTGGACCGGCATCCTAGGGAACACCAAGGTGATTCCCTCATCATAGATGCCATATGGCAGAGTTTTCCCAGGGATATGATCCTGTCAGTTGCTTTTCCTGATCTGTTCTTTGGCTGGTGGTTAGTTTGTGGGATGTTTTGATCACTTGCTGTCACCAGTGATCACGGCCCCCATGACAGGCATCTGTCCAGTTCTCCCTTCCCTGCAACTTCACCCCAGGGACTTCCAGTAGGTCATCAGGACTTCCTTCCTTCTTGGTGTCCTTGTTTCAGGATCCAGGGATTTCCAAATAAAATGGAGTCTATCCTCAATCTCTTGCCCTTCCCTTTCACAGATGAATATGATGACAAGCAGCCACTGACCAGCAAAGAGGAGGAAGAGAGGCGCATTGCAGAAATGGGGCGCCCCATTCTGGGAGAGCACACCAGACTGGAGGTGATCATTGAAGAATCCTACGAGTTCAAGGTATGCTTATCAGCACTGCCCATCAGGAAGGCCAGGCCCATCTCTGGACCCAGACATTTCATATAGTCGGTCTGTGCTGTATAATCCATCCAGAGAGAGGAACTGGCTCACTGATGGAGAGACCATCAGAGCAGAAATGAAATTCAAGAGTTGGCAGGGAACCAAAGGATCTTGTAAACTAAACAGCATCAGAACCAGGGTCTGGGGGTCTGGTTCAGACCCTGATCACTAACAGGATCCAAGGTGCCCTAAAGGGAGGCTTTGTCCAAGAGGACGGCAAGGAGAGGCAAAGATGGGTTCTAAGAGACTGTTATGTGTGGAAGAAACCATGCTTTGTTTGAAAGAGCTAGTCAATCTAGTAGAAGCAAAGCCTTGGCACTGCAAAAAACAAGGCTTTTGTCTGGAGGGAGGTTGGTAAGCTCTCCCCATGGAACACGCGATCAACAAGCTCTCGTGTATATGTAGTCATCTTCTCAAGATTCTAGGACACTTGAGTACATTCTGCAAGCTGAAGGTAGAGTGTGTAACCAGAGAGTTTGTCATCAGACAAATAATTAGATTTCCAGTTCTCTAGGTGAGAAAAGTCATTTTTCAGAAGTTAAGCAAATGGACCTTTAGGGTGAGCTTAGGACTTAGAGGTGAAACTTTCCATCTGTTCTTAGCTGCTTACTGAGCCCTCATCCCACTCCCACGCCATCTCACTCACATGGTCCTACCTCCTAGAAGCCCCCCAGTAGAAGAGCACCTGCGTTCTTCAGTGGGCTGTGAAAAGATTTCCAGAACTGCACGCCAGAGCTCAGCAGCATTTTCCCCACTTATTTTTGAAAAGCAGATTCTGCTTCTGTTTGGAAAAACAGAATAAAGAATCCAAAAGGGAGAATCAGGCCACCAGCCTAGAAACCAGAGCCCTCTGGATTGTATCTGGCGTTTTCATGGTTGTGACTTCTTTGCCTTTTTTGCTGGGCCTGTTCATTATTTTTTTTAATTTAGTTCACAAAGGAAGGTGCCTGATAGGAGATAGGTGGAAAGAAAAATTTCTTTGCAAATTAAAGTGCCATTTAAAAGATAAAAATGCAATTAAACTTTCCCCTTCAGGTCACCATGGATGTGTTAACTCATCCTTTCAGCCATTCCCACAGAACGAAAGAGCAGGATAGACACTGGGAACAGTGCTTTCTAGGCAGACCCCGACCATCAGAACCCACCCGGTGTTTGATCTGGAACCTGGCCAGCTGCACACACATGACGGACATGTGCACGTGTTCCCTGAGATTCCTGAGGCACAGACATCTCAGCCTTTCCATGTTTGTGGACCACTCTGTTCACGTGTCCATCTTCACTGTCCCTCATGCACCCCCTTTTCACCTGGAATCAGAGAGAGCCTGGTGCCACTTGTGGCAGGAGAGACTCTACAGCTTGGCATTTCTGTAAAGACTAGTTCCCCCATCCTCTCAGGACTTGCCTGGGAATTATTTTGTGCCCTCTCTCTTCTGGAACAACCCTGAGCTTTCCCCTTCCATGCACCCATGACCAGGAAGAACAATCACAGTCACTTCCTGTAGGAAGAATTGGGTTGGTATGGCAGGACACAGTCTTCTAGGCAGCAAAACTTTCTTGGGTTCAGAGCTCTTTCTGGTAACCACACCAATGATCCAAGCATTTGAAAGTCACCCAACACTCTCTCCATAAGTCTAGTTGTTTGTGATACTTATCTTTCTAGAATAGCTTCCAAAGGACATGTCCTCCCATATCCTCAAGAGTTCATCAGTATGTTTACTATTAACAGTGAAGGGCACATTGGGTTATGTTTCTGAAGTGCCTTCAAGGATTAATGTTGATATCATTTTATTCTCTTAAGAATTTTTTTCTAGACCATAGCCATTTTAAAGAACTTGTTCAGAGCCCTCAGAACTGCATCAAAGACCCAAATCTGGGGTCGCATCTAACAATATTCAAGTCTGCTTTGCCCATTGGGTTCTTATTTACTATCTTCTGATGTAGTACTGGAATTTTTTTAACCCCTGTGACTGAGGGTGAGGTTAAAACAATTGTTCACAGTCTAGTGCAATGAAGAGCTAACAATGGACATTTAGAAAATCTCCAGGTCAGTGTCGATGGGAATGCTCAAGTATAAAATTTCAAATCACCTTATGCTTTCATCTCCTCCTATAGGTCAAGAGAGGATATGTATGTAAATTAAGTCCTGGGAAGAACTCATAGTCCCCTAGGGTTAACATGAACTAAAGTTTATGATCTACCTGAGGTTTTACATATATATACATTTCAAGTTTAGTTTATCTTAAAACTTAGCTCTTTAGAGACATTTCTGAGGCAATATTGTTTGAGGTATTTAAGTGTTAGAGAAGATTCTCTTCTCAGTTATTCATCCCCCAGGTGATGGGATTCTCAGCCTTGGTTTTAGAATAAAGAGGGTTCCTTTGGAGAGACCTGCCTCAAGTTTCCATCATATTTAGGAAAAGTCAAGGTCATTTCTCGTTACATTCTACGGAGAACTTTGAATCGGCGTCAACCATGACACTTGGGGGACTTAACAAGATTGGCTGAGTCGAGAGAAAAGGCAGAGGCTTGTCAGGAGCTTCTAGTTATGGCAGTCCTGATCATGACAGCTATTATCAGGGGGACTAACAGTTATAGACCCAAAGCTGGAGGCTGAAAGGTCACCGCCCTACAGAGAGACAACCTGGCAAGCGATGCTGTTGAAAGGACAGAGTGGGCCAGTTGGAGATGGGCCCTTTCAGGTTTATTATCCTCTGAATATTTCGCTTCAGTTCCAATAACAGTTGTACTTGACATTCTGATGTGGCTTTGGCCTTCCAGATGGACCCTTCAGATCACATGTTCCTTCCTCCTGATTAGCTGATAACATGCTCTCTTTCTCTCTCAAACCTTAGTCAATTCAGGGACACTGCCTTAAACATGTACAGGTTTTGACCTAAGACAAATGATATGTGTTTTCTGCCTCTTTGCAATGAGTGGGAATTCAAGGAAGCTCTGACAGTAAGTGTGGGCGTGTGGTAGATTAGTCGGGTGGTAGTCTCTGGGAAGAAGGGCCTCAAGTCCCAGAAGTGACCCTTCTCCTTCAGTTGCTGTGATTTGTGGTAGCGCTTTGGGTGCATCTGCTTCCTTAGTTTTCTTGTGAATGCTTGGCTGCTCCTGTTGTTCCATGAACTGACATTTATGTGAAAAGCTAAGAGTGCTAATTTTACAGAACCAAGCTTAAAACAAAAGTCTTTAAAAAAAGAAGTGACTCAGTATTAGTAGAGCAGTGGAAAAGGTCATTACTAGTGCAAGGTCATTGCAGTGTGCCGTAAACCATGGGCCCCAACCTCCAGGACCTAATGCCTGATGATCTGAGATGGAGCTGATATAATAAAAATAGAAATATATGCATGATAAATGTAATGTGCTTGATTCATCCCAAAACCACTCCCACCCCAGTCTATGGAAAAAAAAATTGTCTTCCACGAAACTGATGCCTAAAAGGTTAGGGACTACTGCCCTAAACCATACAAATTGACCTTTTCTTGGCTTTTCTCATTTGCAACAGGAGTTAGGTGAGATGAATTCTCTAACAGCCACTAGTCTTACAAAACCAGTAGCCAAAGAAAAATTCATTTATTGATGAGCATACAGCAGCAGTCTTGAGACTCTGCTGTTTGACTGCATTTCACTGATCAACAAAAATATAGTAAGAGTAGATTTTAATTTTGTAATCTCTCTGCCACTTCTGGATGTTCACTGATAGATAATGCTGAGCCAGAGCATAGATAAATTAAGTTGCAGACAGCACACTCTAGATGAAGCCAAGAGAGAAGCAAGTTCATGAAGCATATATCCTCTATTCTAACCACTGAGGCTATTCTTCCTTGGCCATTAGGTATTGAAGGAGGATTGTATTTGCTACAAAGAAGTTTCCATTTCAGGATGTTTCCAAGTCAGGAGTGTGCTTGTTTGCATAAACGTAACAGTGTTTGATGTCAATACTGTTGTTCTGAGCCTAACATCTGCTACCCTTTATATAACTCTGGGGTTTCAAAATCAAGGAGGTCTGAGATTTCCTGAGGCCTTAACCAACCCAGCTGTTATTATCTGATTTTTTTCAACCTTTCTAGAGTACTGTGGACAAACTGATTAAGAAGACCAACCTAGCCCTTGTGGTTGGGACGAACAGCTGGAGAGAGCAGTTCATCGAGGCGATCACTGTCAGTGCTGGTGAGTGCCTTTCTATGAATATTATGAATGATAATGTCATTCATTACAAGCTTACTTTTCCTGCCATAAACACTTAGTCTATGTCAAAGCACCAAAGATTCTCTGTGATGAAATTAAAAGAGAAATAAATGTATTTGTAGCATATATGCACATTTGGGGGATGAATTTAGACTTTATAGATGAAGTAAAAGTCTTCAAACAGAACTTCCTTCTCTGTCTACATTGCATCTTTCTCTCTGGAAATAGACAAGATAAATTTAAAGCCTTCACATCTCAAACTCATGGACAGCCAATCACAGGGCTTTGTCTGGAAAATTTCCTGAGAGCAGGAGAAGTGGCCAAGTGTAGGTCAGAAAGGAAGCAGCAATATCATTGGTGGGGTGGGGTGACATGAAGACCCTTCACCGCCACCATCTGCATCATTTTAAACTCTCTTCAACAGCATTAAGTATTTGCACTGGCTCTGGACATAAAAATAGAATCACATTCTGTTTCTTCCTGTACATGCAAAGTGAAGAGTTTTATTTAGGAAAATCCTGCAAAATGAAGTGTGCTGCAAACACAAGGAGCCAGACACCTGAGGAAATTAAATTCAGGAAAATGTATCTGTTTCATGCATCGCCAAGCCTTGTCCATTCTCTGTGTGATTGTGTAAAGGTGGAGGAAAGCCCCTTTCAGAGATTCAGGAAAGCACCACCATGATGGTTTTCAGTTCTGCTGCTGCATTTCCACTGGTTCTTTCTCCTTAAAGATCTCTGCAAGCTCATCCTCTACTGGTGCAGTGAATGAACAAAACTAGAATTTTCTAGGTAGTGATTCCCAGACTGTAAAATATGGGAACAGCGTCACTAGAGGTTGGGTCATGACTTCTAACACAACCCCCTCTTTCCAATCTGCCAGAGAATAATTTGACAGATCTCCCAAATACTGTGGGAACAGAGGGTGGTAAAGGAATGTTTGTGCCTGTTTATTAGTAGTATTGCTTATAATCACACTTTGGTTTCTTGCAATGGAGTTCACAGTGGAAATTTATGAACAGTAAATGATGAGTAATTGCTTAGGGGGAGTAAATTTGAAATTTACACACAAATTCTAATGGAGGTGAGGGACTCTTTGTGTTTTTCTTTTCGGACTGCTGTCAGAAAATACCAGAGACTGGGTGGACTTGTAAACTACAGAAACTTACTTCTGGCAGTTCTAGAGGCTGGAAGTCCAGTGTGAAGGCCTGGTAGATTTGCTGCCTGGTGAGAGCCTGCATCCTGGTTCATGGAGAGCTGATTTCTCACTCTGTCCTCACATAGGAGAAGAGATGAGGGAGTGCTTCAGGGTCTCTCTTTTTTAAAAATGTACTGCATTATAGTTTATTTGCAATGTTGTATTAGTTTCTGGTATACAGCAAAATGATTCAATTATACACATACATATATTCATTCTCTTTCAGATTATTTTCTCATATAAGTAATCAGAATTTTGAATAGAGTTCTCTGTGCTATGCAGTAGGTCCTTGTTGGTTATCTTATATATAGTAGTGTATGTATATTCATCTCAAGTTCCAAGGGCATTAATTCTGTTGAAGACTTTAACCTGATGATTTTATCATTTTCCAAAGGCTGCACTTCAATACACCATCATATCAGGAATTAGGCTTCAACATATGAATTTGGGAGGGACATAAACATTCACTCTCTAGAACTCCCTCATTATGGCTTGTATTTTTTCTGTAAATCTAAGATTAATATCTGAGGTATGGGAGTTATACTCCTTCTCAGAGAGAATACAAACTAAAAGGACAAAGATAACTTGTATAAGACACTGTTGACAAGGCCAGTGGTAGAAGATATTTTAAAATAACCAAATTATTTTATGGGCTTTGACATATCAGAATTGAAACATTAAAAGCAGCATAAGCCTTAATGGATGATTTCTAATAGTTTCCACATTTCCTTTGGCTGCAGATGTATGAACATTTAAATGATGATCATGACTTGGTCTCATTTATTCATTCATTCATTCATTTTTCTATATGTCAATCATCATTCTTGGTGCAAAGGATATGACAGACAAATATTCCTGCCTGCATGAAGCTTACCTTCTAATGCGGGAGATAGCAGACAAGTAAAATAAGCAAGAAGTCAAAGTGTATGTACAATGATGAGCTTATGAGAACAACAAAGCTGTGGAGGGGGATAAGAAGCTTGCCTAAGGGGCTGCATTGGACAGTGGCCAAAAAGACACAGTCCATAGACTTGTCACTGCTGAATTTGCTTTTCTAGCAGTGGGGTGGTTTTGTGTTGATTTATCGGCACATTTTTGTAACTTTCAGGGACCAAGGTAAACATTTTATGGCCAATCTATGGTAATGAAAAAGAGTGGTTTTAAACAGCCATATGCTGCAAAGTTGTATTTTTGCTCCTGATCAGAATAGGTATATAGAGAAACAACTCTAAAGATGGTAAGACTTTCTTATTTTAAAGGGGAAGATTTTGGTTTGACAGCCCTTTCTTAGATTGAATTAAATCCTCTTGAAATCTCATGAGGTCAGTATTATGACTATCCTGACCTTTGGGAGGAAAAATCTGAGCCTCCGCAAAACAACTTGGTTTTGGAAAGTAGCCCAGAGCCTTGACCTACCAGATACTAGTCCAGTGTGCTGTCCACAGCTCTTGAGAGAGAAATGTCAAAGCAAGGAAAACAGCTCCTCCCCTCCGGCTCATGACTTCCCTTAGCTTTGTCACCACTGCTGATACTCTTTTTTTCAGCACTTAGATGATGGGACTAAGTCCCCTCACATCCTTTGAAGAACTGTTGATGAAGGAAATGCAAAACCCCTAAAGGATTCTGATCATGCAGCGTATTGTGTTTAAGTTTCTAAATGTATGCTTGGGAACAAAACAAAAATTGCTTAGATATTTGCAGGCTGCTGGGTCAATTGACCTTCTTTACAATTTTGAGACAAAATATCAGAAAAGTAAACTGATAGTTTATAGGCATTAAATTACTTGAAGGGCAGTTAGGAAGCTCAATAGTTGTCATTATGATTAAATTTAGGTATCTAAAGAATGTTAATATTCTTAGGTTGTTAAATAGACAATACAATTGGTAAAGCAACATCTCTTGACAACAGAATTTTGTTGGATTTTAAGATTTCATGGCTAAATAGTTGAGAATTAGAAAGAGTTGCCTTATTAAAAATGTTAAATTGCTTTTAAAGGGCTCTACTGAGAGGTTTTGTGCCATGCAATTTTCTGTGCAAAATTGAAACGATCCATCTTCCTAAACAAAAATAATAATTTCATAAATTGGATTTTGCTTCTGTTTCCCACTGATTATATTTAAACTAATTTCAAGGTAACCCCCGGCAGTCTTTTGGTTCCCCTACCTTCACTGAATTTCATAGCTCTGTCCCTAGACCTCCTAGGACCATAATGTTTCTGTAAACCAAGTTCCTTTAGTTCAATATTTGAAGAGTTAAAGGACTCATTTGATTCTAGGGACTAGAAGGGGATTATACAGTCATGTCCCTGAAGTTCTCCTGTCTTTCCCTGGATAGACTACCAGGAGTGGTGGCCTGCAGCACTGAGGTGCCTGTAAAAATTTGCAAGACAAGTTGAGTACCATTAGGTGGTATGAGCTGTGCCAGCAGATGTCTTTCTAAGGGAAGCCAGAATTCACTGTGTGTCCAGTTTGAAGTTCCCCCAATGCCACCTTCTTCCTAGTGTCTCTACCAAGACAGGAATGGAGGGTTGGCTTTAAGAAATCATGGGCCAGCTGTGCTACAAGGAAGAAATGTGTCAGGAAGAGGGCAAAGGTTATTTGGGTAAAGAGATGCAGAATGCCAGTGCCAATTCCACAGCCAGCACACTGCTGTTCTTCCCAGCAGCCTGGGCTATAGTGAGGTGAAGGGCAGAGGGGTGACAAACTTGGCTTTGGAGTCAGATGCGTGTTTGTGTCCCAGACCTCCAGCAGCTTCCCGGATGACTCTGAGAGGATTGTTGTTGTTCCGTCTCTCAGTCATGTCTCTTTTGCAACCCCATGGACTGTAGCCTCCCAGGCTCCTCTGTCCATAGGATTACCCAGGTAAGAATACTGGAGTGGGTTGCCATTTCCTTCTCCAGGAAATCTTCCCAACCCAGGGATCAAACGAGCGTCTCCTGCATTGGCAGGTGGATTTGTTACCACTGAGCCACCTGGGAAACCCTCTAGGCAGATTACTTCCCCTCTACATTTCAGTCCCCTTATGTGGAAAGTGAAGAAAACAGCTCCTCACTCATGAGTGAGGAGGACTAATCAAGGCAACATGTATTTTCACCAGAACCAACTTTTGCATTGAGATACCACAATTGGTTATTTGGGAGGCAAATAATCTTGAATATTCTATGGTAAAACTCTTAGAGGAAAAAAACATAGGCAGAACACTCGATGACATAAATCAAAGCAAGATCCTCTATGACCCACCTCCTAGAGTAACAGAAATAAAAACAAAAGTAAACAAGTGGGACCTGATTAAACTTAAAAGCTTTCTCACAGCAAAGGAAACTATAAGCAAGGTGAAAAGACAACCCTCAGGATGGGAGAAAATAATAGCAAATGAAACAACTTACCAAAGATTAATTTCCAAAATATACAAGCAGTTCATATAACTCAATACCAGAAAAACAAATAGCCCAATCAAAAAGTGGGGGAAAGACCTAAACAGACATTTCTCCAAAGAAGACATATAGATGGCTAACAAACACATGAAAAGATGCTCAACAAGGCTCATTATTAGAGAAATGCAAATCAAAACTACAATGAGATATCACCTCATACCAGTCAGAATGGCCATCATCAAAAAGCCTACAAATAATAAATGCTGGAGCGGAGTGTGGAGAAAAGGGAACCGTCTTGCACTGCTGATGGGAGTATAAATTGATACAGCCACTATGGAAGACGGTATGGAAATTCCTTAAAAATCTAGGAATAAAACCACTATATGACCCAGCAGTCCCACTCCTAGGCATATACCCTGAGGAAACCAAAAGTGAAAAAGACACGTGTACCCCATTTTTCTTTGCAGCACTAGATGCAGCAACATAGATGTCCATCAACAGATGAGTGGATAGGGAAGTGGTGCATATGCACAAGGGAATATCTCAGCCATAAAAAGGCAGCTGAACCTAGAACCTATTATACAGAGTAGAGTGAGTCAGAAGGAGAAAGATAATATCGTATTCTAATGCATATATACAGAATCTAGAAAAATGGTACTGAAGAATTTATTTACAGGGAGCAGTGGAGAAACAGACATAGAGAATAGACTTATGGACATGGGGAGGGGGAGGAGAGGGTGAGATGTATGGAAAGAGTAACGTGGAAACCTACATTACCATTTGTAATAGAGATAGCCAACAGGAATTTGCTGTATGGCTCAGGAAACTCAAACAGGGGCTCTGTGTCAACCTAGAGGGGTGCAATGGGGAGGGACATGGGGGGAAGGTTCAAGAGGGAGGGGATATATATATATACCTGTGGCTGTTTCATCTTGAGGTTTGACAGAAAACAACAAAATTCTGTAAAGCAGTTGTCCTTCAGTTAAAAAATAAATTAAAAAAAAAAACAAATTTTGTGGAAAGGCAGTCAATTCCATTTAATTACTAAAAAGGCTACGTGACTAAAAGCACACTTGATCTTTTCATTTTGTATTACACATGCCATTTGATAGATAAGTAAACTGAGATTCAGAAAAACAATGTAACTTGCACAAGAACTCAGAGCTGGTAAATGTCAGTGCTGGGGTACACGTCAGCCTGAGATTTTCTTCTTTGTGAAAGTGCACACACTCACTATGCCTGAGAACCAAGTACACGCTCACCTGTGTACACACACATAGAACACCCATATACATAGTTACACAGATGCACACAGACCTGTATGTGTGTGTACAAATACATGAACACACAGAGACACCATATATAAACGTGTGTATACATACAGACATACGAAACACGGGCACATAGAGACTGGCACATTCTATGGCTTATATCTTTATTCTTTTGGATAATTGAGCAGAGGATTGAAATATGGAAGTTTTTTTTCTTAATATGTGTTAAATCTCCTTAAGCTCATATTTCATTAAGGAAGGTACCAGTCAGTTCCCTCAAGGACAGAGGGAGGTGTTTGTTTCCCTGGATGCATCTGTAGCCTTCTGCCTACGAATTGGTGACTTTCTTTGAATAAAGTCAACATACTGCCCTCTCTTTTACCTGATCATCTTAAGTATCCAGTACCAGGGCTTCCCAGGTGGCTCAAGATTATAAGCAGAGACCCAATGTCAGTTAAATAAAGAGGTGGAGGGGACGGCATTTCCTGAGCCTACCAACCCAGCGTGGAGACTGGCTCAGTTTGGGTGACGCTTATGCCCTCAGTCCTTCACCATGTGTTACATAGAATAATAAGTGCACTCAGATAAGTTGAATTATTTAATGGCAAAAGCTGTCACCTCAGTGGTGCCCATGAACAATAATTCCCTTAACAATTCTGGCAACCCAAAGGCTGATCCACTCTTTAAATCCTAAATAATAAATAATAAAAACGGTACCTCAAATGAGTTTCAAGGGTTGCCGTGCCATCTGGTCTGAGCAAGAATCTTTTAACATCTCCTCTATTATTGAACATCATTACTGTAGAGCCACTCTCATTACTTAATATATAACCTGTGGGTCATATGAAAATCCCATTTAAGCAGTTGAAGAAACAAAAAACACTGCTAGGTCAGATTTGACACAGCGTTAGTTTGACTGTGAGGCAATCAGAAAAAAAGGGGAGAGGCCATTAGGGATTGGGAATTTTCTTTTTGTCCTATTTCTTGTGTGACTATAAAGAGTCTTAGTTATCCTTTATCTAAATATAGAAACTGACTGAGGTTTGTGAAAAAAAAGATGAAGTTTCATGAGAAATAGTAGGTACAGCTGCCTTTAAAGAAGTTGGTCAAAAAACTGTGTATGAAATTTTGGCTTACTTTCTGCTTGAATAGTCTTATCCTATCTACTGTGTCAATGAAAATAATCAAAACAATCTATAATTAGAAAAAGAGGTTTTTTGGGGGTACTCAAGTGACATTTATAATAAAATACCAAATCATAAAGGTCTTTCCACCTTTTTAAGATGGGAAAACTTCTTACACAAAAACATAAAGCAAATCTAAAACATGAATATTTTAAGAGTTGCTCTTACTAAAGAGAGACTGTAAGACCTGGAACCCACTTAGTGACCACCTTGCTACATGTCAATCAGGGGACACAGTTGGAAAGATTAATTCTGATCACTACAGAATCTACCGTCCCTCTTATCTTCAATTTGTAAACGTGGGAGTGGAATTACTGTTGGTAGATGGTTTCTGCTGATCTGAGAGAAGTTAGATCAGAAATAGCCCAACACTTATAAGAACAATGCTTCCCAAACTTTAATCTGTACATGAATCCTGGGAGAGGTCTGAGATTATGGATTTCTAACAATTCCCAGGTGATGCTGCTCCTGCTGGTGCCTTGATTTACCTCTGTGCTTGTATCAAAAGCTCCCGGTATTTGAAAGATGTTATGCACCTGTGCGTTGAGAGATATGCTGTAGTCAGCTCCCCTTCACAGGCTCTGACCTAACTACAGGAATTCGTCTGCACAGAGGAGACTAGAGGTGTCTGAAAGTGACCTTTGCTTCATTACCATGCTAAGATCTCTACCTGACAAGGGATTTAAACTCTATCAGGCACAGTTCTGGCCAGGTGCAAAGGAGCATAGAAGATTGCACATGCCCCAGCTACCCTGGCTGTTATAGAAATCTCTACCCCTTTCCTAGAGCCCCAGTGATGTACCTGCCTCCTAGACCTAAGGTTGCTACTCCCCTCGTGGAGGTGCTTTTATTTTATTTTTTAAATTAATTATTTTATTGAAGGCTAATTGCTTTACAATATTGTGGTTTGTGCCATACATTGACATGAATCAGCCATGGGTGTACATGTGGCCCCCAGTTTTATCTGAACCAAACTGAGAACTGTAGCCCAGAAGACAGTTCCCCATGTTACTCTGAAAAAAGATTTAAGAACACTAAACAAGTCAGGGATACATTTCGTCAAGGGTTCAAAAAAATAAAAAGAAACGGACCACCTACCCAAAGAGTCGATATGGCCTTGGCATCTGGGAAGTGAATCTTATCGTCAAAGGACCAACATTGGAATCCCAGGAAGAAGGGCATTTAATCTTTATTTTTAACATGGATATTCTTTACTCCCGGTCAGTGTGCCCTTTCCTTTAATAATTAAATCAGGCATACAGTGTTTGTTTAATAGGCCACAAACAGGTTATTTGGAATGATAATCTCTGTTTTGGGAACATGGCTATACTGAAAGGTCCTCTGAAGGACCCTTCATTATCAGCAGTAAATGTCAATTTGCTTTTGATGATACTGCTATTTCAAATTTAGGGCTCTAGCTTTAAGCAAATGAAATATCTGCCTTAGAGTACACGTTAGATTAATTGGGTAATTGCACCATATTGGCCAAAGTTCATTTAAGACATGTAATGTTTAAGACTTGCTGCCTAATGGTCACATTAAATTCAGTAGCTGCTCTTCTTGCTTTGAATTAGATATCAGGAAAGTAAAGCTTATTTAACTTTTTATCAGTTATTCAGTTGCTAAGTTCTGTCCAACTCTTTGTGACTCCATGAACTGTAACACACCAGGTTTCTCTGTCCATCACTATCACCTTGAGTTTTCTCACACTCATGTCCATTGAGTCGGTGATGCCATCCAACCATCTCATCCTCTGTAACTGTCTTCTCCTCCTGCCCTCAGTTTTTCCCAGCATCAGGGTCTTTTCCTGATCAGCTCTTCACATCAGGTGGCCAGAGTATTGAAGTTCAGTATCAGTCCTTCTAATGAACACTCAGGGTTGATTTCCTTTAGGATGGACTGGTTTAATCTCCTTGCTGTCCAAGGGACTCTCAATAGTCTTTTACCAGAGCCCCTATCAAAACTACTCTCATGGATTGTAAATTAATCATAATTTTAATTTTTACCTTTAAACTATAATATTTGAAAAGTATTTTTATCTTTCTTTAGAGTTAGTTATTAATGATGTCACTTCCTATAAAGAAAGCATGATAAATTCCTGCTGCTGCTGCTAAGTCGCTTCAGTCGTGTCCAACTCTGTGTGATCCCAGACAGCAGCCCACCAGGCTCCCCTGTCCCTGGGATTCTCCAGGCAAGAACAGTGGAGTGGGTTGCCATTTCCTTCTCCAATGCATGAAAATGAAAAGTGAAAGTGAAGTCGCTCAGTCGGGTCTGACTCCGAGCGACCCCATGGACTGCAGCCCACCAGGCTCCTCCGTCCATGGGATTTGCCAGGCAAGAGTACTGGAGTGGGTTGCCATTGCCTTCTCCAACTTCAGTTTAAAGAAAAGTTTTTTGTTTTTAGCAAAATAATTTTTAATTTAATGTTTTCATATTTGCTTCGCCATCAGAAAGCTTAACTTTTTTTGTCCAAGTAATCAATATTCACTCAAGTCTTGTGTCAGAAAGTGTCCTTTATTTCTGCTTTCTTTAGATATTTTTGGCCCTATTTTACCTTAAAGTAATTTAGTTTATTAACAGGTACAGATCTGCCCAAGTCCTCTTAGAAGTAGAATCTAAATTAAAATATTTTTTTAAACAACAAATCTGTCATTTTTACTATTATTTCTCTAGTATCCAGGACAGTGTTTGGTAGTGAAAATATTTATTGAATAAAGAGTGATTGAATTTGGGTGGGAAGCAATGTTTTTCAATCTACATGTAACTGGATTAAAAGCCTGTTTTCCCTGGTATCATACTGCCATGTCTGATCTAGAAAAAAATCGATATAAACACACACCCTCACACATATCCATATGCCTGGTTTCAAAGTTCCAGACATATTTTTAATTCATATATGTGAGACCGCGACACGGTGGAAAGTTCCTACAGGAAGATAAAGAGGGGCCAGTCCCTGAAGCGACCCTAACCGCGCCGCTATCGAGACCAATCAGACGCTGACACAGAACCCTATGTAGCCCAACCCCCGTAGCGACCCTAAGTCATTACCTTTTTTGGAATAAACCCCACCAGCAAGCTGCCCCATCCCATAAAACCCTTGATCGGCCCGCCCTTCTTTGCAGACTCCCGCCCGGGGTTCCCAGGGAGTTCTGCCCGGGAGTGCTCGCCCAATAAAGGCTTCTTAATACCAGCTGGCAGAGACATCTTTCTGTTCGCGGCAACCTTACAATATATAATAAATACACATCCACAGAACATGCAGATATACATATACATGCAATGGTACACGTAAAATATATTTTTTTGTGTATGCAAATTGGATATGCAAATCCATAATTAAAATTGCATTTTCTGTCTGTTTCCTTCATGGGATTTTAGTGTTTTTTGGCTTGTTATCAGGATCTGAATTGAGAAAGAGGAAAAGCAGAGGGCATGAGGGAGAAAGATGACAGTAAATTCCAGAGAGAAACTTGAATATCTCTCATAAATAGGAGATATTAAGGGAGATATTCTAGGGCCATATTGATAGGTAGATAAAGCAAATTTCGGATATCAATCAACTTCAAAATGTCAGTGGTAGCAGAATAAAATGTGGAATCAGGTAACTTCAACTGTGAGTTTCAGAAAGAGGCATGCTGGCTGCACAGAGGTGAGAGAACAAGAAGAAGGTGGGAGAAACAAGCAATTATTTTTCTGCCCCTGGATATGCTTTAGCTAATATTTCTGAAAAGAATATTGACTTGTTGGGCTGTTTCTCTCTTAAATTGCTTATTTCAAAATCTTGAGGAAAACACTCTATAGAAAGGCTAGGGAGTGATTCAGCGCTCTTATTTGTAAGCCTGGAGTCACATCCCTAATGCAGCTTTTGTCTGGAGAGGCAGCAGCTCGGTTCTGCAAACAATGTGCCATCACTGGGTCCAGAAGCTCTTTTGTTGGATTCACTGCTGCAATGTGAATACAATTTTAGTTGTTGCTTCCAAACCAATGCACAGGGCGTTGGGGATTGAGGTGGGGAGAGGGATGGTGGGCCTTCATCTCCAGGCGGGAGCTGTTGTACACTGTTTCCAGTGGGGGGAAACATTTCAGCATAATCTGAAGAGGTGGAAAAAGAGAAAACATAACCAATTACCCCCCTCCAACACACACACAGAGGCAGAGAAACCTCATGAAAGTGACTTGCGGCATTAATTCTTGCAGTTCACAGCTTGCTCTCTTGATAAAGACCTTGTCATTCTGACGCCTGCAATGAAACGCCACTTGCCTGAACCAACAGGCTTCAATACAACCCACCAGCTCACGTCTCTTTCCTGCCTTGCCTGTGCACATCTGTCTGGGTGTTGTCCCTCTGTCCTGAGAAAACATCTTAGACCAGAATCCTGGAAAGGAGCTTACTGATCAGCTAGTCCAACCTCACTTTTTTTTTTCAATAGATAAGCAGCAGAGACCAGAGAGGGAAAGACTTTCCTCTAAGGTCACACAGAGCCTATTTTTAGAATCCTAGGTACTTGCTATACCACACAGCACTGTCTCATTCTTCTTTCTAAATTGACATTTATGGAACCAGTGCCTTTGTCCTTAGCCCATGCCTGTCCCCTGATATATCACCTAAAGTCTTCTGGACTTCTTGATGATGTGATTCTTCAGGATTAAGTGAAGTAAAGACCACAACTTTCTTGGGCCAACAGTCTGCAGTCTCCAAAGAAGTGAAGGGTCCCACTCTTAATGAACAGTCAATTTGTGTTCACACCAGCCTCATGGGATCCTTGCTCAGTGAATATTCATTAGCCTATTTACGAGATAGGGAAACAGAAGTTAGGGTTCACACTTGGACCTATAGGTTCTAAGGTTGGTCTTCTTTACCTCTTGTCACAGGTGTGCATCCTGGAATCTAATGCCCTTAGGCCACTCCATCCATGCAGTGTTTTCCTCATATTTTGCTCTTACCTCAGGGCCTATGCATAAGCTGTCCAATTCTTTGCGACCCCATAGACTGCAGCACGCCAGGCTTCCCTGTCTATCAGCAACTCCCAGAGCTTGCTCAAACTCATGTCCATCAGTCAGTGATGCCATCCAACCATCTCATCCTCTGTTGTCCCCTTCTCCTCCTGCCTTCAATCTTTCCCAACATCAGGGTCTTTTCCAATGAGTCAGCTCTTTGCATCAGGTGGCCAAAGTATTGGACCTTCAAATTCCACATCAGTCCTTCCAGTGAATATTCAGGGTTGGTTTCCTTTAGGACTGACTGGTTTGATCTCCTTGGACTCCAAGTGACTCTCAAGTCTTCTCCAGCACCACAATTCGAAATCATCAGTTCTTCAGTGCTCAGCCTTCTTTATGGTCCAGCTCTCACCCCCATGAATGACTACTGGAAAACCACAGCTCTGACTATACAGACTTTTGCCAAAACCACCAATGGACAGACAAATCTGATTGTCAGCACTCACCTTAGACAGCCTACCTTTTCAAAGAAGAGTTCATGTGCAGTCAGAGAATGAGATGCTCTATCTGAATTCTGCTAAAGAGACCATCCTATTGTCCAAAACTGATTTCACTATCTGTAAGATTCTCACTTCTCTTAAAAAGTCTTGTTTATCTTTTCAAAATCACCAAGGAGAAAGTTAGTTGAGGCTAGCCTTTGTTTCTAGGAGAAGAACCTGTGAGATGGCCTGAGCACATGGAAATCATAGAAGCCTCTCTGCTGTCAGTGTGGGGCCCTGTTTCCTGGGATCTCATTGAAAATCACAACAGAGAGAAGGGACCAGGAAAAGGCAGATGAGGGGCACCTTGAATGCTTGCTGTCACTTTGTATTGTGCACACCGAGGCCGTGATGAGGTTCCAAGGTTCTCAACGTTCAGCACCATTTTGCTGGCAGGTCAACTCACAAACCCCACAATCAGAAAAAAAGTTTGTTCAAGTGATCCTGAGACCAGGAAAGTAATCACAAGGGAGGGGAGTTGTCTTTACTGAACAGCTGACTAGAATCCATTCCATTTGCTATGCAGAAAAATTGATGTTTGCCATGGCATAAAGAAAATCCCACTTCCCAACAGGGCTGATATATACCACTAGGAGAGGATTCTCCCAAAGATTAAGAGAAAACCAGACTCTTTAGGAAGAAGAAAGGAAGTAGGGTCATCCATTCGGGAGTTATTTTAAGTTACTTCCCAATTGCAGTGTTCCTAAAGCAATTCCAGATGGGCTTAGATTTTTATCAGAATGGATTTTTGCTGGACAAACTACAGAGATGTTTCTCTTTGGGAACGATGGGTCAAGTAATTACAATAAAGTGATGGAAAGAGTTTAAATCTCATAAACAAGTCTTAAACTCTGAGCCTTGGTTTCTCCATCTTTAAAATGGAGAAAATAATACCTACTTTACCAGGTTGCTGGAAGATTAAGTGGAATGTGTATATTGACCCATATACATAAAGATAGGTACTCAGTAAGTGAATCTGAATTTATAGTTTAGTCACAACACCATTTTAAGAGAATTTGTACTCCTCGCACATGGCAGCCTTTGATACACATCAACCCTTTGTATAAATTTCAACATTTCCTGGGACATAATACTGATTTTTGTTGTTGTTGATGATTACAGGGTTATTGCTGCCCAAACAGTTCCTCCAAGGCTTAGCTTCCCACACTCCAGGAGGCTAATGCAGACACAGCTGCTGATATTTACAAAGTATTTTCAGAGCCCTTGGGCCAGTCTTGGATTCTGGTGTGCCCACATACTACCCAGTTTAACTAAAGCATTGAAACTAGCAGGAGGCATCTACACTTGCTGAATATCGTTTCTGCTTGTTGGAAGTTTGTTTCTTAGCTCCTCAAGTCTGCAGGCAATATGCCTCCCTATTGCAAGAGCCTGAAATTCTGTTAATCCTACAATCAATAAAGGGTAAGAGGACCCTCTGAATTTCAGGATTCTTAGTCTGACTTGAAGTGATTTTGCAAAAATCAAGCTTCGGGCAAAACCACATGTGACTAATTATGTCAGCCCACAATCATTTAGGAGCACTCCATTCACATAGGAGAATTCTTAAAAGAGAAAGAGGCTAAGCAATCGAGTTTCAGTTTTAAACTGATTCATTTGGCTAATAATCAAACTTGCATGGAGCTGGAACTCCTTAGTGGATCCGTTTTTCATCTTGACAGTGGCCACATTTGCCGAGAAATATTTCTGTCGCATTAGATATTTCTTGTGCTGTGTTAACCATCCTAACAAGATCCATAATGGCCTAAGCTGGTAGGCATTCTGTTCGTTGTGAAAAATATCACCCAAGGGTTCATTTGTTTAGACAGGGTTGAAATTTATGCACAGAGAGTGAGTTGCCTTCTAGTATCCCTTTCATTATTATCACAAATCACTGTCCCTAACCCCCCAAACATGGGCTGAAACTAGTACTGGTCCCGTGAGGGCAGAATGGACCATAGCTGTCTCCGCTTGAAAGTATTATTGGGTTGGCCAAAAAGTTCATTTGAGTTTTCCCATTATATCTTATGGAACGACTCGAATGAACTTTTTGGCCAACCCAATAGATGGTGGAGATGTTTAACAGGACTTTTATAGGCATCCTCTCCAACTGAAACAGGCCAGAAGTTCAAGTCACAAAGCTACAGAAGTCTTGAACTCATATTTCTTGCCATACGGTATTGATATCCAATGTATCTCTCCAAGGAAATAGACCAAAACCCCCAGGTTCAGCCAGGTCTCTAGAGTAAAGGACACACTCCTAGCTATGGGTGTCTTAGGCAGAGTTGATTTTAGACATGGGGTCTCCACAGTCAATCTGGTCCCACGAGCTAGTGAAAAAGGGCCTCTCAATATATGACTAGGCTTATTCAGGCCTTTGGCGGCAAAGATGAGGGCGGTGAGACTAGAGACCACCAGTAGGACCCACAACCCCCTCAAGGACAGACAGCTAGCCACACCAAGGGATTTTGTCATCATTCAAATACATTCAAGAATGACACTTCCTAGTAAGAGCTGGTGTGATGTCAAGGTTCAAGTTTTCTCTTAACAGAGTTTTACATGGACTGAGCAGATAGTAAATAATCACTTTTAAAGAGCCTAATAAGGATAGATAAAAGATTGTAAAATTGTGTCCCCCCAAATCAATTATACTAGTATGGGAAATGGAAGACATGAGCTAGAAATGGCATTGAAACAGTGGATCAGTGGTGTTGGTTTACATATGAAAATGTGTGATATGGATTCATTCATGAAAGTGCCCAAAATGAGGATGGCAAAAGACCCCCCCCCCCAGGGCAGGCAGATAAACACCTCTCGGAGTTGCATTCAGCTCCATGCACTGCATTCTAAAAGAGAAGGGTATGTGCATTGTCAATCCCAAACTCCCAGTCTCTCCCTCCCCACCCTAACCTTTCCATGTACACACTGCTATACTTAAAATAGATACTCTTCAAGGACCTACTGTATCACACAGGGAACCCTGCTCAATATTCTGCAATAAACTAAATGGGAAAAGAATTTGAAGAAAGAATAAATACACATATATGTATACTTGAATCACTTTGCTGTATACCTGTAACACAACACTGTTAATGAACTGTACTTCCATATAGAATAAAACCTGAAAAAAGGAAGAAAGCTTTGACTAAGATAGTGCTCTCGGGAGCATGGCCAGACTGAGCCTGGAGCGAGGCCCCAAGGTGACATGAGAGGAGAAAGGTTCAAGAGCCTGAAGGAATGTCATGAGGAACAGGATTGGACTTAACCCATATGGTTTAAGGAATAGACCTGGACAAATGCACGGGCCTATCAGCCCAAGCTAACAGCCATAGCTGTTAAAATGTGTGTTGTGTGACCATGAACTACTCATATCTGGGACTCTCAAATGTGGCATGGGTGACTTTGCCAAAGAAATTTTAAAGGAATTCACATTGTACAGGGAGTTGACCTTGGCAAGCTCCGAAACTCTCCCAGTGCTTGAAGTCCAGGTATTTTTCTAATCCCCACATATTTTGTTTGATAAAAGAAAATGTCTATATTCTTTCCCTGTGCTTTGGCAAATCATAGATCAAGAAATTTGAGTGAATTGTGTTTTGAGATCTTTCTTGATAAGGAATTACCTTGCAATATACTTGGAAGAAGGATGCTGACATCTTTTACTTTGCATCAGAGAAGATGTAAGTAAGGTATAGGGAGTGTTTATAGCACTCCTCTTAAATCTAGAACAAAGAGGTAAATTCTTTTTGGGATTGAATCTTCAGGCTACTGAATTTAGTAGCATATAGAATCCATTATGTGTAGAAAAGATGGATATACGTTTTCTCACTAGAAATAAGTTGTTGTTGATATTGTTCAGTCGCTAAGTCATGTTCAACTCTGTGACCCTGTGGAATGTCGCACTCCAGGCTCCTCTGCCTTCCACTATCTCCCAGAGTTTATTCAAATTCATGTCCATTGAGTCAGTGATCCTATCTAACTATCTCATTCTCTGCCATTCCCTTCTTTTTGACCTTCGATCTTTCCCAGCATCAGGGTCTTTTCCAATGAATCAGCTCTTCGCATCAGTTGGCCAAAGTACTGGAGCTTCAGCTTCAGCATCAGTCCTTCCAGTGAATATTCAGGGTTGATTTCCTTTAGGATGGACTGATTTGCTCTCCTTGCTGCCCAAGGACTCTCAAGAGTCTTCTCCAGCACCACAATCTGAAACTATCAATTCTTCAGTCCTCAGCCTTGTTTATGGACCAACTCTGACACCGTACATGACTATTGGAAAAACCATAGCTTTGACTATATGGACCTTTTTTGGCAAAGCGATGTCTCTGTTTTTTAATACACTGTCTAGGTTTGTAATAGTTTTTCTTCCAAGGAGCAAGCATCTTTTAATTTCACAGCTGCAGTTACCATCTGCAGTGATTTTGGAGTCCAAAATAAAGTCTGTCGCTGCTTCCACTTTCTCCCCTTCTACTTGCCATGAGGTGATGGGACTGGACGCCATGATCTTAGATTTTGAATGTGGAGTTTCAAGCCAGCTTTTTCACTCTCCTTTTTCTCCCTCATCAAGAGCCTCATTAGTTCCTCTTCACTTTCTGCCACTAAAGTGGTAGCATGTGCATATCTGAGTTTGTTGATATTTCTCTTGATAAACTTGATTCCAGCTTGTGATTCATCCAGTCTTGCATTTTGCATGATGTACTCTGCATATAAGTTAAATAAGCAGGATGACAAGATACAGCCTTGTACTCATTTCCCAATTTTGAACCACTCAGTTGTTCTATATCTGGGTCTAACTATTGCTTCTTGACCCACGTAAGGTTTCTCAGGAGGCAAGTAAGGTGGTCTAGTACTTCCATTTCTAAGAATTTTCCACAGTTTGTTGTGACCCACACAATCAAAGGCTTCAGCATAGTCAATGAAACAGAAATAGATGTTTTTTTCTGGAATTCCTTTGCTTTCTCCATGATCCAACAGCTGGTGACAGTTTGATCTCTGGTTTCTCTCTCTGTCTCTTCAAAACCCAGCTTATACATCTGGAAGTTCTTGATTCAAATTCTGCTGAAACCTAGCTTGAAGGATGAGCATAACCTTGCTAGCTTGTGAAATGAGCACAATTATCTGGCAGCTTGGACTTTCTCTGGCATTGCCCTTCTCTGGGATTGGAATGAAAACTGCCTTTTCCAGTTCTGTGGCCACTGCTTAGTTTTTCGAATTGCTAGCATATTGAGTGCAGCACTTTCACAGCATCATCTTTTAGGATTTTAAATACCTTAGCTGTAATTCCATCACCTCCACTAGCTTTATTCATAGAGAGGCTTCCCAGGTGGCGCTATTGGTAAAGAACCTGCCTGCCGTGTGGGAGACATAAGTGATGCAGGGTTGATCTCTGGGTCTGGAAGATCCTCTGGAGGAGGGAATGGCAGCCCACTCCAGTATTCTTCCCTGGATAATTCCATGGACAGCTTGGCAGGGTCCCAGAGAGTCAAACACAACTGAAGCAACTTAGCATGTACACCCACACAATGTATCCTAAGGCCTACTTGACTTCACACTCCAGAATATCTGGGTCTAGATGAGTGACCACACCATCAGATTATCTGGGTAATTAAGGCCTTTCGTGTATAGTTCTTCTGTGTATTCTTGCCACCTCTTAATCTCTTTTGCTCTGTTAAGTCCTTACTCTTTCTGTCCTTTATCATGCCCATTCTTCCATAAAATATTCCCTTGATATCTCTAGTTTTCTTGAAATGATCTCTAGTCTTTCCCATTCTCTTTCTTTTCATTGTTCATTTAAGAAGGCCTTCTTGTCTCTCCTTGCTATTTTTCTGGAACTCTGCATTCAGTTGTGTATATTTTTCCCTTTCTCCCTTGGCTTTCACTTCCCTTCTTTCCTCAGCTGTCTATAAAGTCTCCTCAGACAACCACTTTGCCTTGTTGCATTTATTTTTCTTAGAAATGGTTTTGGTCCCTGCCTCCTGTACAGTGTTACACACCTCTGTTCATAGTATCTCAGGCATCTGTCTACCAGATCTAATCCCTTGAATCTATCATCTCCACTCTGTAATTACAAGGTATTTGACTTAGGTTGTACCTGAATGACCTAGTGGTTTTCCCTACTTTCTTAAATTTAAGTCTGAATTTGGCAATAAGCAGTTCATGATCTGAGCCACAGTCAGCTCCAGGTCTTATTTTTTCTGACTGTATACAGCTTCTCCATCTTTTGCTGCAAAGAATATAATCAATCTGATTTCTGTATTGACCATTTGGTAATGTCCATGTTTAGAGTCATTTCTTGTTTTTTTGGAAAAGGGTGTTTGCTATAACAAGCATGTTTGCTTAACAAAATTCTGTTAGCCTTTGCCCATCTTCATTTTGTACTCCAAGACCAAACTTGCTTGTTATTCTGGTTATCTCTTGACTTCTTGGGCTTCCCTAGTGGCTCAGATGGTAAAGAATTTGCCTGCAATACAGGAGACCCAGGTTCAATCCCTGGGTTGGGAAGATCCCCTGGAGAAGGAAATGGCAACCTACTCCCATGTTCTTGCCTGGGAAATCCCATGGACAGAGGAGCCTGGCAGACTACTGTTCATGGGGTCACAGAGAGTCAGACATGACTGAGCAACTAACACACTTGACTTCTTCTGCATTCCAATCCCCTATGATAAAAAGCACATCCTTTCTTGTGTTAATTCTAGAAGGTCTTACAGGTCTTCATAGAACTGTTCAAGTTCAACTTCTTCTGCATCAGTAGTAGGGGCATAGACTTGGATTACTGCGATATTGAATGGTTTACCTTGGAAATGAACCAAGATCATTCTGTCATTTTTGAGATTGCACCCAAGTACTGCATTTCAGATTCTTTTGTTGACTTTGGGGGCTAGTCCATTTCTTCTAAGGGATTCTTGCCTGCAGTAGTAGGTATAACAGTCATCTGAATTAAATACTTCCATTCCCATCCATTCTAGTTCACTGATTCCTAAGATGTCAGTGTTCACTCTTGCCATCTCATGCTTGACCATGTGCGATTTACCTTGATTTATGGACCTAACATTCCAGGTTCCTATGCAATATTATTCTTTACAGCATCGGACTTTACTTTCACCACCAGATACATCCACAGCTGAGCATCGTTTCTGCTTTGACTCAGCTGCTTCATTCTTACAGAAGCTATTAGTAATTACCCTCTGCTCTTCCTCGGTAGCATATTGGATACCTTTTGAACTGGGGGAGCTCATCTTCCAGTGTCATATCTATTTACCTTTCCAAACTGTCCGTGCGGTTTTCCAGGCAAGACTACTGGAGTGGGTTGTATTTCCTTCTCCAGTGGACCACATTTTTTCAGAATACTCCACTGTGATGCGTCCATCTTGAGTGACCCTGCATGGCTCATTGCTTCATTGAGTTACACAAGCCCCTTCCCCACAACAAAGTTGTAATCCATGAAGGGGAGAGATAATTTACAACCATAAAATGGGAAAGAGGATAAAGAGGTTTTTGGATCACTAAATGAGCAAGATAGTAAAAACCACTGGGTTTCAATCAAGTTCTTACATATAACATGGAGAGAGAGAGAAGATGAGATAAGAGAGCAAAAATTCATCAGTTGATTCAGTTATGTTTCTTCGCTTAAAATTAAAAGGGGGTAAATTAGCTGATTGCTAAGGTTTCTTTCATTTTTAATAGTTAATAATTCTGTAAGAAGCTTTGAATAAGAGAAATAGAATTATACACCAGATGGGTAGAACTTGATTTATAATCATTGTATATCAGGTTAAAAAAAAAAAAAGCTATGGAAGAGAAAGTCCATTCAGTAATAAATTAGCTTTTAAATTTGTTTGAAGGTAGCAAATCTTTGTGCTCGGAAACTAAAGCGACACAAAATCAAATCAGCCACACTTGGGAAAAAAAACATAAAATTTCAGAAAGAAATTATGCTCAAGCAATGTCTGTACAATGAAGAAAACCACTTTAGTGATCTACATTCACAGTTATTGATTTGTATATTACATGGGGCTGCTGAGTAACACTTACTGGGCTTACAAGATTGCGTGGAAGGCAGTGTGATTGGCCACAAATGTCATCCTAAATCAATCATGTCATACTTCCGGAAAGCATTCTGATCATTCTCATTATTCTCATATTGGAAGATAGTCTTGCAAAATAAAAATGGACTAATTATAAATAAATATTATCTAGAAGACTCTGAAAGTCAAACATTTTGTCAGGTTAACAACAGTAGAGATTCTCTAAACTGCTTTCCATTACAAACTTGTAATAATTTAGGCCAGTTTCCCAAATTCTAGATGAAGAGCCAGATGCAAAGCAGGATGTTTGGTACAGATAGTTGGCCTTTGACAACTAGAAATGAAAATAACTTGCTGTACTCTAGATATTCAAAATCAGCCATAACCGTGATGCTCTCCCTTACTTGATTGTCTTGTCTCCTGGGTTTAGTTAGTCCCCAGGAGTTCAAGAAAGAACATATGGCTGACTCTGCCAAGAGCACATCATATCTAGAAAGTAAATGAGAATACAAACATTACTGATGATGCAACATCATTTTTGCATTCCTACAAAAAGGTAACATTACATTCTATAGCATGGGGCATTAGAATAATTCTCAGATTTAGACTTTGAATCAGTGTGCAATGATCAATGCTGTATTCCTCAAGTTGCTTCAGCAAGACATCATGGGAAGCAAAATATTCCACGGGCTGTGAGATCAAATCCCAACTCAGCCACTTACTGACTGTCATTATTTTAGAAAAGTCACTTAAAGTCTCTAAGCTTTAGCCTCTTCATCTGTGTGATGGGATTAATGATGCCTACCTCACAGGGTTATTGTAGGGATTAAATAAGATCGGGTTTGTGAAAAAAATTAGCTCAGTGTATGACATTTAGTAGACATCCCATTATGTTCTCTGCCTCTGTTCTGCCTTTTTTTTCTTAAAACCAAGCTGCTCAGGGAAGCTGCAGTGATAACAGCTCATTCAAATAGAATATAGATTCTGTGCAATTAGTATACTCAGATCCTATTGATTTACTGCCTTTCTTCTGACAAGTAACAGTGGTGGAAGATGGCACACCAGTCTGTAAAGGGGTTTGCAGTTTCACAAAGGACTTGGGCATTTCCTCTCTGTCCTCACAGCAGCCCTGTGATGTGGGAGTTTAGAAACTTATGTGACTGAGGAGTAATTGGGGCCCAGGATGGTCAAGCGTCTTGCCCCAGAACAAGCTATCAGAACCAGAAATTGATTTAAGTTTTCTGAATCCGCTGAAACAAATGTCCACGGCACCTAGCAGCAGCCTCTATTTCTGGTTTTCCAAGTTCTCCCTCAGGCAAAACCTCAAGTGCCTTATCAGTACAGTTCAGTTTAGTCGCTCAGTCATGTCTGACTCTTTGCGACCCCATGAATCGCAGCATGCCAGGCCTCCCTGTTCATCACCAACTCCCGGAGTTC
>SJYV01048576.1:376281-463380 GCA_006410875.1 Neotragus pygmaeus | reverse complement strand
CCACTGCTGAGTTTTCCAAATTTGCTGGCATATTGAGTGCAGCACTTTCACAGCATCATCTTTCAGGATTTGAAATAGCTCAACTGGAATTCCATTACCTCCACTAGCTTTGTTTGCAGTGATGCTTATAGAAGGATACAAATTAATACCTGGCTTACTTTGTTTTTAAATATTTGTTTATTTATTTGGCTGTGCTAGGTCTTAGTTGTGGCATGAGAGATTTTTAGCTGTGGCATGCAGGATCTTTAAGTCGCAGTATGTGGGATCTAGTCCCCTGACCAGGGATTGAACCTGGGTCCCATGCACTGGGAGTGCAGAGTCCTAGCCACTGGACTGCCAGGGAAGTCTCTACCTGGTTTACTTTAGATGCTGTAAAATGTGGTTGTATAATGTCCAGGGGTTGCCTTTCATGATCAGTTAATTGAGCTGATGATGTCCTAAGTTCTTATGCTACAGAGCAGGGCCAGGGAAAGTACTATTATATCAATAGTTGAAGTCAGCTCTCTCCACTCCCTGTAGTTTTAATGATTTGGCTATTTTTGTAGTTATATTTAGGAAGTCCAGCATGTATCAAGGAAACCACTTAAAAGGCCATGGGAAGAATTAAAGAAATACAGCTTGTTTGTTATCTTCCCATTAGTGAAGTCCATAAAGCTGAAAAGAAGGGTTCTGAGATTAGAGGACCCTTTGCTTGGAATTCTATAAAAGGAAACCAACCAACCTGCCTGTTCCATTGCTAATGCAGAAGAGAAACTTGAAAAAATTACCTGGCATCCGGTAACGCTGAGCTGGCAAACATACGGAAACAGCAAATTACTATCATCTCTGCTGTCACATAAGAGATGTTCCAGGTGCTTTTTTTTTTTTTTTAAAGCTCCACTGCTCTTTGTAAGGTGCACACTTTTAAGTATAATACAGATGCTGATGATTGAACACAATATTTCTTTGTCCTTCTCCAAGACAGGGTAATTGTGCATCATACATGGCAGTCAGGGGTAATTTTTAATATTTAAATGACATCTGAGTTGGAGATTAAAATTTATAAAGAGCAGTGAGATCCCAGGAAAAAGGATGGGAAGCCACTTCTACTTTCAAATGCTATAAAACAGATGGGCCTCCCAGTCCAGACTTAAGCATTAAAATATTTAAAATTTCCTATAATGCTGGAAGCCTACAGAAGGAAATTCTCTCTCTCCCTCTCTCTCTCTCTCTCTCTCTCTCACACACACACACATTTCAAACTTACAGGTCATAAAGTTAATTCCAGACTGAACTGAATATTGGATTTTGTTTTTAAAAGCCTAGAATGTCACCTTAGGACCCAGCACCTTAACTAAGCAATTAGATTATGATGGGAAAACACCATAACAATACTAAGTGGAGGGAAATAATGATCATGACCATGATAATCATTACTTTGAAATATCCTCAAACATTTTGCAGAGATCTAATTATTCCCTTGCACGTCCCTCCTGGGAATGGTGTTATTATTTCCATCTTGAAGACAAATATAATATCTGCTCTTGATTTATAAGTGTCATTTCTTATGAGAAGCTTCATTATTTGTTTTCTTTTCATCTTCACAATATGAGACTTAGACACCCGAAATTAACTTCATAGAGTTAGAGGCAGAATGATCTGTGTTTCTGTGAATGATTGATTAAAATCTAGTGTTTTCCAAACTATTTTAATCATGCATGCATGATGTGAGCATAATAAGTTGCTTCTCTCCATGGAACTCTTCTGGCAAGAATACTGGGGTGGGTTGCCATACCCTCCACCAAGGGGTCTTCCTAACCCAGGAATCAAAAACCTTTATCTCTTATGTCTTCTGCATTGGCAGGTGGGTTCTTTCTTGACCATTCACACCACCTGGGAATCATATTCCCCTATAAAATCATAAAATCTTTACAAATATAGAAATTTTGAAGAATCAGATGCAAAATATAATTAAAAGGTCTAGTGCTTTTTCTGAACTTTCCTAGGGTACATGCAGAGCCCTCCTCCCACCGGAACTTTAGCTTGGGAAGTAGGGAGAAGAGGAGATAGAGAAAGAATTACCGTGGTCCTCTTTTTCCTGCCCCCCACCCCCAATAAAACCTGACAACTGCAACTCTCACAGTGAGTTTCACCTGAAACTCAAGTGGAGAGTAAGAGGGAAATGGGAAGAAAGGTGAAATGAAATGGAACTGAAAGTCAAATCCATTTCACTTGCCTTCACTAATCAAGGTTATTTTACGACTTGCAAGTTCTCCAAATAGCTTAAACAATCGATGCTTGCCTGAGATGTTTTAGGCTGTGTCTAGTTGGAACTGAGCGGGTTAACACTGGATGGGACCACTGACCCTCCAACTGGGCGTGCATGAGTGCCCACTCAGTGACCTTTTGAGCATTATGCCTGTGCAGAACCAAGATTACTGCATCTTTGTCCAATCACCTTTCCCGTGCTCCCCATGTCCCAGACCACCTTCTTTATTAGTCATCCCATAAATATCCAAACCCTCTGCTTTCAGAAGGCAGCTTTGAGATTTGTTGTCCTGTCTCCTCACTTGGCTGCCTTGGGAATAAACCCTCCGTTTACTGCAAACTTTGGAGAAGGAAATGGCAACCCACTCCAGTGTTCTTGCCTGGAGAATCCCAGGGACAGGGGAGCCTGGTGGGCTGCCGTCTGTGGGGTCGCACAGAGTTGGACACAACTGAAGTGACTTAGCAGCAGCAGCAGTGAGGCATGTGGGATACTCCCTAAGCAGAGATGGAACCCGCACCCCCTGCAGTGGAAGGCAGAGTCTTAACCACTGGACCAGGGGGAACACTTTAAAAGCATCATTCCTTTCAGCTCAGACAATAAAGCGTCTGACTACAACACAGGAGACCCGGGTTCGATCCCTGGGTGGGGAAGATCCCTGGAGAAGGAAATGGCAACCCACTCCAGTGTTCTTGCCTGGAGAATCCCATGGATGGAGGAGCCTGGTGGGCTACAGTCCATGGGGTCGCAAAGAGTCAGACACGACTGAGTGAGTTCACTTTCCCTTCACTTTACTGCAAACTTCAGCCTCTCAGTGGTTTGCCTTACTGTTCTTAGGGCAAAATGAACCTGGTTCAGTAACAGTAGGAAAAAAGAAGAAATGGATAAGTAAACAAGAAAGGAGTAGGTAATCAAAGCACTGAGTGGCTGTTCCTACCTTTCAGTGCTGTGATACAGGATGCTTCCAAAGGGGCTGTATAGTTTGCTAGGGCTGCCATAACAAAACACCCCAGACTGTAGCTTACACAGTAGAAATGTGTGTTCTCAGTTCTGCAGGATAAAGGCCAATATCTTGGTTTTGATAGGTTCGGCTTCTCCTGAAGCTGCTTTCCTTGACTTGGGAGAAGGAATGAATGCTCACGTGGTTGTTTGTCTGTCTGCACATGCTCCTGCTGTCTCTCTGTGTATCCCAGTTCCCCCTTACAAGGACCCCAGTCAGGTTGCTTTAGGGGTCACCCTAACAGCCCATCTCTTTAAGCCCCTCTCTCCAAATACAGTCATATCCTTGGGTACTGGGAGTCAGGCTGAGTCTGGAGGACACACAGTTCAGCCCATAACATGTACTTTTACTTAAAAACATCTTCGGCTTCCAGTCAAGAGAGAGATTAAAAATGTAATAACCATACTGCATAAGCACTGTACAAATGGTTGTTAAAAGATAAACTGAGGTGCATTAAAAGCTTTTAAGAGTTTATTTGACCAAACATGGATTCACGAGAAGCAAGAAGATTGTCCAGTCGGCTCTAGCTTAAGTGGTTGCCTTACTTGTGACAGTTGGCTATTTGAGATTGGTGGTTCCTCAATTTCATTTTCTCCGATACTAGCGTAGGTATAGGAATTGCCTCTGGCTGAGGTTTTGGCTTGCTTCCATCAATCCCTAAGGCATTAGAGTCACCCTAGCGTAATGGCCAAATGGCCTCCTTGGTCACTTACTTTGACATGGTCATCCGCACTGTGTCCCTCGAGTGAGCCTCACCTTTTTCCATCTGTGGCCGAGTCAAGTCCTAGTTAGTCTCCAAAGTGGCTTCCCTCCATCTGCTGGGGGCTTCTTCCTGCGAGCTTACTCCACAGCTTCCAAAGCCTCAGACCAGGCTGCTTTCTCTGCAGATGCCCAAAGTGCCCTAATTTCTGACCTTGTTCTTACTGAAGATGACCCACTGCCTCTTTTCTCGTCCTGTAAGATGACAGATGACAAATCCAGACACGCCTCGTGTTTTGTGAGAGCCACTTTTCTTTCAAAGCTCCTCTGCTTTAAGAGGCCTTCCCAATTATGAGCTGCCTCAGATGGCCTCTCCACAGAGAGTCTTGTGAAGGGCACACACATTGGCCCCTATGCTGGCAATCTCAGATCTTGCAGTCAGCTGGGAAGTGTGGCCACCCCACCTGCTGCCAGCTGCATTAGTTGGAAGGACAGTGGATCCCTGATGACAAGATTTTGGGAGGTAGTGGTGGCAAAACAAAGTCTCAAGGAGTTCTTTCCAAAGTGGCCACAAAACACAGATATATTTATTAGCCCCTACTTCAGGAAGAGTTGACATTCAAGAAGAGTTGAAAATATGTGAATGGGGATTATACCCCTATGTTGTTGCTGTTCATTTGCTAAGTCATGTCTGACTCTTTGTGACCCAGTGGACTGCAGAACAGTAAGCTCTTCTGTCCTCCACTATATCCCGGAGTTCGCTCAAACTCATGTCAGTTGAGTCGGTGATGATACAGCTATTTCACAATATCACATTGTAAATGAAGTCTCTGTCTTAAAGCACTATTATTGTTTTCCTGAATTCTTGAAAGAGTATGCTTTGAATTTCTCGGTAGTATTATTGAATACTTGATTATTATGCCTTGATAGTATCATGTGACATATTTGGCAAAATTGGTATGAGTGTATCCATTATGTAATTAAGTACTTAAATTGAGTCAGTAGGAATCCAAACACACATTCATTTAACTCAGCCAGCTTATTGCATATGCTGGAGATGTGATCAAACACTAAAGACACAAAAATGAACACATTCTTGCCCTTGACAAGTTCACATGGAGGAAGGAACAGGTACAATCTAGAGACTGGTTCTCAAACTGAGCATGTGTGGGAATCGCCTGGATGACTTATTCAGACACTTCCCCCTTCACCCCCTCCCCTAGCTTTTGATCCAGTGGGGCCAGGAATTTGCATTTCTAAAACAATTTCTTGATGCTGCTACCACTCTTCTGGGACCACACTTTGAGAACCAGTGATCCAATGTTACCAGTGTTAGGGGGCTATGGAAGCTTTGAGAAGTTCCCAGCATGGCCAGAGGCAGAGGGAGCAGGGGTCAGGGAAAGTTTCACAGAGGCAGTGATGTTTTAAAGAATAAAGAGAGAGGGGTTAGGTTATGCCGAACACTGCTGTTGCTAAGTCGCTTCAGTTGTGTGCGACCCCACAGACGGCAGCCCATTGGGCTCCTCTGTCCCTAGGATTCTCCAGGCAAGAATACTGGAGTGGGTTGCCATTTCCTTCTCCAATGCATGCATGCATACAAAGAAGCTTCAGTCATGTCTGACTCTGTGCAACCCTATGGACAGGAGCTCCTCTGTCCACGGGATTCTCTAGGAAAGAATACTGGAGTAGGTTGCCATTTACTTCTCCCATGCCAAGCACATTTGATTCTAAAGGATAAAAGTAGGAGAAAGTACATTACATACAGTTTTTTAATGTGAATAATTCCATTTGGCCGGGATGAAGTTTGAGTTTGAAGTAGTTGCAGGAGATGAAGCTGGAGAAATATGCAGGGCTCAGAGGGCTCTATTAGAACATGGTCCTATATGAGATCATGTAGCCGTGAATCCCCAGAGCCAGACTCCAAGCTGGAAAGAAAGAATCCTGGTAGAAGAATCGTCAGTTATCTTTCATTAAAATAGGCTTCTTTCCAGGCCTGGACATGACTTTCCTGGTTTGGGGGAGAAATCCTTTTCATTTCTATGAAATGACAAGTCTCACTGGAGGTGACATGGGATTAGAAAGTGTGTGTTGTTTGCATATCACCAGAACTGGTTGGGGCTTAAGTTTTTGCTGTTGTTCCCTGAAGTATGTTAATACCTTAATAATTATTTGGTTGATTATGATTGGCTATCGGAAAACCCAAAGCTTCACCTGCCTCTCAGGCAAGGGCTAAAAAGCCTGGGAAGGAGAAAGTAGGAGAGAAGGGAAGCTGAGAGCACAGGTTTTGATGGAATGTCCTCCATCTCTTTCTCTCTAGGGGAAGATGACGATGACGACGAATGTGGGGAAGAGAAGCTGCCCTCCTGTTTTGACTACGTGATGCACTTTCTGACTGTGTTCTGGAAGGTCCTCTTCGCCTTTGTCCCACCGACAGAATACTGGAACGGCTGGGCGTGTTTCATCGTCTCCATCCTCATGATCGGCATACTGACGGCTTTCATTGGAGACCTCGCTTCCCACTTCGGCTGCACCATCGGCCTGAAGGATTCCGTGACCGCGGTGGTGTTCGTCGCGCTTGGGACCTCAGTGCCAGGTAGGGGATACATGCCTATGTGATTGCCTCAGAAATGGAAGCCCTTTCACCTTCTTGACCTTTCTGTTTCTGCAGTTTCAAGGGCTGTGCTAACAAACCGGCTGATAAAAGACAAAAGCCCAAGGCTATGCATGATGTCACTGCCAGAATATTGTCATGGCATTTCTCAAGGTTAGAAAGCTGGTCAATGTCCTCATGCTGACAGGGTAGCGTTCCCAGAGGGCCTGCCTGCCTGCCCAGAGAGAGCAGATTGATTTGATGGCTAGATTGATAGGTCAGCTTCCTATTACAATTAGAACTTTGAAAAACACAGCTTCAGAATCATCCTTAAGAACAAAATTTCTGTCTTCTGTGTATTTAGTCAAGAAACACTCATTGTATTTGTTGGGTGGTTTAGTCATTAAGTCACGTCCGACTCTTCCGAACACGTGGACGGTAGCCTGCTAGGCTTCTTTGTCCATGGGATTCTCCAGGCAAGAGCGCTGGAGTGGGTTGCCATTTCCTTCTCTGGGGGATCTTCCCAAGGCAAGAA
The DNA here is from genome assembly GCA_006410875.1 of Neotragus pygmaeus. Lineage (NCBI taxonomy): Eukaryota > Metazoa > Chordata > Mammalia > Artiodactyla > Bovidae > Neotragus > Neotragus pygmaeus. The sequence continues at coordinate 456,311 of SJYV01048576.1, read as the reverse complement.
TCAAACCCAGGTCTCCCGCATTGCAGGCAGATTCTTTACTGACTGAGCTATGAATATAAACATTTAAGACCTGATATGATATTCTCTTGATCCAAATATTAATAGGAGTAAAGAAAAAATTAACATGAATCAGAACAAGAAAAAAGTCATCCTGACCAAAGTTTGAGCAGACCAACTGAACATCCCTTCATGCATTCCTATAAGCTGAATTTTTCTTCCAATCTACAGCTATAGCTCTGTATATATACTCACTCTTCTAAGTAAGATAGCCTTCTCCTGAACATTACTTTGAGAGCAATAATTTTCAAACTTTGTTGGGCATCAAAATTACCTTAGAGCTTATTTAAAAAATGCAAGTGCCCAAGAGCCATGGAATCGGAGGGTCTAAAGAAGGGCCCAAAATGTGTGTTAAGCTCACAGGTGATTCACAAGTATATATCAACACATCAGAGTTTATTATAACTCAGGTTCTAGACCCACTCTCCAGCACTGGTTGACATCTTGACAGAGTTACAGCCTCAACTGAGAGTAACAAGACTTGTGTCTCTATCGACAGAAAGTCAGTGACAAGAGTTTCAGTGGGCTTGGGAAAAGGCAGGACTTGTGGGGAGATATAGCTATTCCCTTCCCACTTTCAACACTTGCCAGAGCCTTGATAAAAATGCCAGGACTTCTACTAACACTTGACATAGTTGGCAACCTGACTTTTGGGTTTTGAGATTAAAAACAAGCACAGCTGAACCATGATTTCTTGATCGAGATAATTAATTGTTCGTCTTAGGTATTTATTATCTCCATGACTATGGATAGATTACTCTATGAGCCTCGGTTTTTTCATTTATGAACTAGGGATAACCATACTTAACTTGCAGAATGAGGGTAAGGACTGGGAAAATGCCTGTAAATTATATAGCTAGTAAAGCATCTGGGACATAGAAGGAATTCCATTAAAAAGCAGCGTTTGTGATTATGGTGTTGAATGGCTAAAGATGATCTGATGAGTATGAATCCAGACCCTTCAGCCTTGAGAAACAAGGGATGGATGAAGTGTCCAGATTTATACTGGTCAGCCACAGCGCTTGGTATTACACAACTGATTGACTGTTTGAAGGTCTTGATCATGCTGGGCCCAGCATGGTTTGGGGGCCCAGCTGAGTTCATGGAGGAGCCAAGCGATTACGAACCCACCTTAGAGAGCAGGGCTGTGCAAATTCTTCCTGTTGATTGCTGATCCTCAGAAGAGTCGATTCCCCCTTAAAACCAGCTGTTTTCCAATAGATGTGTATTTGGTCTTTAATTTTTTCTAAAAATAACCAGAAATATAGCAAGCAAGAGGAAAAGCTGAAAATATTCTTCAGTTGCTTTGTTTCGAGAACATGTATACAACCACAGGAACTAAGCATTATGGTCAGCCCTAGCTCTGTCTCAGGTTACTATAGGAAAATGTCAGGGGATCTGCTTTCTTTAAGGCATGGGTGCAAAGTCACTGTGCGAAACGGTGCCCAAGTCAGTGCACACTCTTGGCTGTGGGTTTAACCCTTGTGGAGAATATGTGCAAATTATGGTAATGAAGGCAAAATTAGATCTTATGACAGTTATTCAAAATTAGCCTGAATTTCTGATAAGTCAGCAATAGGGCCTACTAAATGCATCTCTGACTTTAAAAGGGATTGAAAAAAAAATGCTTTCCTACATGAAATCGTTGGGTCTGAAAATGTTTTGGGGTGTTTTTCTTTTTTCTTCATTCATATCAATATCTCAAAGCTGGCTCCTTTTGCTATATATCAGTGTTCCAACATGGCTCTGTATCTCATATTTGAATGAACCCTTTTGAACATTACTGAAGCTGTATGATTAAAATTTCTTGTATGACATGGAATGTGGATTACAATAAACCCTAGTGCTTGATGGCTCAGACAGTAAAGCGTCTGCCTGCAATGCAGGAGACCTGGGTTCAATCCCTGGGTCAGGAAGATCCCCCGGAGAAGGAAATGGCAACCCACTCCAGTACTCTTGCCTGGAAAATCCCATGGATGGAGGAGTGTGGTAGGTTCCAGTCCACGGGGTCACAAAGAATCAGACACAACTGAACGACTTCACTCACTAGTGCTTGAAGTCATTTGTCCTGCCGCTTAAAAACCAGTGCAGAACCCAACTAGGGGTATCAAGAGGTGAGAAAACCTGTGGGATGATACAGCAGAGTCAGTTGTCAAAATGGTTTCCCTGCATTACCATAAATTCTTCCCATTGGGAAACAGATTTCTTTGTTAATGGGAGAATTCCTATAACTTGCTGTAATATTACTGTGCAGTGTACTCCCCAAACAATATATTCACAGGTAATCTCACATGATCATATCTATATAAACAGACATTCCCTCCCCCTCACCTCAGAAAACTGCAAATTGTTCATTCAGCGTCTTGTTCAATATTTCTGACTTCATCCTTCAATCCTTATGATTCAAAGCAGTGCTTGACTTCTTAGAGGGAAAAAGATGCTATTCTTCCCAAATGACAAAGCCCAGTTGCTATGGGCAAAAAACTGATTCTTTTTACTTACAGCCTACCATTTATTGGTATTGGTCCTAGAGCCCCGCTCTTTCTCTAGGCTGACATCTTACCAGTTATCCTAAGGTAGAAAGGTTCCTGGCTAGTGTTTGATAAGCTGCTGCCTCCTCTGTTGTGAGACTGAGATTCTTAGATTGTGATGGCATTTGGGCATTGAAAAGCTTCACTACTAGTCCTCCAGACTCAGGGTAGAATTAAATATCTATGTATCTCATTAATGGTATGTTCTTACCATATTCAAAATCTTGGAAGAAAGAGCTTATGACTTTGCAGATGAGACAGAGCTTCTTCATACCAACTGGTAGTGAGATTTTATTATTAACCTACCGGCAGAGAAGGACTCCTGACAACCCTCAGGTGTGCCTGTATAAGCTTAAACAGCCAAACCTGTTCACAGAGGAAGAGTCTTTTCTCCTGGCTCACCCTTCCACAGAGCTGCCTTTCTGGAGAAGAAGGGGGCTTCCAAAACAGTATGTTCCCACCTCCTCATGTTGGAGTGAATAAGAGCCGGGTCTCCAGCCCTCTTCTTGGTCCTGCTCAGCCTCTGGGCCATTGTCCCAGTCTCCAAGTCTTAATTACCATTGACACACCAGTGAGTACCAAGTGTACATCCCCAACTTCAACTTATCCCTGAGTTCTAGATTCATATACCAACTGCTTTACTATATCCATACTGGGATGTGTAATTCACAGCTGAAAAGCACCATATACCAAATAGAACTGTTGATTTCTACTGCCCAGGTGCTTTATCTTTCACCCAAACCTTTTCTTTCTAGATCTTGCCTTTCTCTGGAAAACAGTATCATCTTCCCAGGTGTTCCTGACTCCTTTGTCCTCATCCCCAGTAAATTTATTCATAACTCCTGCAGATCTTTCCTCTACCATCTAAATTGATCAGATCCAATTAGCTGTCTCTGCCATATTCATGCTAGTCTAGGCAACTGTTTTTCCTCACTCTGTCTCCCAGAGTAGCCTCCTATCTGTCTCCATGTTTCTTCCAGAGATGGCTTTAAGATGTAAATTAGAGTGCATTTCTCCTTAAAATCTTCTCAGTCTTTCTCTTTCACTTAGGATAAACTTCAAAAGCATCACTCTGGCTTACAAAGACCATGTGATTTGGCCCCTGCCTGTCTGTCCTGTTTACCTCCTTGCCCACCGTTTTTCAGCCTTCCCTGGTGCCTCAGTTGGTAAAGAATCCACCTGCAATACAGGAGATCCAGGTTAGTTCCCTGGGTGGGAAAGAGCCCCTGGAGAAGGAAATGGCAACCCACTCCAATATTCCTGCCTGGAAAATCCCATGGACAGAGGAGCCTGGTAGGCTACAATCCACGGAGTCACAAAGAGTTGCACACGACTGAGCATCTGAGCATAGTCTTTTTACTGTCCTTCATGTGCCAAGTACATTGCTTTCTCATGGTTTCACTAGCTGTCTGAAATGCTCTTCCCCTTCATTTGCACAAGACTCGCTGTCTTCAGTTGTATCTCATCCTAAATGTCACCTCTTCAAAGAGACCTTCCCTGACCATGCCATAAGAAGTGGTCACCCAGTTTTCCTGTGTTGTGTCACCCTCTTTGATAGTGAGTGTTTATAACTTTGTGGATTTTTTAGTCTGCTTTTGAGTATTATCTTTGGCCTACTCTCCCCACGGAAATGTTTCATAGGAGCAGAAACCTTGCTGTTTTTCTCTATTACATCCCTGGATCCTAGAATGATTCCTAGGTAGCATATAAATGATGCAATTGCATGTGTGCATGTGTTTGTGTATGTGTGCTGTATACATAAATTAATGTACATCATTTACACACAAGCATGCATTGGTCTGTCAGATTGCTTTCTTCATAACACCTCGTAGAGACAGCTAAGAATTAAAATTAGAATCAAAGAAGATGAATAGCTGTCTCTATAGTGTAGCTTATTTTTGAAGAACAGGATATATCTGAGTAGGTTATTGTAGTAAGAAGGGGCTAAAGTAAATTTCAAAGCACTAAGCGTATCAGAATGGAAACAATGTTTTCTCATTCATAATTGTGACTATGGTGGGAACTGTTAGGAGCAAGATATCATCTCTTCATTCTTTTCTCTCCTATAATCTCTGCTTCCAAGACCCAGAACTCAGGCCAGAACTGATAGAAACTTTAGGTATATTTTGTGGAGTGCTAAACGCACTTTGCAGTAGACTGGCATAAGTTGATAACCATGTTATATCACATTGCTTCTCTGGAAATACAGGTTCAAAATACAAAAGGATAACGTGTAAGAAGGAACATTTGGACCTAGCCTTTTTTGTACTAGGGACCATCTTTAATTGGCAATCTTTTAGCACACAGTCATTTTACTTGAGTAAAACTTGGGCATATTAAGACAAGCTTATACATCAGATTCCAAATATGAACCTTTTTCTTTCATTTCTGGCTCCTTTTAAATCAAGTCAAATAGAAGTAAGCATTCTTCTTTAATTACAAAGAAGTCTCTGAGATGTTGATGAATTGTGAGTAGTCTGACCTGAGTCCTGTCTTGGTCTTTCTTCATGTATCTGGCTTGGGCTTGTGCCCAAAGCTTGCCTACTGCTCACTTCATCTTCTCTTTACTGACTGTTTACTTCTGGGACCAGAACAGTTTAAAAATTGGGTATTCTAGGCCACTGGCATTGTCTGGCTTCTGTTTGCTTCCAGTATTATGATTATCCTTTGAGTTCTGTCAAGTAAAAATTATTTTACCCTAGAGATTTTAAGGCATGAAGGCGAAGGAAATAGACAGTTTTGGAGGTTTTGCCCTATTTTCTACATGGAATATTTTTTTTTAATCTTTATATAAGATCATCTGTCATTTTTAAGTTACCACTTCCAGACTTTTAAATACCACAGGATGTACATGATATAAAACTAGCTATACCACCCATTCACTTTGCCCGCTGATGGCAGTGTTAATGAATATGAACCACGGGGCCATAGAAACAAGAGCTTTTTTAAAAAATGGTTTGATTGGAGTATAGTTCCTTTACAGCGTTTTGTTAGCTTCTGCTGTGTGGTAAATTGAATCAGTTACACAGATACATATTCGCTCTTTTTTTGACTTCTAGACTTCTACATTTTTTTAATTGAAGGAAAATTGCTTTACAATGTTGTGTTGGTTTCTGCTGTAGAACAATGTGAATCAGTCATAATTATATATACACACATATTCCCTCCATCCTGAACTTCCCCCCACCTCACCCTTCTAGGTTATCACAAAGCAGGGTTGAGCTCCCTGCATCCTACAGAGAATTCCCACTGGCTATCTGTTCTACATACCGTGATGTATATGTTTTAATACTGCTCTCTCTGTTTGCCCCACCCTCTCCTTCCACAGCTATGTCAACACATCTGTTCTCTACATCTGTGTCTCTACTGCTGCACTACAAGGTTCATCAGTACCATTTTTCTAGATTCCATATATATGCATATAATATTAATTTTTCTCTTTCTTACTTCACTCTGAACAGGCTCTAAGTTCATCCACCTCACCTCAGCTGACTCAAATTTGTTCCTCTTTGTGGCTGAGTAATATTCCATTGTATATGTGTACCATATCTATATCCACTCATCTGTCAGTCGACATCTTGACTCTTTTTAAAATTTCCTCCCCATTTAGGTGACCACAGAGCATTGAAGAGAGTTCCTTGTGCTATATACAGTAGGTTCTCATTATCTGTTATTAGTGTATATCTATCAATCCTAATCTCCCAATCCCCACCTTGGTAGCCATAAATTTGTTCTCTACATCGGTGACTCTATTTCCGCTTTGCAGATAAGTTCATCTGTACAATTTTTCTAGATCCAACATATAATTAACACTAAATGATGTTTGTTTTCCTCTTTCTGACTTACTTCTCTCTGAATGACAATTTCTAGGTCCATCCTCATCTCTGCAGATGGTACTGTTTTGTTTCTTTTTATGGTCAAGTAATTTTCCATTGTATATATGTACCACACCTTCTTTATTTCTCTGATAAACATTTAAGTTGCTTCCATGTCCTAGCTATTATAAATAGTGCTGCAGGGAACACTGTGATGCATACATCCTTTCAAATTCTGATTTTTTGATTCAGTTTTGGTCTTTTGATATTGAGCTGCGTGAGTTGTTTGTATATTTTGGAAATTAGTTCCTTGTCACTTGCTTCACTTATAAATATTTTCTACCATCCTGAGGGTTGCCTTTTCATTTTGTTCATGGCTTCCTTTGCTGTGAAAACAAAAAGGCTTTTAAAAAAAAAACAAACATTATATTTTGTATTGAGGTATAGATGATTAACAAACAATGTTGTGATGGTTTTGGGTAAATAGCGAAGGGACTCAGCCATACATAAACATGTATCCATTCTCTCCCAAACTCCCCTCCTATCCAGGCTGCCACATAACATTGAGCGGAGTTCCATGTGCTATACAGTATTATTGTTGGTTATTCATTTTAAATGTNACAATGTTGTGATGGTTTTGGGTAAATAGCGAAGGGACTCAGCCATACATAAACATGTATCCATTCTCTCCCAAACTCCCCTCCTATCCAGGCTGCCACATAACATTGAGCGGAGTTCCATGTGCTATACAGTATTATTGTTGGTTATTCATTTTAAATGTAGCAGTGTGTACACACTCATACCAGACTTCCTGACTATCCCTTCCTCCCATCTTTCCTCCCAGGCAACCATAAGTTCATTCTCAAAGTCTCAAAGTCTGTTTATATTTTGAAAATAAGTTCGTTTAAATCATTTCTTTTTAGATTCCACATATTGGGGATGCCATACGATATTTCTCCCTCTCTTTCTGACTTCACTAAATATGGCACTCTCTAGGTCCATCCATGCTGCTGTTAATGACATTATCTCATTCTTTTTAGTGACTGGGTAATATTCCACTGTATATATGTGCTATATCTTCTTTATCCATTCCTCTGTTGATGGACATTTAGGTTGATTCTATGCCTTGTAATATGCCTTGGCTATTACAATGAATATTGTAATGAATATTGGGGTGCATGTATCTTTTCAGATCATGTTTTTCCCCAGATATATGCCCAAGGGTGGGACTGCAGGGTCACATGGTAGGTCTATTTTTATTTTTTAAGTAATTTCCATACTGTTCTCCATAGTGGCTGTACCAATTAACATTACTACCAACATTGTAGGAGAGCTCCATTCTCTCCACACCTTCTCAAGCATTTATTATTGGTGGATATTTTTTGGACAGCCATTCTGGCTGGTGTGAGGTGACATCTCATTGTAATTTTGATTTTCATTTCTCTAATAATGAGTGATGTTGAACATCTTTTCATGTGCCTATTGGCTATCTGCATGTCTTCTTTGGAGAAATGTCTATTTAGGTCTTCTGCCCACTTTTTGAGTAGGTTGGGTTTTTTTGCTGCTGTTAAGCATCATGAGCTGTTCTATAAATTTTGGAGACTAATCTCTTATCAGTCACATCATTTGTAAATATTTTCTCCCAGTCTATGGGTTGTCTTTTTGTTTATTGTCTCTTTTGCTATGTAAAAGCCTTTGAGTTTAAGTAGTTTAAGTAGGTCCCATTGTGGAGAAGGCAATGGCACCCCACTCCAGTACTCTTGCCTGGAAAATCCCATAGATGGAGGAGCCTGGTAGGCTGCAGTCCATGGGGTCTCGAAGAGTCGGACACGACTGAGCGACTTCACTTTCACTTTTCATTTTCATGCATTGGAGAAGGAAATGACAACCCACTCCGGCGTTCTTGCCTGGAGAATCCCAGGGACAGAGAAGCCTGATAGGTTGCCATCTATGGGGTCACATGGAGTCGGACACGACTGAAGCGACTTAGCAGCAGCAGCAGCAGGTCCTATTGTTTATTTTTCTTATTTCCATTACTAGCCAGTGAATCAAAAGAGACCTTGCTATGATTTATGTCAGAGAGTGTTCTGCCTGCATTTCCCTCCAAGTTTCATAGTATCTAGCCTTACATTTAGATCTTTAATTCATTTTGAGTTTATTTTTGTGTACAGAGTTAGGAAGTATCCTAATTTCATTCTTATAATACATGTGGCTGTCAAGTTTTCCCAGCACCACTTATTGAAAAGATTGTCTTTTCCCCGTTGTCTATTCTTGCCTCCTTTGTCACAGATTAGGGGGCCATAGGTGTGTGGGTTTATCTCTGGACGTTCTATTCTGTTTCAGTTATTTATTTCTCTTTTTGTGCCAGTACCATACTGTTTTGATAACTGTAGCAGAGGAGCTTGGTAGGCTGCAGTCCATGGGGTCGTGAAGAGTCGGACACGACTGAGTGACTTCACTTTCACTTTTCACTTTCATGCATTGGAGAAGGAAATGGCAACCCACTCCAGTGTTCTTGCCTAGAGAATCCCAGGGACGGGGGAGCCTGGTGGTCTGCCATCTATGGGGTCAAACAGAGTCGTACACAACTGAAGTGACTTAGCAGCAGCAGCTTTGTGGTATAGTCTGAAGTCAGGGAGCCTGATTCCTCCAGTTCCAATTTTTCCCTCAAGATTACTTTGGCTCTTTGGGGTCTTCTATTCATATTTTGTTCTAACTCTGTGAAAATTACCATGGGTAATTTGATAGGAATTGCCTTAAATCTGTAGATTGCCTTGTGCAATAGAATAATTTTCATAATATTGATCCTTTCAATCCAGTGACATGGTTTATGTTTCCATCTGTTTGAGTCATCTTTGTCTTTTTTCATCACTTTCTTATAGTTTTCCAAGTACACTTCTTTTACCTCCTTAGGTAGGTTTATTCCTAGGTATTTTATGCTTTTTAACACATGGAATATGGGATTGTCTCCTAAATTTCTCTTTTGATCTTTCATTGCTAATGTTTAGGAATGCAAAAGGCTTCTGTGCCTTTGTTTCTTGCAATTTAGTCAGATTTGTTGATGAGCTCTAGTAGTTTTCTTGTGGCATCATTATAATTTTTTATGTATAATATCATGTCATCTGCAAACAGTAACAGTTTTACTTCTTTTCCAATTTGGATTCCTTTTATTTCTTTTTCTTATCTGATTGTGGTGACTAGAACTTTCAAAACTATGTTGAATTGTAGCAGCAAGAGTGAACATCCTTGTCTTGTTCCTGATCTTAGAGGAAATACTTTTAATTTTTCACCATTGAGAATGATGCTTGCTATGGATTTATCATATGTGGCTTTTATTACATTAAGGTAGGTTCCCTCTGTGTCCACTTTATGGAGAGATTTTATCATAAATGAGTGTTGAATTTTGTCAGAAGCTTTTTATGTCTCTATTGAGATGATCATGTGGTTTTTAATCTTTAATTTGTTAATATGGTATATCACATTGATTGATTTGCATATATTGAAAAATCTTTGCATCCCTGGGATAAATCCCACTCAATCATGGCATATGATCCTTTTAACATTGTTGGATTCTGTTTGTAGTATTTTATTAAGGATTTTTGCATCTATGTTCATCAGTGATATGGGCCTGTAGTTTTCTTTTTTGTGTGATCTCTTTGTCTGCTCTCGGTATTGGGTTGATGGTAACCTCATAGAATGGCCCTGGGAATGTTCCTTCCTCTGCAATTTGTTAGAAAAGTTTGAAAAGGATGGTTATTAGTTCTTCTCTAAATGTTTGATAAAATTCACCTGTGAGGAGAGCTGGTCTCTCTGTTTTAGATGTGAAGAGGGCTGGTCTCTCATTGTTTTAGATGATTCAATTGTTAGATGACAAAATTAAGGCTTATAAAAAATAATTTGGCCACATTTAGGCCAAGTTTATATCAATGGTAAATTATGGAATCCATATTATCTCATAATACTTAAATCTGGTATTTAACCACTTTATCATTCCACCTGGGATTTAGTTGCAAAGTAAGCATGGCAGATATCCTTTTCCATATAGTTTATAATTTAGGGAATATTACATTTTGGCCTTAATTTTAGTATTTTCCATGGATTACATTCAAGCTCCTTGGTATTTGATACTACATTGTTATCTGGCATCAAACACCTCATAGAGTCCATGCTTCAAAAAACTTCAGAAAGTGTAAAGACCTAATTCTCTATTCATAGATTCTTAGCATTTCCTACACATAAATTTGAAAAAATTAGATGACTGGAAATTCTTAAGCATGTTCAGTTCTGACTCAGCTGGTGAAAAATAGCATGCCAAGATAATCTTCATCAGCACAGCCACGTGCTGCTAATTTAAGTGACCACAAGGGAGGCTGGGTCATTCTGACTCTAGCTAGAAGCTGCCTGTGATATGAGGTTGCCCAGGCAGTGGGGTCAGTGGAGCCCAGGAAAGACATATTGGGGACAATCTCTCAGCAGTCAGGTTCTGCAAAGACCTACTGGCAACTCTGAAAACCAACTTTCAATGTTTAGCAGAAGTAGGAGCCCTGGTAGCAGAATTTCTAGAGGTTACTGTCCAAAACACCTATCCATGTACATACTCATTCTGTCCCGACCTAACCAAAACTAGGGGGTCAGAAGGCAGCACAGTAGCATAGCACCCCACCCAAAAGAAAACTCTTCTCAGGGGAAATAGTACCGGTCATTCTGAATTCCCCAGTCATCTGAGCTACCTTGGAGACAGCAGGAATCAGACTGCTTCAGTCTCTTCCTCTTTGTTATACTTTAAACAAATTCCGTGTTCTTATTGCTGGGCTTACAGATTAACTGTTAATAGTCTCAGTCCCAGAAAAGTTATGCAAAATCTACTCTCAGTACCATCTTAGTGAACATGCACCAACAGAGTATAAAAGAACATGAACTTTAGATTCAGGTAGCCCTAAGTTCAAACCCACCTACCCCCGCTTACTAGAAGCATATTAATTTCTCTCAGGCTTAGTTTCTTAAGCTGCATAAATGGGGACATGAAAATCTACCTTAGAGTTGAAGACTATGAGAACACCTTTATAATGCAGGATATTACGTATAGTTGACCTGATAAGAAAGTTAGATCTCTTTCCCCTTCTACTTCAATGTACTGGTACATGGGTTTAGGATTCCCACAGTATTTTTAGCTCTGCTATATTGCAGCCATCGAAAAAAATAGAAAGCCAAAAAAAATTCTTAGCCTATTTTCATTACTATCCTTTGCTAAGAATTCTGATGATATGGGCATCCCCAAATGTATTCCTATCTCCTGCAGTGTCACTGGCTTTCTGTGAGCTTTACCCTCCAAGCACTGGCATTTCAACTCAGTGCAAGTTGGAGAGACAATGCCACAGCTCCAGTGTGTGTACATATTAAATTGGATGGTTAACATTTCACATCAGCTTACATGGGAACGAAAACATAATTACTTTACTCTGAGCCAAGATTTCCCAATGGTTCTGGTGACAGTTCTCCCAAGAGGACCCTAAAGGGCAGGTATATTTTGTTTTTCAAATGCTCTAATATGCAGTCAGTTTCTTGGCCACCAGCAAAGGTCAGGACTGTTGACAATGGGCCCTCTGATCTGTAGTCAGGCCAAGAGGCAAAGATACCCAGGGACATGGCCAGGGGAGCAGCCCTGGTCAGCCCTAGTCACTCAAATGTCTTTCCATGGAACCTTATCTGAACCTCACACCAATGAGAAGCTGCCTGGGGGTAAAACACGCTGTACTTTCCAGAGAACTTTCCCACGAATGAGTGATGTCATTAGAATTGACGGGAGCCTACGAAAGCAAAACTTTACAAGGACAGAGCAAGACAGAGGAAGGCCAGACACGAGATTTCACAAGATTTGTTCCATAAATGCCACAAGCACTGCCTATTATTGTAAATAAAAATAAACTATATGCAACAGGCCCAAAGTTCAGTTCAGTTCAGTCGCTCAGTCATGTCCGACTCTTTGTGACCCCATGAATCGCAGCACGCCAGGCCTCCCTGTCCATCACCAACTCCCCGAGTTCACTCAGACTCACGTCCATCGAATCTGTGATGCCATCCAGCCATCTCATCCTCGGTCCCAAAAGTGTTTTGTAAAAGCCAGTCCAGGAAAGACCCATTTCAAAATTTTATTTCCATCCTTTATCCCTTTCACTCAAAAGAAAAGCTTGGATTCAATCCTCTTAATTTTTTCATTGACCGTTACAATCCTTCTATTTTTCTCAAATGGTAGCACTGCATGGGCACCTGGCCCTGTGCCCCAGGCTAGGGAGAGATCAGGATGATAAAAAGGATGTCATCTAGCAGGAAGTGGTCCAGAGAGTAGGGGTCCTCAGCATGTGTCAGGCTTCACCTGAAGCTCTGCAATCTTAGGATCAGGGTCCCAACCTCACAAGAGCTGCCTTCGCTGAGTTCCACAACGGTCACAGTGTAAGAGAAAGGAAGTTAAAAATATTTTATCCTACTCTTAACTGGGCCATTTTATAAACTCTAGGTCAGCCAAATAAGAACACCTGGCAGGAATACCATACTATTGAGGGGCATGTGTGTGTGTGTGTGTTTCTATGTGTGTTTTGTGCCTGAAGACTTGGTGTTGTGGATATGCATTGCAGACAAACGTAAACTTTCTTTTTTCCAGCTCAAGTTGTATTCCAAAGAGAGCGAGCATCAAGTATAGGGAAGGCATATTAGGCATATTTGCTCTATGGGGGTTAGCAGAAGTGTGGGGCTCTACTGAATCACCAATAAACAATGTACAGCTGATGACTCTCATTTCTCCCTTTGCACATTTGAAAATAAGATAATGAAAATGAGTTTTCAAGGGCCACTCTTTTATTTTTTTTTCTTTCAAATTTAGGCCCCAGGTTGCATTTTAAAGCAACTTTATTGAGGCATTATTCACATACCATAAAATTGGTATGTGAAGTAAACAATTCAGTGATTTTTTTTTTCTGTAAATTTACTATGTTGTGCAACCATTACCCTGATCCACTTTTAGAATATTTCATTACCACAGTAAGATCCTTCATGCCCATATATAGATAATCTCCATTTCCACCTCCAGCCCCAGATAACTGCTAATGTACATTCTGACTGCACAGATTTGTCTTCTCAATATTTAACAAAGACCAACTTTAGCATAAAAATGTCATGGATGCTCTATTTGATAGTAATTATACTTGTTATACATAATGTTAGGGATGCACCATGGAGTCTATAGAATTTATGATTTTTATTTTATTCATTACACAAGCTCTACAGACATGTACAGTCTATGCATGTGAGATGCTTTTTGTCTTCATTGCTTTGTGCATATATGAATTTGTGTGCCTTTTAAAACAACTCATAACCCTTCTGCCAGCAGTAGCCTTGACCTATATGTTAGGGATTTCTGGGAGAAAATATCACACAGTGGTACTCAGAATTAGCACCATGAACCTTGAGGTTGTTGTTGTTCAGTCACTAAGTTGTGTCCAACTCTTTACAACCCCATGGACTATAGCACGCCAGGTTTCCCTGTCCTTCACTGTCTCTTGGAGTTTGCTTAAACTCATGTTTATTGAGTCAGTGATGCCATCCAACATCCCATCCTCTGTCGCCCTGTTCTCTTCCTGCCCTCAATCTTTTCCAGCATCAGGGTCCTTTCTGATGAGCCGGCTCTTCACATAAGGTGGCCAAATTGTTGGAACTTCAGCATCAGTCCTTCCAGTGAATATTCGGGGTTGATTTCTTTTAGGATTGACTGGTTTGATCTCCTTGTAATCCAAGGGACTCTCCTGAGGCTTCTCCAGCACTGCAGTTCAAAAGGATCAATTCTTCAGCACTCAACCTTCTTTATGATCCAACTCTCACATCTGTGCATGACTACTGGAAAAACCATAGTTTTGACTCTGCTGACCTTTGTTGGCAAAGTGATGTCTCTGCTTTTTAATACCTTGACCAGGTTTGTCATAGCTTTTCTTCCAAGAAGCAAGCGTCTTTTAATGTCGTGGTTGCTGACATCACATGCAGTGATTTTGAAGCCCAAGAAAGTAAACTCTACCACTGTTTCTGGTTTTTTCTCCATTTATTGCGATGACATGATGGGACTGGATGTCATGATCTTAGTTTTTTGAATGTTGACTTTTAAGCCAGCTTTTTCACTCTCCTCTTTTATCAGAGGCTCTTTGGTTCCTCTTTGCTTTCTGCCACTTAGGGGTGGTATCATCTGCATATCTGAGGCTGTCGATGTTTCTCCCAGCAATCTTGATTCCAGCTTGTGAGTCATCCAGTCGGGCATTTCCCATGATGCTCTCTGCACATAAGTTAAATAAGCAGAGTAAAATATACTGTCTTGACATACTCCTTTCCAAATTTTGAACTAGTCTGATGTTCATGTCCAGTTCTAACTGTTGCTTCTTGACCTGCCTACGAGTTTCTCAGGTGGTCTAGTATTCCCATTGCTTTAAGAATTTTCCACAGTTTGTTGTGATCCATACAGTTAAAGTTTAGCATAGTCAACGAAGCAGAAGTAAATGTTTTTCTGGAATTGTTTTTGCTTTATCTATGATCCAGCAGATGTTGGCAATTTTATATCTGGTTCCTCTGCCTTTTCTAAATCTAGCTTGTACATCTGGAATTTCTTAGTTCATGTACTGTTGAAGGCTAGCTAGAAGGATTTTGAGCATTACCTTACTAGCATTGTGAAATTACTGCAGTTGTACAATAGTTTGAACATTCTTAGGCGTTTCCCTTCTTTGCACTTCATTTAATAATAAAAAATAAAAACGTCCTTCAGTTAGTTGATCATAACACAGTGCTAAGGAGGCAAACTTCAGCTCTTAGTCTCATCCATGGTCCCAGTGTCAGCTTGTAGGCCCCTTGAATCAGTTCAAATCCATGGAAACCATCAGGAACAGAGACCAAGGTCTGTAGAACAGAGGCATGTGCCAGGACCTCCCTGCACAAAGAATGACATGTTTTTATTTAAATGTTGTTGCTGAACTTAAAGAACTGTGGGTTATAAAAAAACATCATTTAATTGCCATGTCATGGGTACCGCATGAGCAGCAAAATGAATTTAAGACCCACTGGTATTTTTAGAAAAGGCAGATGAAATGCTAACTCAATTTACAAGGCAGATCTTCCATGTGACTACAGAAGAATTTTAGTATCTGTTGGGAATAGTACATACTCTGGCTATGAAATCATGGTGCTCGGCATTTATGCATGATGCCAGCTGGAATGCCATCGAGGCTCCTTAGCACACAGACCTCACATCCTGCCTCTTCCCAGGAAGGAAACATAAGCTATGTATGACTGTTTATACTCTGCTTTATTCCAGAAAAAGGATTTAAATCTATACAACACTTTATATGGTTCAGCCACATTTTCTGACACATCATCCAGAAATGCTAATCTCATTGGTGACCATATCTGATAACCTTTGTTTAACTCAGTACTTATAAATCCAGTGTTTTATGCACAGGGAGAAAAGAGCTTATTTTGGTTCAGTTATTTTCAAGCAGGAAATTATGTGGTATTTTCTGCCCCCCTCTCCCCTCCTCTGTCCTCTGAAGCCCAGGGGGCTCTTTGGCATGGTCCTCCATAAATTTCAAGCTATTATTAGGTTATCCCTGTTTAAGAAAAAACATGTGAGTTGAGATAACAAGCAGGGCTTGCTGTCATTCCAAACTAAAATGATCCCTGCTGGGGTCCACAAATGGGCCCAGCAGAGGACTAATTATACCTTTTCATTCCTGAGTTACAGTTGCAAAAGAAAAATCACTGTAAATGTGCACAAAGATTGTGAAAATGCCATTCTCTGAAGGATTCTAGGCATGGTGATGCTTCAGAGCGTTGACATATGGCAAACCAGAACCCCTAAGCTAACCCACTTGTCAAACGAGAGAGGCCAGTGGCTCAGGGGAGGTTGGGACTCAGTGTGAAGTTGCATTAGGAGTGGTTCCAGGTGCTGCCTGCTCTTACATTCAAGCTTTTGGAGTTTCCACATTTTGGGAGAAAGGGGACAAACCACACAGGAGAACCTGACGTCAATAACTTCTGCTGTACTAGATATTCTTGTCCTGACTAAGAATTAAGTTCAATTCAGTTGCTCAGTAGTGTCTGACTCTTTGCGACCCCATAGACTACAGCCCGCCAGGCTTCCCTGTCTATAACCAACTCCCAGAGTTTGCTCAAACTCATGTCTGTCGAGTCTGTGATGCCATCCAACCATCTCATCCTCTGTTGTCCCCTTCTCCTACCTTCAGTCTTTCCCAGAATCAGGGTCTTTTCCAATGAGTCAGCTCTTCATATCAGGTGGCCAAAGTATTGGAGATTCAGCTTCAGCATCACTTCTTCCAATGAATATTCAGGACTGATTTCCTTTAGGATTGACTGGTTTGATCTTCAGTAAGAATTAGGGGACCAGTATTATCAGGTCTTCAGGTTAAAAGGATGACTGACTACACTGGAAAACAGACTACAGACTGGCAGGAGAGGAAGACTAGTTGAAGAGAAGCTAGAGGGTATAGCAGTAATGCCACCAGGATTCAGACCCAGTTATACCCCATTAGAGCTGTTCTAGCAAAAAGTACGGTGACTTCCATTGCTTGGCAGCAATACTGTGGCTCAAATGTTTTAAGGATTAAAGCGAAGTGATATGGTGTAGTGGCAAGACATAGGCTTCAGAGCCATTCTGTCTTTGTTTTCATTCATTTATACTACAAATATTTAGTGAACATACTCTAAGTGCTAAGACCTGTTCTACTTGGGGTCAGAGGGATTAATAAAAGACAGATGTTGAATCCTGTGACATCGGATACTTAAAAACATGATGATATTCAGATAGCAATGAGGATGAATATTGTTAAGAAAATAAAGCAGGATCATGGAATTGGAGGGGGATGGTATTTTAATAAGGTAGTATATCTCCTGGTACCACTGATAGTTGGCAAGTCACCCAATCTTTAAGCCTGTGGTTCTCCCTTTGCCAACTTACCCAGACAGTTCTAATCTTAGAAACTGTGAAAAAGTATTGCTTTTCCTTGGACCCCACTTCAAATAATGCCTCTGAATTATCTGCTGTTTTCCTCTTCTCTCTGGCAGCTAGTATTCTCATGTCACCCCCAGTCTATCTGTTCTGACCAGATAAAACCACTGTACCCTGGATGTTTCTTCCCAACACCTTTCTCCTCTTATCCCAAATATTCTGGGTTAGTTATTGTTGCTAACCAGAGTTCTTGGCCTCCTTAATCAACAGAAATTGATCAGAGGCCAGGCAGGAAATTCAGGCAAGGCTTTACTGGGGTACCTGCTGCAGCAGGGGGCAGCGAGAACAAACAACAGTTTCCCTTGCTTACTCACTGAAGTTAGGGTGAGCTGGTTCCTTATATGGGATGAGGGTAGTGGCGTGTCCAGAAGTTGGGTCAGACAGGTGACTTGGGTGGTGGTGTATGCAGGGGCCGGGGGGCATGTATCTTCCCTGATTTTGCTCCAGGCCTATCAGAAGTAGCATTTGGGCTTTTTATCTTTTTGTATCTTATCCATAATTTTCCTTAACTGTACATGCATATAATTATTTTTGGCCCCTTATAGTTTCTTTGTATCTTGTTACTTGAGATGTTTGTCCAGGTGTAAGCACTGCAGCAAAGGTCTCGGGTCCCAGCCTGTGTTACTATGACTGGAAGGGAAGTGAAAGTTGGTTGGTCATGTCCTACTCTTTGCAACCCCATGGACTATACAGACCATGGAATTCTCCAGGCCAGAATACTTGGAGTGGGTGGCCATTCCCTTATCCTAGGGATCTTCCCAATGCAGGGATCGAACCCAGGTCTCTCGCATTGCAGGCAGATTCTTTACCAGCTGAGTCACAAGGGAAACCTTGAATATTTGAGGGAATACTTGAATATTATGACTGGAATATTCANTGTACAGCAAAGGGATTCAGTTATGTATTTATTCTTTTTCAAATTCTTTTCCCATTTAGGTTATTACCGAATATTGAGCCGAGTTCCATATGCTATATAGTAGTAGGTCCTTGTTGGTTATCTAGCATTGTGTATATGTCACTCCCAAACTGCCAACTTATCCCTCCCTGCCACCCTTCCACTTTGGTAACCATAGTTTGTTTTCTGTTTTGTAAATAAGTTCATTTCCATCTTTTTTTTTTTTTAAGATTCTGAATACAAGCAATATCGTATGATATTTGTCTATCTCTGACTTACTTCATTTAGTATGATAATCTTCAGGTCCATCCATGTTGCTGCAAGTGGCATTATGTCATTCTTTTTAGTGGCTGAGTAATATTCCCTTATGTGTATATACTACATCTTCTTTATCTGTTCCTCCATCAATGGACATTTAGTTTGCTTCTGTTTCTTGGCTATTGTAAATAGTGCTGTAATGTAAATAGTGCATGTATCCTTTTGAACCATGGCTTTCTCTGCATATATGCCCAGGGGTGGGATTGCTAGATCGTTTGGTAGCTCTATATTTAGTTTTTAAAGTAATCTCCATATGTTTCTCCATAGTGGCTGTACCAATTTACATTCCACCAGTGGGGTGGAAGGGTTCCCTTTTCTACAAACTCGCCAGCATTTTTTGGTTTGTAGACATTTTGATGATGACCATTCTGTTGGTGTAAAGTGATATCTTAATGTGCTTTTGATTTGCATTTCTCTAATAATTAGCCATGTTGAGCATCTTTTCATGTGCCTCTTGGCCATCTGTATGTCTTCTTTGGATAAGTATCTACTTAGATCTTCTGCCCATTTTTTGATTGGGTTGTTTGGTTTGTTTGTTTTTTTATATTGAGCTGCATGAGCTGTTTATAAATTTTCAATATTAATCGCATGTCTGTTACATCATTTGCAAATATTTTCTTTCATTATGTGGGCTTTTCATTTTGTTTATGGTTACCATGATTGTGCAAAAGCTTTTAAATTGTATTAGGTCCCATTTGTTTATTTTTGGTTTTGTTTCCATTACTCTGGGAGATTGAAAAAATATTGCTGTGATTTATGTCAGAGTGTTCTGCCTGTTTTCCTGTAGAAGTTTTATAGCATCCAATCTTACATTTAGATCTTTAATGCATTTTGAGTTTATTTTTGTATATAGTGGTAAAGAATGATCTAATTTCAGTTTTGTACATGTGGCTGTCCAGTTTTCTAAGCATCATTTATTGAAGAGACTGTGTTTCTACATTGTATAATCTTATCTCCTTTGACATAGATGAATTGACCGCAGTTGCTTGGGTTTCTTTCTGGGCTTTATATCCTGTTCTGTTGATCTATACTTGTTTTTTTTGTGTGCAGTACCATACTGTGTTGATTACAGTAGATTTATAGTATAGTCTGAAGTCAAGAAGCCTGATTCCTCCAGCTCCATTTTTCTTAAGATTGCTTTGGCTTTAGGGTCTTTTGTGTCCCTATCAGATTTTAAGACTTTTTGTTCTAGGTCCATGAAAATAAATGCTATTGGTAATTTGATAGGGATTGAATATGTAGTTTATGTAGATATGTAGATTACCTTGGGTAATACAGTCATTTTCATAATATTGATTCTTCTATTACAAGAACATGGTATATCTTTCCATCTGTGTCATCTTCAATTTCTTTCATCGGCATCTTATAGTTTTTGGAGTACAAGCATTTTGCCTCCTTAGATAGGTTTATTTCTAGATATTTTATTCTTTTTGATGTTGTGGTAAATGAGACTCTTTAATTCCCCTTTCTGATCTTTCATTGTTAGTGTATATAGGAATGCAAGAGATTTCTGTACTTTTAATTGTGTATCCTCCAACTTCACCTATTTACTGATGACCTGCAGTAGTTTTCTGGTACCATCTTTAGGATTTTCTATGTATACTATCATTTCATCTGCCAACAATGAAAGTCTTCCTTCTTTTCTAATTTGGATTCTTTTTATTTTTCTTCTCTGATTGCCATGGCTATGACTTCCAAAACTATGCTGAACAAAACTGCAAGCATGCACATCCTGATCTTGTTTCTAATCTTAGAGGAAATGCTTTCAGCTTTTTACCACTGAGTATGATATTAGTTGTATGTTTGTCATGTATGACCTTTATTATGTTGAAGTACATTCCTTCTATGCCCAATTTCTGAAAAGTTTTTATCACAAATGAGTGTTGGAATTTGTCAAAAGCTTTTTCTGTATCTATTGATATGACCATGTGGTTTTTATATTTCAATTTGTTGATAGGGTAGTTCACACTAGTTAATTTGTGGATATTGAAAAAATCTTTGCATCTCTGGGATAAATCCCATTTGATCATGGTATATGATCCTCTTAACGTTTTGTTGGATTTGATTTGCTAGTATTTTGTTTAGGATTTTTTGTATCTATGTTCATCAGTGATATTGGCCTGAATTTTTGTGTGTGTGGTATCTTCATCTCGTTTCAGTATCAGAGTGATGGTGACATCATAGAATGAGTTTGGAAGCACTCCTTCCTCTGCAATTTTTTGGAAGGGTATCAAAGGTTATGTGTTAACTCTGCTCTAAATGTTTGATAGAATTTGCCTGTGAAGACATCTGGTCCTGGACTTTTGTTGGGAATTTTTTAATCACAGTTTCAATTTTAGTGCTTGTAATTAGTCTGTTCATATTTTCTATTTCTTCCTGGTTCAGTCTTGGGAGACTGTACCTAAGAATTTTTTCATTTCTTCTAGGTTGTCCAATTTATTGGTGTATTGTTGCTGGTAATAGTCGCATGATCCTTTGTATTTATGTGGCTTCCATTGTAACTTCTTTTTCATTTCTAATTTTATTGATTTGAACCCTCTCCCTTTTTCCTTAATGATTTTGGCTAAAAGGTTTCTCAATTTTGTTCCTCTTCTTAGAGGACCCGCTTTTAGTTTCTTTGATCTTTTCTATTGTTTATTTCTGCTCTGATCTTTATGATTTCTTTCTTTCTACTAACTTTGGGTTTTGTTTGTCCTTCTTTCTCTAGTTGCTTTAGGTGTAAGGATAGGTTTGAGACTTTTCTTTAGAAACAAGAACTTTAGAACTGAGTTCAGGAAAAAGAACTTCAACCATTATTCATGTTATTGCTGGCATCAGCTTCTTGACTCAGCCATGCTTTTCTTGCCTATAAAATAGGCATAATCATGACAATTTAGGTAGCTGATAAGAGGATAAAGTAATATGGATTTCAGAGTGCTTTGTAAACTGAAAGTTGGTATAAAATGCAGGAAGTTATTATTTACCCTGAAATCAACTCTCAAAATGTCAAAAGGAATAGAAACCATCAGAAAATGAGAATGAAAACTTTTATGACCAGAAAGGGAATTTTTTTTTTTTTTTAGTTTATCATGTAGTTCCCCCTGTGTGCTAGGCATAAATAATATTTATGTAGTCTATATTATCTTTTATCTCATTTAGGTTATATCATTCAGTGATTTGAAGTGATTTTGCCTCCCCCCAAGCTGGGTATAACTGAGTTTTGTCTGTATGGTGGCCAGGACCATGTCAAGGGGTTTAGCAGGCAGCTATATGCTCAGGAAGACTTGAGGCATGCTGTCTGCTGCTGAGTGAGAGTGTGTGCCTACCATGTTGGGTATTTAGCCTGAAGTGTCCTAGAGTGGGATCCTGTTGAGTGGGGCCAGGTCTTGGTGAGAGGTGGTGGTCTGCCCTGAGGACTCACACCAATGAGCACTCCCCAGAACTGCTACTGCCGGTGTCTGTTCCCTAGTGACCCCCAGCTGCCTCTGCCTCCACTGAAGGAGACCTTCCAGTACTAGCAGCTGGGTCTGGCCCAGGCTCTTATGAAGTCACTGCTTTTGTCACTGGGTCCTGGTGCACACAGACCTGTGTGCACCCTCCAAGAGTGGAGTTTCTTCTTCCCCCAGTCTGTGGAAGTCCTGTGATCAAACCCTGCTGGCCTTCAAAGCCAGACTTTCTGGAGGCTCCACCCCTGTTGCCAGACCATCAGTCTGGGAAGGCTGATCTGGGACTCAGATCTTTCACTCCTGCAGGAGAACTTCTGTGATATAATTATTTTCCAGTCTTTGGCTCACTCCGCCCCTCCCACAGTGGGCATGGNTGATTTTGGCTAAAAGGTTTCTCAATTTTGTTCCTCTTCTTAGAGGACCCGCTTTTAGTTTCTTTGATCTTTGCTATTGTTTATTTCTGCTCTGATCTTTATGATTTCTTTCCTTCTACTAACTTTGGGTTTTGTTTGTCCTTCTTTCTCTAGTTGCTTTAGGTGTAAGGATAGGTTTGAGACTTTTCTTTAGAAACAAGAACTTTAGAACTGAGTTCAGGAAAAAGAACTTCTAACCATTATTCATGTTATTGCTGGCATCAGCTTCTTGACTCAGCCATGCTTTTCTTGCCTATAAAATAGGCATAATCATGACAATTTAGGTAGCTGATAAGAGGATAAAGTAATATGGATTTCAGAGTGCTTTGTAAACTGAAAGTTGGTATAAAATGCAGGAAGTTATTATTTACCCTGAAATCAACTCTCAAAATGTCAAAAGGAATAGAAACCATCAGAAAATGAGAATGAAAACTTTTATGACCAGAAAGGGAATTTTTTTTTTTTTTTAGTTTATCATGTAGTTCCCCCTGTGTGCTAGGCATAAATAATATTTATGTAGTCTATATTATCTTTTATCTCATTTAGGTTATATCATTCAGTGATTTGAAGTGATTTTGCCTCCCCCCAAGCTGGGTATAACTGAGTTTTGTCTGTATGGTGGCCAGGACCATGTCAAGGGGTTTAGCAGGCAGCTATATGCTCAGGAAGACTTGAGGCATGCTGTCTGCTGCTGAGTGAGAGTGTGTGCCTACCATGTTGGGTATTTAGCCTGAAGTGTCCTAGAGTGGGATCCTGTTGAGTGGGGCCAGGTCTTGGTGAGAGGTGGTGGTCTGCCCTGAGGACTCACACCAATGAGCACTCCCCAGAACTGCTACTGCCGGTGTCTGTTCCCTAGTGACCCCCAGCTGCCTCTGCCTCCACTGAAGGAGACCTTCCAGTACTAGCAGCTGGGTCTGGCCCAGGCTCTTATGAAGTCACTGCTTTTGTCACTGGGTCCTGGTGCACACAGACCTGTGTGCACCCTCCAAGAGTGGAGTTTCTTCTTCCCCCAGTCTGTGGAAGTCCTGTGATCAAACCCTGCTGGCCTTCAAAGCCAGACTTTCTGGAGGCTCCACCCCTGTTGCCAGACCATCAGTCTGGGAAGGCTGATCTGGGACTCAGATCTTTCACTCCTGCAGGAGAACTTCTGTGATATAATTATTTTCCAGTCTTTGGCTCACTCCGCCCCTCCCACAGTGGGCATGGGATTTGATTTTATCACAATCGTGCCCTCCTACCATCATAATAATGGACTTCCTTCTTTGTCTTTGGATGTAGGATATCTTTTTTGTTAGGGTCCAGCAATTTTTTGTTGATAGTTGTTCAGCAGTTAGTTGTGATTTTGGTGTTTCCTAAGAAGAGGTGAGCTCACATCCTTCTTACTCTGCCATCTTGCCTCCATCCTGAATCCCCACAATGTTGATTTTGTTGACCTACATGTGTTTTCTTGACTAATACAGGGGAGGTACCACTGCCCGAACACAGAGGGTAAATCGAAGGCTCTGCGAAGTTGGTTAGTGGGTCTCCATCTGGTTGGAGAGCTTTAACGAATGTCGATGCTCGGGCTGCGTTCTAGACCAAGGGAACAGAAACCCAGAGTGGCGCTCCCAATCTAGTATTTCTTCGAAGCTACCCTAGTGATAAAAATGAGTAGAAGCGGGGGTTCTGACCTGCCAACATGAGTCCTCTTGAACTTTTGAACTCCTGAACTCTTGAACTTTTCTTCTCTTAGGTCGGTGTCATTGTCTCCATTTCTTTTTCAGGGCCATATTTTTATGGGTAGAAATTTTAAGTGTTTTTCCCTTTGTCAGTTTTTATAACTCCTGTAACTGGTCATTAATCAATCAAACATCAGTAATTCCCTGATCTCTTAAACTTCCCTTGGATGCCAAACAAGGTTTCTTTTCATATGAACCAGTGCGGTGAGTGTGTGTATGTAAGTAAGAAGTTTGGGTTTCATATTTATGGGGGTAAATAAATATTACAAAGGCAAAAGCTTGTTTAAAGTCCTTAGTGGCAGAGAAACTAGTACATAAGTAAAATTTCCATTTGAATTCTCAAAGAGTGAAACAGAAAGTGCATAGAAGAGAGGAAAGAAGAGAAAGGAATATATGCGTTGTTTAAGCAAGGATGTCTTTCAGTCACTAGTAAAATTAGGGCCATAAACCAGATCTCTTGTGTCTTTTTATGACTTAGAAAGTGAAAGTCAAGTCTGACTCTTTGCAATTCTATGGACTATAGCCCTCCAGGCTTCTCTGTCCGTGGAATTCTCCAGACAAGAATACTGGAGTGGATTGCCATTCCTTTCACCAGGGAATCTTCGTGATCCAGGGATTGAACCTGGGTCTCCTGCATTGCAGGGGGATTCTTTACTATCTGAACCGCAAAGGCAGCCCTTTTATGACTTAGGTTATATGGACTTTTCAAATAAAACTCTCTGATTTTAAGAATAATTTTATGTTCTACCACATTTTTAAATACCTAGGACTGTAAAGTTAATATGTCTTTAAAGGGTGTTATAACTGCCCAGAAGTTTAGAATCATTACAGTACCTCAGAATTCTAGACCACTTATGGATTCTCTTGGGATCTGGCTCTGGTGTATTATAAAAATAAATACTAATATTGAGCACTCGTTAAGTACTAGGCACTGTTCATGTTAACTTATTTCCCTTACAACCCTATAAAGTAGGTAAACTTCTTATGTGGCAAGTGAAACAGCCAGAATTCAACTAATTTTAAGTAAATTTCCTTTGTTCCTTGGCCTTTCATAATTGCAATGCTTGAGCTGGGTTTTTTAAAAGAGAGCACAGCACAACTCAAGGGTGGGGGACTTCATACCAGGCTACCCCAGCACCTCCATCAAACTCACCCAAGCATTTATAAAAATGCATATCCCTGTGTCTTTTTCTGAGAGTCTGATTAATTGGGTGGAGGGTAGAGCCCCAAACCTTTAAAAAACAAAACAAGGATCTCCCAGTATTTTCAGTCCACACTTGATTGACATTATGCACAGTATCTAAAACAGTCCTCCCTGCCACCAGTTATTCCGTGGCTACACTCATATAAATAGTCAACTTACATGATTTGAAGTCAATAACTGTGCCAACATTTCTTATCCACTTTTAAGAGCTCAATGACTCTGTGCTGTGTGCTTTAACTTCACAAATACTGGCACAATTTCATCAAAATCTTCCGGTCTAGACATCACTTTGAATATTTCATCTAGGTCATTTATTCTTTTAAAAGGAGATATTGTCATCATTAGTCAAGTTTAAGGGTAGACATGTGTAGACTCTTGCAAAAAAGGAAAATCCCGCCAAAATCATTTGTCTGAATATAGTACTGTGATATATTCTATGTACCACCCAACAGTAAAGTTAGGAAAAGTACGCACAGATAGAAGAAGCCAGAATGTCCCTTTGATGAGACTTCTGTCACTACTATGAGGAAGCTCTGAGCCCTTCACGTTGTCAATAATTCACAGGTGCTGGGTGACAGCAACCCTGCCTCCATAAGCAGGCTGGATTTCAGTCAGAATCACTGTCAGCATCAGTTCCTGGGTACAGACCACTTGAGAGTTGAACAGCTGGCCCCCAGCATATGCTAAGAGTCAAGGCAAAGATAAATCATTTCAGGGTGGAACTATACAAAACACAGAAACCCTTCATGTGACCTGCAGGGTTGGAAGAACTATCCCTTTTACAGAAGAAATGTTTAAAGCTTAGTCTGTAGGTAGTGATAAAGTTTGAGAAATTCAGTTAAAAATGTCATTTCTGGAGGAAAGGGGAGTGTGTTGACATAGTCCTGCATATTGACCAAGTGACTTGGCAAAGGCCAGATGCAGAGAACAATCATGTCCTGACTCTGTAATGTGTGGTTAATTCCAGCCACACTGCCTCCCAGACATATCTTTCCTATTGGTGATTCACAGTTACAGGGACCAAGGAGTCAGAATCAAAAGTCTAAAACTCTACAATTAACTTTAAATGTATTAGAATTCAAGGTGAGAATTAGAAATAAAAATTCCTATTATGTAGGTATAGTTATAAACCCATATATAAATTACTATTAACAATTACTTAGTTTGTAGCAATCGCAATGGATATCTGACTCATATAGATTTGTATTTAACAGTCTAAGTTCTGAACACGCCTGTACTGTGGCAACAGTACTTGTTTGGATGTCACCCCGGGGAATGGCATGTGCATGGCTTTTGCCTTGTTCAGCCACAAACAGGCCTTGGGCTTGGCATTCAGGGCCAGGCTTGGCTGGACCTCATCTACAGTCCGTGGTCTACCGCTCTGTGTGCTAAGCAGTGGTGGGAGAAGGTGGTTTGGGGCGATTCCATCACACTTCATTTGGAAAACAGAGTTGTCTCTATTGAAATTAAAGCTAATAGTTTGGATTTGCATGTTTCTACAATTTTCTCATACAGCTTTTGAATTGCAAAACAAAGATCTGGTGTATAATTCCAGTAAGTAAAACCTACCTGGCTCAGAGGCCCAAACATGTTTCATTTATGTGATAAGCTAATCGGGTTGCTAACTTTCAGAGGCATTTATAAACAGGAACCTATTATTATTAGGACTCTCCTGTGCTATTCACATTAATGGGCTATTGAAAAAATGAGTGAGAAGAAATCCCTGCAAACCCAGGAGGGCCAGTAAAGTCTTTGATTTTGTGCCTCATTCACTTCTGGCACAGTAGCAGAGATGCCGTCCAGAAAGTCCAGGGTTTGAGTGGAGATGGGGCACCCAGGAAGCCTAGAGTGCCACATACTATGGTGCCAAGTGAGGTAAGCAGGCCGAGGAAGGCGAAGGCCCCGCATCACTAGCCACTACCAGCAGGCATGTCAGCACAGAATACCATCTCAAGTGTTCCTCAGCAGTAGCTGAGCTGTAAGTGGCTGTCTCCCACCTTGGACTCTTCATTTATATTACTTGTTCAGTTGTCTGTCCTTGAAAATTAAAAGCCAAGTGACTTTTTTTTTTTTTTTTGAGGCTGCTGCTGTGGCAGTTCCTAATAACTCTTAATAATGAACTGTAAGAGATGAAGATTTGTCTCACTTGGCTTTTACTCACCAGCCCCCGTGAGGATCCTGATTCAGGCTGCAGTGTGTGACTTCAAGTGTAACAGGTCCCGCAGGACAGGATAGCCAGCTGCCTACACCTCCTCCTTAGTTCTCACCGGTACAGGAAAGAGTACTCTGCAGAAACCTGTCTCAAGTTTTCTGAGTGGAAGGAACGGGGCAGCCTGAAAGGGACTGGGAAGAGGAAAACATGAGCCTTCCTAGGAGAGAAAGCAAGGTGTAGGCTGAGAATAGCTCTGAAAGCAAACAGATTTGGTTTCAGAATCCTTGCTCTATTGACGGACACCCTATCCAACAGGCGGACTATGACAACATCACTGTTTCCCAGATTGTAAAAATGGAATAACGTCTACTCTACAAGGGTTAGACTGAGGCTTCA
This sequence comes from Neotragus pygmaeus, assembly GCA_006410875.1. Classification (NCBI taxonomy): domain Eukaryota; kingdom Metazoa; phylum Chordata; class Mammalia; order Artiodactyla; family Bovidae; genus Neotragus; species Neotragus pygmaeus. The sequence goes on along the minus strand of SJYV01048576.1, from coordinate 428,334 downwards.
GTGCAAATATCCATGTAACTCTGGCTGATTCACACTGGCAGAAACCAGCTCAACATTGTAAAGCAATTATCCTCCAGTTAAAAATCTAAAAACATATCTATGTCATATGGGTAGCATAGAGTAAGAAGTTTGCCTCTATTATAAAACACAGGTCAGAATCTATCTGTGGGTCCATCCCACAGACCCTCAAGGTTAACCAGGTCCATTTCAGAAAAAAAGTGATATCACACATCTACACATGTGCTTAGACCATGATACCTTGTAGTAATAGCATACATGCCACTGCTGGCTTTGCAAACATGAGTGCAATTTGACAGTTATTAATATTTATTCTAAATTGACTGTGCAACGTATTTTGCAGAGGTAGCTGAAAGGACTTTGATATCAGTAACTCGGTGATTGTATAAAAAGGAAGTTGAATATCTTACACGTCCTATTATTAATAAAGGGAGCTACTTCAGATCCATCCTCACCTCACCTTTTAATAAACAGATCTGGGCAGCTCCATTCATGTTGTCTTCCCAAAACAACAAAAATAGCTACCCTTGCTTTGTACCAGAAACATAAGCATTTTATGTTTAACAGCTCAATTTAACAAAAGCACTCTAAAGTGAGCATTACTATCCTCATTTCACAGATTAGGAAATTGAATCTCTAAAAATTAAGTAACTGCCTGAGGTCACATACTCACTTGCAAAGGAAGAATTTGAAACCCTCTGGCTTAAATGAGCACTAAACCCTTGTGCTCTGTTCACCAAGTTTCAGTCAGTTTTCTCCTACTCTTTGTAGAGAAAGAAAATGTGTGAATTCCCTAGCCTCAGAGAAAAGATGCATTCAGGATTATTGGTAAACAGAGTTTTGAGGCTGCTCATTAGGACACCAGGCACAGGGAATGGTGAGATAATACAATGAACAAGCATTTGCCTGAAGGCAGAAGGCCCAGCTCTGGCCTTAATGTGGCTTCTTCCTTGATGCGTGATTTTGCACCCATTTACTTATCCTCTCTTATAGAAGGAAATGGCAATCCACTCCAGGACTATTGCCTGGAAAATTCCATGGATGGAGGAGCCTGGTGGGCTGCAGTCCATAAGGTCACAAAGAGTCGGACACAACTGAGCGACTTCAATTCAAAATTCAATTTATCGTCTCTGAGCCCAGTATCCTTACTTCTAAAGTTTGCTTTACCCTTGTAGAATTGTTACCATCAACAAAGAACTGTGGTATCTGTGGGAAAAAGAACTTGACCAAAGTCACCTATAACTCACCCACCACCAAGCCCTAGGGATCCTCTTGTTCTGACTACACAGACTGGGACTTGAGAGAACAAAGCTCTGTCCTGATCTCGGGGTTTCCACCGAAGGCTTGATTCCAGAGTACACGGCTGAAGCGTCCAGCACTCCACAGACCTCTGTAAGTGGCTAATCGCTCATTGTCTTTTTCTTCTTCCTCCTCAGACACATTCGCAAGCAAAGTGGCAGCCACCCAGGACCAGTATGCGGATGCATCCATAGGTAACGTCACAGGCAGCAACGCGGTGAACGTCTTCCTGGGCATCGGTGTGGCCTGGTCCATCGCTGCCATCTACCACGCGGCCAACGGGGAACAGTTCAAAGTGTCCCCTGGCACGCTAGCCTTTTCTGTCACTCTCTTCACCATTTTTGCTTTCATCAATGTGGGGGTGCTGCTGTATCGGCGGAGGCCAGAAATCGGAGGTGAGCTGGGTGGGCCCCGGACTGCCAAGCTCCTCACATCCTGCCTCTTTGTGCTCCTGTGGCTCTTGTACATTTTCTTCTCCTCCCTGGAGGCCTACTGCCACATAAAAGGCTTCTAAAGGAACAATCAGATGTAGTAAATTTATATATATATATACATATATATATACATAAAAATTATGTATAATGAACAGAGGAAACGCATTTGTCATGTCCACCCACCTGCTGATGGAATCCAGCTTCAAGAGCAGACTCTGTACTAGGGCCGGAGTGAGAAGGCATCACCTCCCGTTCCCAGGGGCATCATCTTGTTGAACCAGGCATGGAGGCAGGGCCATCTTTGCAGCTCAGCCCAGAAGGGCTGTGTTCCCCCTGGGTTCATAAATCCTTAAGTCTTGGATTTGTTTTCTGTTTTCGCTTGTTTTGGGTCCGGGTTGGGAGGTGGTTGATGTTAGGGTTTGGTTTTGTTTCTGCAGGGGGAGGATCAGGGTTTGTGCTTCCCTTGTGGGAGGTGATGTCCAGTCTCAATGGTAAAAATGGAAATAAGGAAGATGACTCTCCCTTTTCCCAAAAACTTTAAAAATTATTTTGGAGTAAGAAATGGGCATGGAAGAAGAAAGAAGCATGTCTTCACCATATTACTAAACGTCATGCTTATCTCTGGAGTAGGAGCAGAGATGAAGCTCCCTCCAAGAAGAAACATGGGAGCTGGAATGGAGCCAAGAAGAGTCATGGTTCTAAATACAGTCTGATATTTAAAGATACTAGGCCTGGCACCCTTGTTCAACAGGTACAAAAACAACATGCCTAGATTCCCAGGAACATACAAAGTCCTTTCTTATCTCTTTAGCCCTGGACTATGATTAGCAAGGCCCTGATTCTGATGTTCCACACCCGCTGATTCCCCAGCCCTCCCATCCCAAACCCCTTTTCCTGCCCTTTACCCCTCACACAAACAGGAAAAATAACTCCATTCAAAAAGCACATCATCCTTTTCCATTTGCATCAGTCTGTATCCCATGTTGCTATTGCCTGGGATTGTCCATCAGTTCTGTTTTCCAAGGCATCTATGGCCTGCACACTCCTGTTCCACTCATGAGGGAACATTTTTGCTCCTCTTTCATCTGCCTGTTTGGGAATGTTGTTGTGATACCTGTTACACAGTGCATGGATGAAAAATACAACAAAACAAAGCGTATCTGTATATAGTAGAGTATAGCATATACTGTTCTCCCATTTGGCGACATTGATTGGACATTGAAGACATAAGTGAGTTTTCTTTTCACCTGAGTTGTTACTTTTGTGTTGTTAATTGAGTTTGATTAGGGATAAAAGGAGAAAATGGCTTATTGTTCATCGATCTGCAGGTTCATTTCTAAGAAACAATAACTTACGTGGAAGCTATTGACAGGACAGTGGACACGCGACAAAGTATCTTCAAGGAAAATTAGCCATGTGGTGCATATCAAAGCCTTGAAAACTCACCTGTTGGTTCAGGAAGGCCAAGGAGAAGGGCTGTGTAGAGAAGGGGATACGTTAGAGGTGCCTGGGCTCTGAAAGCCTCTGTTCCTGGAACACCCCTGCCCCCAAAGTATTTATTGCACATCTGCTCTGTCTGGCACAGATGGTAGATAGTGCTGGTTTGTTCATTTTATTTTGTTATGTAAAAGGCTATTCAGAGCCCCATTGTTTTCATTGTCCACACCCCTCTGATAGTATCTGCAGTTCCTGAGGAGAAAAGAAGCCACGGTGAGCAACAGGCCTTTCCAAGTGTGTCGTCTCTACGTAGGGCTAAGGAGGAAGGGATTAAATGAGATGATTAGTGCCTCTCATAGGACTGCTCTGGGAGGTTTTTAACCCTGGAAATGGAATGGCTCTATTTCACAATATCAAAGAGTATGATAAACCCAACATTCCAAAGCTGTGAGTCCACAAATGAGGAAAAATGGAATGACTTAGGTCCCCTCTCAGACATTTCTCTATCCATAAAGAATCCCAGGCCGGAGACGCCCCTAAGCCCTCTGTGTTGATTCAAAGATACTTAACTGATAATAATTTTCATTTCTTATTTTCTCTTCTTCCACTTAGTAATCACAATCACTCATCATTTAATAAACACTGGGTGACTGAACAAATAAGTAAATGCTGAGTACCCACTCCATCTGCCCAGTACTATGCTAGCACTTGGGGACTACACGCAGACCAGACAGCCCAGATCCCTATCCTGAGGGGGTCCACAGTTAATCCCTGAGTAACAGTTAACACAGCCACATGGAGACAATGTGATCTTACAAGAACAACGCAATTGCTGAAATTCTCTTGCCTAGATGTCTAAGATTTTCTTGATCTGAGAGAGTACAAGGCATAGGGTAGAAGCAGCAGTCTGTGTATCCTGAGCCAATCTTGCAGATCTGTACATCTTTCCATTTTAAACCAAGTAAGGAAATCCTGCTGATGACCCAGCTGTCTGAGAAATCCCAATTAATCCGAATTTTTATCTTCAGCTGATCTTTGTTGGACAGCAGTACTTTTCCATGCCCCCTGCAGCTATAATTTCCCACATCTCCTGGAGCCTCAGCCCTGACCTGTCATGGCCCAATGCACTGGTGGCATAATCCTAACCCATTTTTTTCTGAAGATTTATTTAATGAAAAGCTAGTCTAGAAACACCAAGTAAATAGTCAAGGGATATGAGTTGTTTAAACATTAGGAAGACTTTGCACTTCTTTCTAGCTATATTTGGAATGTTAATAATCCCATAGCAAATTTTCACAGAGGATGTTAAGAAATCTTTACCGTTGGTCAATTTCAATTTCAAAGCTTTTTGGTTTGTTTGCTTTTAAAATTTTCATGTTATAGGGAAAATATGATTCTGGTTGTTCAGGGTTGTTTTAATAATTATAGTCATGTAAAATTATTTCGTTTGATTATTTTATTTTGTGTGTGCACAGCTTAGGGGGGGAGGTGCACTAATTGTGCTGTTCCTTATAAATGGTACACATTATTGACACAGACAAATAAAGTTTCTAATGATTTCTGATTTAATCACTAGTGATCCAGCATATTCTGTATGGAATGTTTTCTCTCTTCTCATTGTCATCTACTTCATCTTTTGTTTTCCTGTTTTGAAGAAATAAAGACCCAAAAGGTATTATTGTGCCACTGGTATCCTCATCCAAAAGAAAGAAAATAGATGCCCAGTAATCACCTTACAAATGTCAACCCTTGGTCATGCATTGTCTGCTTTTAATGTCCCAAGGGAGCACAGTGTCTGACTGCTGAGATAAATGATGCCTTATTCATCTAATTGTCTTTACATTTTTCTTTAGAATTCCGCATTATATTCACATATGGTCATGCATGAAACACTTTTCTATGTGAAGGTAATTTTCTTGGATCAACAATTAGTATGTAGCCTGGGACCCAATCTTTGGTTTAACACAAAATAAACAGCCAACATTTACTACTATAACAGTAAAAGGAATAATTCAGTGACCAGACTAGCCTTGACTATTGAGCAACTATTCAGCAAAATGCTGTGGCCCAATGATTCTAATCTCTTATAAACTAATTCTGTTCTTTCAAAGGTTCCAGTTCAAGCCTTCTACCAGTGGAGATGTCACAGAACTTTACTTTTACTGTTCATGGCATAAGCACACTAAGTTTTTCCTTCTTATAATTTTTTCTTGAAAAGTGTACTGTCTTCAATTCTGAAGCTATTCTGATAGGTGACCGTCATCCTATTAGATTTCCTAATATATACCTTCCCTCCAGTGGTCTCACTATTAATAAAAAGATCACCATACACATAGCTTTATCCACAAGAGGCTTGATTCATTGTTGATCCTACAGCCCTGCTCCTATCAAAGTGAGATTCACCAGTTAGTGCTGCATACCTCTGAGAATGTTGTAAGAGCAATCAGAAAAATAACAAATATCCTCTAATAGATGACGAAGTCCTGCACTCTCTAATGGTGACAAAACTTCACTTTCTCAAGAATGTAAATCAGCTCCTTTAAGATTTCCTTCAGTGTTTCCTGACCCAAGAAATGAAATCTCTCTTGATTATGGTTTTCTCTGCCTGATAGTGGACAATTGTATCCAGAGCAAGTCTTGGATTTAGTTTCACAACTTCAAGAATATCTGCTCATTTCATAATCAACCTTGTACAACACTGGATCTTACCATAATCTCCAAATGGCACTTGGTTTTTGTTATAGTCATCATTTCACTTGGCCAAGAGAAGTAAAATTGAGCATTTCAACTGATAAACAAGGGTATTACATAGACGAGACATACAAAATCATATTTATCTTACAGAGAAAGAAAGGTGCTGTTATGAGCTGATTCATTCGCTTTCTTTCAGTTCTACTTACAGGTTTTAGTAGTGGATTGCATTTCGGTTCTTCTTTTCAACCATTATATTCCTATCCCTTCTAATCATATTCATTGTCTTCCATCAGTGTGTGTCAAGTGTCAGTTGGTCCTGTTGGTATTCCACCTGCAAAGATAGCATAGGAAGGGGAAACAATTGTAAGAGATATTTTTTTAGAGCTTAATTGGGCCACAGTTAATCATCTCCCCAAAGAGAGAATGTCTTACCTATAGAAGGAGCAACCACTAAATGGTGGGACTCCCAAAGGAGAGAGTGCTTCAACTTTCCAGCCAACAAAAAAACGGGTGAGTATGAAGCTGTCTGTGACTTTTTTCTACCTGTCAAGGTATCTGAAAGCATGCATTCAGAGGCTCTTCCAATTTCAGTTTTGTCAAAGGTCCTCTGATTGAATCTCCTATGGAACTTTTAAATCAGTGATCATAGTATAAATTATTTTAATTGGTTGACTTATAGAACAGAACATTACAACTTTTAAAAAAGCAACATAACTTTGTAGTTAGAATTATGACCCATGTCTTTACAGGAAGAATTGCTTGCCCAGAATTGCCTGGAATCAATGTAGTGTTTTATAGATGCTTGACCTGCTCACGTTCTTTAGAATCATGCATCCTAACCTTGTCAAAGATCCAGAGAGGTGTCCCCTTGGGAATATGCAGCCTTAACCTTTCTTTTCCTAATTCCCAACCTTTGTAGCTCTTCCCTGGCTACTCCCATTATATTCATTTCCCTTAGTAGTGTTCACTATTACCTTTCAGCAATGTGGAAAAGGCTCATGCTAAAAATTCTCTGGGCATGTTTTTCTGAAAGTGAGCTTGTCATTGGAAAATCAGATATTAATATAATGATATTTCACCTAGAAAACAGTCTTTGGATCTTAGTGTGATCTCTATAAATGTTTAGGACAGGATTAGACCCTGAAGCTACACATAGCAGCTATTCATTTTGTTCCTCTCTGGATCACATTCTTCATGTTTTAGTGCCCATCCACCTAGCCTTCTATTCTATTGATATATGTAGGTATGGATAGAGGATAAAGACCTTCACATACATCTCCAAACATCAAGTACGTAAATACAGAAAAACAGCATATGTAGCTTCCATGCCTCCAAGAAATATGAGTGGATCAAGTATTTCTCTGTAGTTATTATATTCATGATATGCAAATGGTAGGGAAATTCACATTAGTAACCAAACACACCAAGAGAAATTGACTAATTTCAGTGTTACTGAGTCAATTTTGACAGTTAATGCAGAGCCCAGCACTCCTAATTTATTGATTGCAAAGACAGATCTACCTAGCCAAATCCAAAAGAATAGAAGGGAATTAATTTACTAAAATGATTATATAGCCCTCTGTACTGGAAATTGCTTATTTGCCTATAAGACCTGGCCCAGAGATTTTCAAAAACATCTCCCCGACATTCCCAAGTTGAAATATGCATGTGTATGCATGCTCAGTCATGTCCAAGTCTTTGGACATGTAGCCCACAAGGCTCCTCTGTCCGTGACATTTTCCATGTTGAAATAAACCACATTTAATTTATGGAATTTGTTATTAGATCTCTTAAAGTCACAAGGTAGAGCAATAAATAAATTCTCCAAGGAGATCTTTCCTAAAAATATGATCCTAGATTTGCAGTGAACCATCCTCCTATATGAAAATCTCATTTCTTCCAAGTGGAAGGAACAGTTTCCCTTAGATAACAAAATACATAATGACATTTCACCTAAAAATAGACAGTTATATAAATATTTAAGATAAAGCTGATATGGCCCATGTGTCTACGGAGAAAAATAGTTCTCTACCTTCTTATACTCAACACTAAAACTTGTAAAATATTTCAAGGAAGATATCTTAAAAGATTTTCCTTTCTCATGATGCTCATATAATTGAAGAATATGGTTAAAATAATTATGTGGGTGAGAATTATCTATGTGCTTGACAAGAACATATTTTTAAAATAATAGAATTAACCAAAAGAAAATGTGTTAAGATCTCATCCCGAGCTACACTCATCTAAGATATTTGAAAGCCGTTATCCTTCGCAGATGACTCAGCAGTAAAAAACTCGCCTGCCAATGCAGGAGGCATAAGAGATGTGAGTTCAATCCTGTGTCAGGAAAATCTCCTGGAGGAGGGTATGGCAACCCCCTCCAGTGTTCTTGCCTGGAAAATCCCACAGACAGAGGATCCTGGTGGGCCACAATCCATGGGCTGGACACAAAGGGTCGGACATGACCGAGCTGACTTAGTGTCATGCACGCTTTCTACTGCTATCCTTGTGGAAGAGGAATTCCCAGTTTTCAGAAATAGTAGTACAATTAACATTCTCATTCTCAGTTTTTATATGAAAATCAAAGCTGAGAATGCATAACTTTTGGCTTTGGCAACCTCCCCAAAAGTATGCTTTTGGCACACTTTCCTGTATTGCTGAGTTATTTTGTGTAATGCACTGGACTTACACAGGTGTTAATAAAAATGCCTCCACTAATTTCCTTCCTGTTTTTTCTAAAGCCATGAAGTTTCCAAATTTCACAACATAGCAAACTGATAATTTCATTTATAAAAAGCTGATTCCATTTTTATGTTATTTACATTTCAGAATTAATTTGAATATTTAAAATAATCAACACATCAGAAGGGATATTGAACTTAAATCTAGCCCATAAAAAACAGTAAACCTCAAACGGACCTATCAATATTTTAAAAGCTTCTGAAACACTGACCTTTTATGCACAGCAAATTAAGTGCTGTTTTCAATCTTCTTTTTACCAAAAGTTGTCATTTCAACCTGTGTAAAAACAAACCAAAAAAACCTTTTTTTGAAATGCTAGTTTGAAGATTATTTCTATGAGAATCAGATATAGTTTCAGCAGTTAATCTCCTCTTCCCATCTCTTCCCAGAGCATAGAGATACATAAATACAAAATGGAAGACATAAAGAACTCAGATTGTATTTTCAGATGTCTCTAGATTTGCCCTAAAAGTCCATGTCAGGTTGACATTCCTTTTTTATCAGATCTCTTTTATAAACAGGAAAAGGGGGCAGAGATGGGAAAGGAAGCATATTCCTGATTTCCTTTTCCTTTTTTTGCTAAGAGTATAAATTTATAGTCATTTGAAAATTGCTTATAACACTATTAATTATATCTTTACTTCTAAATACATGAGTAGATCTTTAAAAGAAAGAATTTCATTTTTCCTTCCTTATTTGGCAAGCATTTCTGATAGACTTTTTTGATCAATTAGTGCCACTTACTTACTTTTCTAATTATACTGTCTTTTGGGAGGTTTTGAATACAGCTTTTGAAAAAAACATCCTCTTGTAGGTCAAATCCTCAGGGATTAGAAGGATGTGATTTTATCTTTTTCTGGAAACATAGAACTGGGCACACAGGTCCCCATACATTGGTTGATATTTTCTAGAAATGTGTTTTGGCATGTTGGTGTAAAAGGAATGGGACTCCCACCTAGTTTTGCCCAAATACCTAATCATCTACTGCCATATAATTTCTCCACTAACTATAGCTTAGCTTAAATGTTCTCAGCTAAATCAACCCTCAACTCTCATATACACTAATTGTCTTACCCCTAGCAATTGCTGCTAACATCTTCAGTTCAGTTCAGTTCAGTCACTCGGTTGTGTCCAACTCTGCGACACCATGAATCGCAGCACACCAGGCCTCCCTGTCCATCACCAACTCCCAGAGTTCACTCAAACTCATGTCCATTGAGTCGGTGATGCCATCCTAACATCTTACTAACAGGCAAATTCACCCTTTCAACCAGTTGGTACATGAAATTTCTCCAGGGGAAAGGATAAGAGGTGGGTACAGAGTGGCATGATGTCAATGCCAAGTCATTGGAGCCTATTTAACAAACTTTCATTATGTCTTAGAATCTGTTTGGGACATTTACTATTAGAAATACTGAGATGACTTTGTTTTATTGATATTTCATCAACAACTTTTGTGATATTGGATCTAAGCAAAGAATGGCATCATGCAAAAATGTAAAGTTATTTTTAATGTTACAATTTGCAAGAAAATGTCTTTGATATTTCAGTCTAAAACTTTAAGCACAAGTTTTTGCTGCCATTAGTAATCCAATAGGAAATTTGATACCCTGAATCTTAGTAAACATATGCATGAGGCTTAAAATATCCTTGATATTTTCAGATTGTTCTCAGACTGCATAGATTTACTTTTTTTTTTTTCTTAAATAAATGACTATCTTTATCATCAGATGGATTGGGAATTTTCCCAATAAGCACCCGAAGAAACTGTAAGCATTGGCTCTATTCAGTATCACCTTTCCCACTTCTGACTCTTAATCCCTGTGTACATCTTTCAGAAACAACTGCAAATAGTGAGAGAAAGTTTAAAAAAAAAAAAAAAAAGAGTTGTCCTCCCTTTCAAAATGGACTAAAGCTACTTATCTTTAAATATGTAACTGTTGCAAATTTTTAACATTAGACACAAAACCAAGAGAGATGCTTTTAAATCCCAGATATGAAGCAAAGATTGCATTTATGCAAAGCTCTCAGGAAATTTGTGTTAAATCATTGAGACATGGAGTTTACTAACATTACTGACATCAGTACCCAACCACTACCCTCCCCATCGTGTTCATACAGCATCTAGAGGCAAACAAGATGTAGAGCCCGGAAATAAAGATCACTATTAATGTCATAATCACATCACCATTCAGTTACTAGATGGTGAAAGGAAGTGGGCAAAAGAGATGGAATCAATGCTAGTCCTTGAACCAGATCACCACCTTGCTCACCCCTGTGATGAATATGGTCTGTGAACATTAGAACCATGCCAGAAGGATATTTTTCACTTGAGATGAATAATACTTGCAGAGATTCCTTTCTGCTCTGAGCCAGAATATTGTGTTTGACTCAAACCTTTCCAAACAGAATCATGCAGCTCCATCACATACTTGTTGTCTGCTTGGAGAGTGAGTCCCTCTTTTCAAACTGGTTGCCATGGAACCAATTTCAGCAACACTAAGTATTGGACCTAGTGATGAGGAGTCTAAACTTTCTTTTTTTTTTTCTTTCCTGCTAATGCACTGACACTCCCAACTCGAAAAATCATGTTGTCGTTAAAATGAAAACAATAATTGCTTTATCATTATTTAGAATTAATTCATATATTTTCCGAACTTGAAGCTTCCGCTTACTCAAATGAGATCCGTGGGTTTACCCAAAGACTAGGTTTGTTTTGTAAAGATACCAGAATTGGTTTGGGTCCCTTTAAAGCAACAGACAAGATAATAACATTTGAAAACAATGAAGGTTCAGCACAGACTGCTGGGTTAGAGGAGGGCTGGGCTTCTGATGGGCTTCTCGGTGTTTCGCCCTTAATCTGTCATGGTTCCCAGCGGAATATTTCCCCATACTCAGTGGGAGGATATTGACACAGCTCCAGACTCTGCCTTTTATTTCCTAATTCTCCCTAGAGAAACAGGCCTTCCAGAGCTTGTAATATAAAAGGAAGAAAAAAGGGGGGGGGGGAGACAGGTGCCTCGTTGGTTGATCCAGAAGTTTTGTACAAAAACACAAACCATCTGATTGTCTCCATATTAAGACTGTACTTACTAAAGGGCTTTTGCTAGTGACTGCAACCCACCCAGAAGACAAGATTTGAGAAAATACTTCCAATCCTTTATTAAAAGTCAAAAATCACTTTGTTGAAAGTATCTTAAATGTAAGTTTATCTTCCTGCCTAGAACTCATACATCAATAAGGATTGAAAAATGCAGAGAGTATTTGGGCAGTTCAGTTCAGTCGCTCAGTCATGTCAGACTCTTTGTGACCCCATGAATTGCAGCACACCAGGCCTCCCTGTCCATCACCAACTCCCAGAGTTCACTCAAACTCATGTCCATCGAGTCAGTAATCCCATCCAGCCATCTCATCCTCTGCCATCCCTTCTCCTCCTGCCCCCAATCCTTCCCACCATCAGAGTCTTTTCCAATGAGTACCCGTGAATTAAAATTTTATCTGGATGCTGGAGCTTGATAAGAAACTTGATAAATATCAACTGACAAATTGCATGGATAAAAAGAATCAGAAGTTAAACCAAAGATGGCCACAATTTAGCAAGTCAGTCCTCCAAGATCATTGACCTACTTTATATTCAGTTAAAACTTAAAAAATAATTTATGTAGCCAAATCAGTGGAACAATTTTTAAATCAAATATCAGAGGCAATTACATTTTTTTCAATCATACAGTTCCATAGACTTCAAGAATTTCTTTTGTGCAGAGTATTATACTAGGTAATCTAAGATGGCATCAAGAATTTAAGACAATTCCAAGAAAACTAGCACTAGCCCTAAATTTAGTCAAGAGGAGTCCAGTCATGGCACTCTAATTAAATTAATCTTCAATTTTGGTCTAGAGACATTTTATCAGTTTGAAACTGCAAAATGGAACTGTTCTGAAATCTGTCAAGGAACTTTCCTTTAATAGAAATAGAACTGCTAATTTTCTTAACTCCACATTCTGTCTTTTACCAACGAGATAAATGGATTCAGACTCAACATCTTCAGAGTGTACAATGAACCAAAACCTGTGTGATAATGACATACTGTCTTTTGTTTCAACATTTCAAGTTGGGATAAACTTGTTCCAGAAATTATTTGCCTCCCCATTACTGAAGATTTTTTCTGTTCAGTGTTGATATTAGTTCGTCACTGAATGTTCTTAACTCTGCCCCATTGCTCTTTTGACTTTGAGGTGTCTGACTGTATTTGGAGTTACAACCTCAGCTGTCACATTTTAACAGTCAACAGGAGAAGACCTCAGTCCCCATGTCTGAGTACACAATGTTCTCTTTATTTCACCAAAGAAGTGACCCCAAAGGCTTTAATCTGTTGAAAATTAGAATTTAATTGTTTCAGAGGATTATGAATCTCAAGCTCTTTTAGGACTTAAATTTCCTCATCATTAAATGGAGGGACTTCACTTTTAACTTGGCTTTCCAGAACACATCAAGCACTGGCGTGATCCTGGTATCAATCCAAGGGGTATGGGTTGAAGGTGCTTTATGTTGGGACCCAGTTGGTCCTCATCACACTCCTCACAATACTTGATTATCAATGTGAGCATCAAGCCAATAAAGCTACATTAAGTCTCACGGGAATTAAAGATTTATTTTGAAACAATTCTTTACGCAGTGCTGAAAAAATTTCCTTCCCTAAGGGGAGTGAAAAGTCCCTGCCTTTGTGGAATGCCCGACAACAGAAAATTTAACCAGATGGGAATGCCTTCCTCATCACTGACCTTCCTAAGGTTGAATCTGCTAGTCTTCTAAATGCAATTTCTGAGTTCACAGTTTCCCACAATAATTCCACTTTTCTTTTCTTCTTTTCTTTTTTTTTTTTGGTACTTAATGACAATCTGTTAGGAGAAAGAGACTGCCAGTAGTGACTTTATACCAAAGTGTGTGAATGCAAACAGGATGTACACTGACCAGGAGAAAGATTATTAAAAGATACAAGTATTCTAAAGGAAGATGAAAAAAGAATTGCTTTTGCTGCAAATTCAACTGTCTTTTAAACACTCCCTTGTTACGGAGAAAATGCCTCCTCAAAAAGATTTTACAGAAAAGACTTAAATCCCATCCCTAGCAATCATCAGCTTTGCCACAGCCCAAATGTCTCATTAGCAATCTGGAATTGCACACGGTGAGAGAAAATATAGCAAAAGGATGTAGACATCGCCATGGGGAAAAGAAAGAAAAAAGAAAAGCAATCATGACAAACTCTGCTTATGTAAACAACGTTTTAGTGGAATATATGTAAGCCTTCTCTTGAAGGAATACCAGTTAGAATGTCATCAGAAATGGCAAATCCATTTCAACATCATAGCAGTAATTTATTCCAGTTTTATTAGCACTGAGGCATGAAGCCAAATTTGTCAGGAGGAGAGGCAAACAAAAACTCCTGGCATTAGAATAGAGAAAGTGATCTTGTGAGCCTAGGTGTTGAGAGGGAAAATTAAAAGATAGTATTTTTGTCCTAACTAAGGGCTTCCCTGTTACCTCAGACAGTAAAGAATCTGCCAGCAATGCAGGAGACCTGGGTTTGATCCCTGGGTTGGGAAAATTCCCTGGAGAAGGGAATGGCAACCCTCTCCAGTATTCTTGCCTGACAAATCCCATGGACAGAAGAGCCTGGGGTTGCAAAGATTTGGACACAACTGAGTGACCAACACACACACAGTTCTGTCTGACTTCTACCTAGGGAAAAAATTACTTTTCCTTCTCTCATTATATGTCTTTATATAAAGCTGCTATTCTGTTGCAGTAGCCATCATATTTTTATATTTAAGTCCCCCATGTTGAATTTGACCCCTATTTCACATTTGATTAGGGAATTCTAAATTGGAAAGGTAAATATTTGTGTCTTTTAAATAACAAATCTGCACCACAAGCATTTTCTAGATATGACTGCCTTAAGCCATCCTGGTAGCTCGGTCAGTTAGCAGTAGGTGCTTGGTAAGGCAGAGAAACCGTAAATAGATGGAACTTGCCTTCTACATAGGAAACAACCCCTTCACACAAACTCATGTCTGTTTTTCCTTACCCCCTTGTACCCATCTAGCCTCTTGATTGACCCAGGTCCACATGTCAGTCAAAAGAATCGCATCACTGATTACACTTGTTGACAGCTTGTCAAACAGAATTCTGCATCCATACTTCATGGAGTGGCCTTTGAAGTACTTGCTTCTGCTTTATTCTTTTACATAGGTCCCTGCATTTGATAGGCATATTACTAGAAAAAAGTCAACAAACCTTTGTTTATGTTCAGTGAAGGAACTGTGAACAGATTTAGTTGTTATCATGTTAACCCTCCTGAGGTCTCAGGAAGAATATCACCTGTGTGGCAAGAGAGAATTTTAATACTATTACTAAAATAATACTCCCTGAAGAGAGGTTGTAGAGTTTTCTGCATTTGCCTCTTGGGACTCAAATTTAATAAGGTATAAAAAGCCTTTATCCCTCAGAGGAAGGTCATAGGTTAGAGCACGAGTTTGAGTCATGTTTTATTTATGAGTTTGCTATATATGCTAATATAGGACTTAAACATCTGAACCTCTCATTTCTCAAGAAGTAAACTAGTACCAGTTGAATTCATCCTTTGCCTACATAATAAGGATGCCTCGGAAAAAATCCAACTGACCACCCCATTCCAGATGGAACTGGGAGCGCAATTAAGGTGGTTTGAATAACGAAAGTGTGTTTTAAAATAAGCTACTACAGTGGCTCTTAACCTTCGGTCCATGACAAGGCAGCATCTGTAGCAACTTTGAAATTTGTTAGGTATATAAATTCCCTGGTCCCACCTGAGAGCCCAACCCAGACCTATAAATCAGAAAACCTGGGAATGGGCCCAGCAATGTGGCTTCTAACAAGCCCTTGGGATGATTCTGATGTGTGTTCAAGTTTGAAAACTACAATCTGTGCTCTCAGTGGTCAAGAAAAGTTCATGTCATCCTCTGCTTCCTCACAGGAAAAAGTTTAAAAGCTTAAATGATAGAGTCCATCTAGGCCCAGTACATTCTGATGTATTTACAGAAATGTCCACCATTCAGATGTAAAATATTCAGTATAACCTGAAGGAAAATTAATCCTTACACATATTCTTTACTGGTATAACTGAGCTTCAGGCAAGATCACCTATCAGAAAGATGTGTCATTAGCTTTTCTAGTTCTTTTTTAAAAAAACAACAACTAATCTGCTTTGCCTGACTAACCAGAGAATGACCAGAGGTGTCCAGAGAATGACCTTGGACACCTTTCTCTTAACTGATCAGCTCTGGTCCATTTGCCTTAATGCTAAGCCATTGTCTAACAGGACTGAGTTATATTTAATGATATGGTCTATTGGTTTGAAGAGTGGGTATGGACTGAGCTAAAATAACTATGGTTCTAAGTGAATTTGGGTTTTCAAAGATAGTTTCAAAGGTTCACATAGCTCATAAAACCAGGAAACCACAGATAATATAGACAACAATCCCAAGACCTCTGGGAGCTTTTTTTCTAGGCTCATTTGAATTGGTGCAGAACCAGAGTGAAAAGCCAGCAAGTTGATTTGGCTTATTAAAATGGCTTAGGAAAGGGAGTTTAAGGTTGTGGGTCATATGTGTGTACATATTTGTGTATGCTTCCTTAAATCGAACCTGAAAGTATCACTTTGACAGCTACTTAAAACATCCATATGTATATTTTTTTTGACCGCTTCTTTTGATGCAGAAAAGTAAACTCAAAGTAGCCGAAAGGAAACCTAAACTGGAACCTCAACAATGATGTTCTGAAGAAAATGCTAAACTATGATCCCAGCTCTTCCTTCAAAGAGCCAAACTTGTCAGGTATCTTAGATTGACTTTTTGCTCTTTTTCAGGAATTACTGAAAAAGAATAATCAATTTATCATAATGCTCTGCCTGCGTCTCTAGAAACCTGATCGCTGGTCAAAGTGGTGTCCCGTTTTCTGTCTCTGACAGCATTTTCTCATCAGCTCTTTCCCCACTGTGACCTGATCACCACACAGTTCCAGTCAAAGCGCCTCACCCCTTCCCCTGTCTCCATTGCGCTGTTCATCTCTATCTGCATATTTGGCCTTTCACTCAGAGCTAAAACCTCACCAAAAAGACTCTTCTTAGAATGATCATCAAATGTCAAGTGCTTGGTAAGGGGACCTGCCCCTTTGCAGAGGGAGGGGCTAGATCAGACTGACCGGGGCCCACTCAGAGACTTGACCTCCCTCCCAGAACTTTGTTGTCCACCAGGCAAAATCACAGTGGTGGCTTGGCTTTATCCACAATCCATGGTTCAGTTATTGACTCAAGTCTTGAAATCTTGAATCAAACCTGGATTAAAACCTTCCCTCAGAAAGCTCAAGAGAAAAAGTTCTATGTTCTAAAGCTCCCCCCCCCCACCTTGTGCAGTACATTAAAAGGTCTTGATGTTAGAAGGTAACAGAAAATTGTTTGAATCTCCAGCAGCGTCTGCCTTTCCATGCCATCCATAGTGATGTTCGTGGGACAGTGGTGCAATTCAATACTATTCTAATAAGCCATAAAAATAACTGTTGGCACAACTGTTATTCCAAGGGGGACTTCCCTAGATTTCACCTATTAATTTTAGTAGACAGTAGAAAGCTCACACTGAGGACACATTTTGAGCTTCTAGATGAGCACCAGAAAAGGAACTAGCATCTTGTACCCACTTTATCTATACAAAACTCTGTGCCACTGGGAGTGTTCCTGGCACAGCAGCCAAGATGGAAGAACTCAGGTAGGAAACAGATTTAGAATGTCTCTCTCACTTTTGGTTAGAGTGGTAATTCATTCCCACTGAATAAGCTTGGTGGATACTTTTGATAGCAAACTGAACTCGTAGGCAATCCATAAAGACAAGGGAGGCAGATCACTGTGCCAGAAACCCTCTCATCCTAAGAGGCGATCATAAATCCAACACACAGGGCAGAAAAGGAAAGATCAGCCTGTTCACATCGTGCACGCACAGTATAAAGGACCCACCACAAATAGCCTCCGAACACAGGCGGGGGGAGAAAGAAGAGAGGGGGGAAAGAAGAGAGACCAAGTGGAGAAGGAGTTTGTGTCTCGAAAACTGAAGTAAGCAATCATAATGTCCCTCTAGTTGATTCTGAAAACAATCGCCTGTCTAAAGCTAATTTTTAAACAATTTCACTGAACTTTGAAATTTCTGAGTAGTGGTATGTCAATAATACTTTTGGCTACTTAACTGAGTCTTTCTGTTTTTATTCTTCCATGCCAATGAATGTAATCTCTGAGATTTACCATTTTAAGTACACACACATGCATACCACACACACACACATAAACATTATATATTACTCATTTTGTGGGAAATATAGTGTATTATAATTAAAAAGATTGCAGTGGATTCTTTCAGTGTGTTTCAGTGATAATATTTTGTTGGAAATAAAGATATTCATACTCTCTCTTTGCTGACCATATTGTTAATACTGTGATCTTAAGCAGTGCTGTCAGAAATGCCTGTGTAGAATATCTTCTCTAGTATCAGTGAGTCAATATACTTTGAATTTAACTTTCAAAAAAATATGTGCTAAACTTAAATATTTTTATATCTGTGGTGTTTTCCTATTAACCTATAGTTGTGAACAAGTGAGTTTACAACTGATATCATCAAAAGGGAAATGGCCTACACAAAATGTTAAAAGTGGAGGAAGTTATTTGTAAAGTCTTCTGCCAAAGACCATTTAATGATCTGTAAAATGTAGATTAACTTCTTTCATTATGAATGTAATTATAAGAAATGCTCACCCTCTCATCCTCTATCTTTTGAAAATTAACATTTTGTATTTCTAAGGACCAAGGAAAATATTTTTTAAGCCAATGTAATACACAGACGCCTTGGAAATGATACAGTGACAAGATCAACAGCGTGATGTTAGGTTAGAATTTCAACATCTGATGGTAAATTTATCCGTCTTTCCTACAATTCTTATACTGCACTAAAATACATTTGGGTAATTCAGCTAAATCTTTTCAAATTAAAGACACCAACATTAATGGCAGATCTCATCTGACAGGGAAGGTATTAAAGCACTCACTTTCAAGCACCTTGAGTGAATGGAAATTACCATCTAATTTTCCCACCTAACCATCACATGTATGTTAACTCAGAGATCTAACAGCATTGCATAGAGGTTAACAGACTATGTACATCAAGGATATTAAATGTGTGCAGTTAGTGAGAACTAGCCATTTAAAAATATATTCAAATGTTTTGTAAATAAAATTTTTGATTCCTATAGTTTTATTCAAACTACTTTTAAAATTGTTAGATATTATTTGAATTTTAAAAATGATCTGTTATAAGTTAGATGTTGCTTTATTGACTCTGTGATTCAATGTACACTCAGCCATATTCCTGTGGGGAAACATCAATCTTACTGAGTTTCTTGGCATGAGCCAGATCTTCATAGATTCTTTAAGGACTCTAAATATGAGACAAAACAAAAAAAAGGAAAACAGAAAAACACACCAAAATTAAATGCTAGTGAAGAAATTAGAAACCTATTGTATAAAATGTATTTTTAAAATCTTAGGATATATGTGATTTACACTGCCTGTTAATCTGGTCTGTTTGTGAAAATAACCACAATATTTGTTAAGACCCCAAAACACCAAATATTTGTGATGTTTGTATAGCACCATTGTTATAATATGTGATTTCAAATGGCAAGCATCTTTGTTGTAATCATGTGAGCCCACAGAAGAATAAAGTCCTGCTGTTAATGCACAACCAGCTCTCAGAATTCAAATTTCCTGCAGCTTCTGTATCACCAATAAATAAGAATTGTGAAAACAATTTTTAAAGAAATGAGTTTATGATCACTGTGCATTTTCCTAATGAATTAATTAGGAGAGTTTTCAACAGAATGCTCTCTCTTTCAATCAGTTAAATACAACTGCTGATTCCAACCATACCATCGTTTCAATGGTTTCTGTATTCTTGATCTAACTACCCGAAACCGGAAGCTTGTTGCAAGGTGTGTCCTAACAAATGTACAATAAATGACTTTTCCTGCATGCTGCCTGAGATATACTGTAATTTGAAATGTCTTACCCAACAAATTATATATTTCATAACCCCAGACTGAACTGTCAATACTTCTTATGTGTATAACTGATGGTATATTAATACCAAAATCAGAAGCACTGTCTGTCATACATGTATGTTATATGTGACATTTAACTTGTTAAACTGTAATCCGTGAAGTGTTCATTGCCTGAATGAGTCAATTCTGGACAAACCATTGTCTTAACTGTTTTCCTAATCTTACCGTATTTCCTAACACTTAAATATAAATGTTTGTAAATTAGTCATTCACTTTTATTGATTTTTTTATGTATCTTCAGTGTGACTCCATTAACTAACTCCAACAAAGGAGAATCAAAATGTTTCCCTGTTGTAGTTAGGGAAATGTTCCAGGCTCAAGAACATTTTTCTATGGCAAAAATTCATTCATCCATCTGACAAATGCTTATTGAGTATCCATTGTGAACCTGGCTCTATACAAATTTGAGAGAATTTTTGAGGACAAAAGGACGGACTTCTGAATTTTCCCTAAACTATTCTGCTATGACTTTCATGAAATTAACAAATCACTTTCTTTCTATGTTATAGCAATGATAGAAGTTAGCCACCGAGGAGTCTTGGATTAAAATACAGTACATTTGGCTCAGGAAAATGCAGCTATCACTTGCAGAAGTACTGTCTTAAAGTCGAATTTAAAATTAAATTAAACTAAATCTCAATTTAAGAGATTTGACCCTAACTCTGGAAGAAACATTTAAAAGATACCATCTTAAAATTTGTATGCTTAGTTGCTCAATCATGTCTGACCCTTTGCAATCCCATGGACTATAGCCTACCAGGCTCCTCTGTCCATGGGGATTCTGCAGACGAGAATACTGGAGTGGGTTTCCATGCCTTCCTCTGAGAATCTTCCCAACCCAGGAATCGATCCTGCATCTCCCACATTGCAGGTGGATTCTTTACCATCTAGCTACCAGAGAAGCCCAAGAATTCTGGAGTGGGTAGCCGATCCCTTCTCCAGGGAATCTTCCTGACCCAGGAATCAAACCAGGGATCCCTGCATTTCAGAGGGATTCTTTACCAGTTAAGCTCCCAGGGAAGCCCCAAAATTATGTTTTAAAAAATTACTCAAGTTTCATTGCTACACATAAAATGTATCATCAGATCACATTTCCTAAAATGATACTTCTGTGGAGGATCAAAGAATTCTATAAAAAAGAACATAATGTCTGCTAAATTATAAATATTTATTCACAGAGTACCACAAAAGAGAATACACCCAGAATGTTTTCTCAGTGATAGATTTCCTTATTTGTATTACAATGATCAAAAAGTTCATTCAGCTTTTTCTGTAACAGCGTATTGAACTTTTTGACCAACCCAACACTATATCCGTTTTTTAAAAATGCTTGCACACACACACACACACTTGCAGCCAGATTCAGAGCTCTCACCACATTCTCCTCGTTTTTATTCAAGGAGATGTCCCCATATAACCTATGGTTCCTGCCATTGTAGCGCTTAAGGCAATAAAGTTGATGAGTATAAGCCTGGACTTTGGTATCACAAATTAATTTCTATAGCATTTCTCATTCCTCTGAAGCTGTTGGAAACAACTGCAGCTTGCCATTCACACAGATATTCATTCATTCACTGTAAATATTTGCTAAGTACTGGATTAGATCTTCCCGTGCCCAGCTACACATGCCCGACATGGAATAGTACCCACAAGTGCTGGTTGGTGGGGTCAGAAACTTTGGATTTAGAATGCAGCTTTGTCTAAACCTCCATTTCTTTCTGTGTAAAATGAGACTAATAGTATCTAATTTTTAGGGTTGTCATAAAGATTAAATGAAACAATTACCATTTATGGAGTGCCTGATACTCATAAGGCTGTCAACAAATGGTTGTTGGTATTTATGTGCTGGGTAGTATTTATGTCCCTGATAACAGTGACAAAACTTTCTCCTGCTCAGACTTGAATATGGCTCCTTGGAGATCTCTTCTTGACTAGACCTTGAACTTGGGCTCTGTCCATGGCCCACTAAGTTCAATTTGGCCCCTCCCTCCCCTCCGCAAAAAAAAAGCCTTCAGGGTCAGTTTAGTGAAAATCCTCCCAACCCTTGATACTTGGTCAAGTTCCCTATCCCCAACTCTTCATGACTTCTCACCCTGGCCTGCCTTCAACAAGATTCCTGTTGAATCAGACTAGCAAAAATCCACCCAGCCTTGATGTTAGCTTTTAGTAATTTTCTATCCACTGACTCCCAACCCTGCTCCTTGGTTATAAACCCCCATTTGTCTTCATTCTATTCAGATTTGAGCTCAGTCTCCTTTCCCTTTTTGAAAAAAAACTCTTCCTTACCATATTTAACAAGTGTCTGAATAAATTTTTCTTGAACACCAGAAACATCTTCTATACTGAAAGGTGAAAAAACCAAATGCGCTGAATTCTAACGCCCTTTATCATAGTAGCTTTAGCCAACATTTATCAAGTGCTTGCTATTAACCAGGTAATGTACTAAGCACTTGACTTGGATTATATCCTGAATTCTCACAAAAACTTTCTGAAACAAGTATAATTTCTGTCCCTTTTTACACACGAGAACTTTAATCTTAGCGAAATACTTGCCCTAAATCACTCACCTATGAAGTGGCAGATCAGAAATTAAATTCAAGCCTGTCTGACTCCAAAGCTTAAATTTATGATCATTGATAGAGCTATCTCTATCTTGAAAGTATCTGCTAGGATTAAGCAAACTCCCAAGATGACATAAAATAATAACAGTGTCTATCAATATATACAACCCATGCAATCACCGTGATCACTAGCTGAGTTCAAAAATTTCATCAAGATTTGATATATAATTCCATAGTGACAGTTCTACAGTATTATTATCATAGATCTTTTCTCTGTGGAACGAGATTATAGAATAGCATATCCCTAAAGAGACTTTAGCTAATATCCCCCAGAGGCAAGAAAAGCACACAAGGTAAGTTTCCCATGCCTCATCAAAGTCACCTTGGAAACAGCTCATCCAACACCACCTTCACCTTCAGACAACCACAGAGAACAGGTATATATCTTTCTTGCTATTTTGGCCTGCCTTATCTGTATACATCTGATTTGGAAACAAAAGTCAAGCTGATTTCACTCACAAACTTACAACACAACTCTTCCAACAAAGCAAGTTACGAGATGAACTCTTTCAACAAAGCAAGTTACAAATGACCTGTGTGGTAGATACTCCATGACTGGGAACAACTATCAGTCCAAAAATGGGTTTGAGTATACCAGGAATTCTCTTATTGCAAATGATCATTTTGTTCTAAGCTGTCCATAACAACAGCTATGTTGAAGCACTATTTTCATCATCTGTGAACAGCTGTGATTCTCCAATTGCACCTAGTTTCTGTGCTTATTCCAGAAAAGCATCTACTTCTGCTTCATTGACTATGCTAAAGCCTTTGACCGTGTGGATCACAACAAACTATGGAAAATTCTTAAATACATGGGAATACTAGTCTACCTTATCTGCTTCCTGAGAAATCTGTATGCAGGTTAAGAAGCAACAGTTAGAACCGAACATTGACTGGTTCCAAAGTGGGAAATGAATACATTAAGGCTACATATTGTCACCCTGCTTATTTAGCTTATATGCAGAGTACATCATGAGAAATGCCAGGCTGGATGAAGCACAAGCTGGAATTAAGATTGCCGGGAGAAATATCAACAACCTCAGATATGCAGATGATGTACTAAGCACTTGACTTGGATTATATCCCGAATTCTCACAAAAACTTTCCCTAATGGCAGAAAGTGAAGAGGACCTAAAGAGCCTCTTGATAAAAGATGAGAGTGAAAAAGCTGGCTTAAAATTCAACATTCAAAAAACAAAGGTCACGGCATCTGGTCCTATCACTTCATGGCAAATAGAAGGGGAAACAATGAAAACAGTGACAGACTTTATTTTCTTGGGCTCCAAAATCACTGCAGATGGTGACTGCAGCCATGAGATTAAAAAACACTTACTCCTTGGAAGAAAACCTATGACCAAGCTAGAAAGCATATGAAAAAGCAGAGACATTACTTTGCCAACAAAGGTCTGTATAGTCAAAGCTATGGTTTATCCAGTAGTTATATATGGATGTGAGAGCTGGACCATGAGAAGACTAAGCACCAAAGAATTGATGCTTTTGAACTGTGATATGGAGAAGACTCTCGAGAGCCCCTTGGACTGCAAGGAGATCAAAACAGTCAATCATAAAGGAAATAAGTCCTGAATATTCATTGGAAGGAGTGATGCTGAAGCTGAAGTTCTAATACTTTGCCCATCTGATGCAAAGAGCTGACTCTTGAGAAAAGATCCTGATGCTGGGAAAGATTAAAGGCAGGAGGAGAAGGGAATGACAGAGGATAGATGGTTGGATGGCATCACTGACTCAATGGACATGAGTTTGAGAAGTTGATGATGGACAGGGAAGCCTGGCATGCTGCAGTACCTGAGGTGGCAAAGAGTCGACATGACTGAGCAACTGAACTGAAATTTTGTGTTTATCAGCTACATAACACATAATCACAGACAGGGGAAAACAATATAAACAGATCCAGAGATTTGCTACCTAACTCTTGATTTTTTCTTTTCATTTAGAACCCAGTCATTAAACATGTTTAAGTGAAGATTCCCAGGATCCTATAATTGACATGTTTACATAGGCAAAACTATCAGTAGCTCTTCCTAGGATCTGTGCTCACTCCATTTCAAGGAACAACACACTGCAAATAAACAATTAGTAAAGGGTCACATTCAGTCTTCAGTTGGCACCTTAGCCAAATCCTTTTTAAGGGTCTCTACTTCCATATCTCATCCACTGGCTGAAAATGGAATGCCATGATATATTTTCAGAAATTCTGAGATGATAAATCTCTAACATTTGAAGGTTATCTATGATGGTCCCGGGCAAATCCCATCTATTGAAAGGAAATCATTTCATGTGAGCAATAAACATTGGCCTTTATTACCAAATATTTGGTATTTTGAGGAATTTTTATAGCAATAACAAATTATTAAATAGACTATATGCAACAAAGGATTCATCCTGGTTTCTTGTTCTTGCAATATGTCACTAAAAACAAGGTACAAGTATAATAAGAATCCAAAAACACAAACCAGAAAATTCGACAATAGGTCAACCCCTCATCAAACAGCTGTACCTATTCTGACAGCTCTGCTGATTTTGCTTTGTGAAAAGAAAAATGTTAACAACCTTCTTTGGTTACCATGAGAACTAGAAGACAAACAACCAAGCAAGTTTCCTAAAGGAAAAAAAAAACCATGTGGCCATCTGTTTCAAAATTCTAGCCAGCAAATTCCAAGCATATATAAGTCCCGGTCCTAAAGAAGCCAGCACCTTAAGCTGCAAATGATAAGATTGTCCTTGAGTAATCTGAGGGCAACTCACGTTTGGCCATGAAACAAAAATCATGGTTCTATTACTGAATACAGAAAAATCTGTATTTCGTGACTGAAGGTGACATGATGCCTCATCCTTCACACATTCATAAGGATTTCTACTAAGCCACAGTTCTATAAACCCCAAGGGAAAGATTAACTCAAAACTCCTATCTAATCTCCTTCTGTCGATGAATCAGAATATAAGATTTTTTTTTTTTTTCCAAACGCTTTTCAGTTCAATAGAAACAAATTGCCGAAGTGCCTATGTCTTTCTGAAGATGATGAGAAGCAAAGACCAGATGTCAAAAAACATACAGTTGTCAAGAAAAGATTAACACACACACACACAATGGCTACAAGAAAAGCAAAGACAATATTAGAGCCTTTTGGAGTTGATGAAGGATGAAATTAAAAGGAAGAAAAACACATTGTAGGCAAATGGCAGACCCTTTCAGCTCAGCCAACCAGGGCACTTCAGTTTTATTTGAATCAGAGAAAGCTTGAGATGGAACATCATGTTTTTTAATCACAGGAGCTACTAGTGCTTGACCTGCTGTAACTTTTGAAAAATTGCTGTTCTCATTATAGGGCAAATTCCATGAGTCTAAATGTCACTGTATTTCAATTGCCAAGCTTCTAATATTCCTCCAGAAGGGCACTAGAAAGTAAGGGTTAAGAGCATAAATTCTGGACCTCGACTAGTTGGGTTCAAGTCCTGACTCTGCTAAGCTAGATGTTCATGGTTGTTTATTTGCTCAATCGTGTCCAACTCTTTGCGACTCAATGGACTGTATACCACCAGGCTCCTCTGTCTATGGGATTCTCCCACCAAGAATACTTGAGTGGGTTGCCATTTCCTTCTTCAAGGGATCTTCCCAACCCAGGGATTGAACTCATGTTTCCTGCGTTACAGGCAGATTCTTTACCACTGAACCATCAGGGACAACTTACCTTATCTATGCCTCAGACTGCTCATGGGGCTTCTCAAGTGGTTCAGTGGTAAAGAATCTGGATGCAGGAGAAACAGGGGATGCAAGTTTGATCCCTGGGTCAGGAGGATACCCTGGAGAAGGAAATAGCAACCCACTGGAGTATTCTTGCCTGGGAAATCCCAGGGACAGAAGAACCTGGTGGGCTACAGTCCATGGGGTCACAAAGAGTCGGACACATCTGAGCACACATGCACACACATAGTCCCCTCATAAGTAAAAAGGGTGACAATTATAGCACCTCTCTTGTGGAGTTATTCTAAAGATGAAATGAGTTAATACACACAGAGTGCTTAGAGGGTGCCTGATACAGAAGGATGTTACATACTCTCATTGTAGCCCACAGATAGCTGTAATGGGCTGTTTGCTATCCACCCACAGTGAAATATGACTTAGTTCTACTCTGTGTTTAAGGGAGAGAAAAGAACAGAAACAACTGACACAATGGGGAAGAGACAAGAAAAATACAAAAGTGGTGGCAGGAAAATGGACATTGAAAGGAATGTTGAATAAGAAAAGGAGGGTGGAAGGATAAAGGAAGATTGATGGGTTCAAGTATTGATATGCTTACTGATGCCTGCTAAAGTATAGTCAACCCTTGAACAACGCGGGGGCACAGGTACTCACCCTTCACACAATCAAAAACCTGAGTATGTGTGCACATGTGCTAAGTCACTTCAGTTTCTCTGCATTCACTGCTTCACCATGGATCATGTACTGCTATAGTTTACTACTGGGTGGGGCGGGGAGTGGGGAAACACGTGTAAGTGGACCCATGCAGTTTAAACGTATGTTGTTCAAGAATTAACTGTACTCTAAAACTTCTGATTTAATATACTTTTATAAAAAATAATTAATCAATACGTCACCTTTATTAAATCCCAGCCCTTACTAGGCACTTAGTATCATCATCTCAGTCAACCTTCAACAAAAAGAAAAAAAGTAATAACAACAGTCAGGTATTATTAGCACCATATTTCAAAGGAAAACTTGAGAATTAGAGAGGTCCCTAATGCACGAGGCTTATATGGCTATTCAATGCAGAGGCAGCATGAGAATTAGTCTGCATATTGACCCACTGGGTTGTACTCACTCTCATACAAACATCAGGACAGGGTTCAGTTTTGGAAAATTCCAAACGTTGAACTGGATGAAAATGGTTACTAACAGCTATAAAGAAACCTACTCCTGAAATTTTCCCTTCTGTTCTCCTCCTTGCAAATTTGTTGTTAGATTGATAGTTTTATATAACTTTACCAAAAGCAATAACCTCTTACTCCTTCATAGTCTCAGTAAATCTATGGATTCATAATTGTTGTCATTGTACACGTGCATATTGTAGAAACAGGCTTCTGCTATGGTTAAAATAAAAGTAATTCTTACATGATGGGTCTATTTTTTTTTAAGTCCCACACCTCAAAATATTAAAAATCAAACCTAGTTTTCCCACATGGGAAAAAATGTTAAAAATAGGGAGATTGGGTTTACAACCACAAATACTTATGCTTGATAAACTATTGTATTCCAGAAGACTGAACTGCATCAGGTTTTCTAAGCTGAAATACGTGAAGTTTTCTAAAATGCATACAAATCTTTTTCGGGGAAACCAGCTATTTAATTGCTGATAATTACATTGAAGTTGATGTTACATCACAACATGCTCGAAAAATTTCTTATGGATTCTTTCATAGTTCCTTCAAAATTTTTATTGCAACAAGCCAGAAAGTGAAAGAACTTGTTTACTGTGATCATAAAAGTTATGAAGTATGTTTTGAGAGGAAATTTTACAGAAATCTTTAAAGAGCTGCTGAGAAAGATGCCAAGTCACTAATCATCCAAGGAAATGTACACCTTGTCTTCTTCATTCCATTGTAATGAGACTGTAGCACTATATCCACGGGAGGCATGACACAGCAAATCACTTTTCAATGCTGAGATTAATTTCCTCCCACTGGTAAGAGGACAAAGGAGCACTTACACACTGCATTCAAGAGTCTCTTAGGAATAACATGTGTTTAATTGGCAAAGTGCTTTAAGGGTAATTGCTCTGCATCAAAGACTGCCTATGAGGATTCAGGACTAAATCTACTATCACTAGGATAGGGCATTTCATCGATTACTTACATTTAATAAACTACTGTCTTTATGTAACCTATTAAATAGAATTAAAGATGAGTGAGAAGGTTTCAGAATCGATAGAAGACATAATTTACTTTTATTTTCTCATATGTCAGAATATAGAAATCTTTCTTGACTTCTCCTGGGAGTTAATTTTACTAAGTTGCTATATTTATTCACAAAAGAGGTTCAGGAAGTTAACCCAAAGCCTCAGTAGCCATATGTTTGTCCTAGAGTTGGCACTCATGCATTATATGGATGGAAGGATGGGTGACTATATGTAAAGGCCAGAAATAGAATCTAAAGACTGGATGGGACCACTGTGGTAAATCAAGTTACTGAGGAAGACTTCAGCAATTAAAGCAGTGGTTTTAACCCTCACCAGACATTAACCAGCACCAGGGGAACATTTCAGAGAAACACTTGGCTCAGGACCCTTCACAGGCCAATTAAATTAAAATTTTTACATGTGGGAGTAAGTGGTATAGTATAGGTATTTTTCAAAATTTTACCAAAAAGAGTTGCCAGGTTCTGCAAATAAAAGATAGTTTTCTTAGTTCAAGTTGAATTTCAGATTTAAAAAATAAGTAAATTTTTGTGTAATTGTGGTCCAGGCAACAGATGGGATATTCAGATTTAACTAGGAGTCCATATTAATCTGACAACCTTATCCCCCAAGATATTCTAGTACAGTTTTAAGAACCATTGTGTTCCATTAAGTGAAGTGGGTAGAGTGTGTCATCAAGAAAATAGAATAGCAACAAACCAGGCTGTCCAGGACAGCAGGGACACAGACCCAGAAGCGGAGGTCTTTTCTAGAAGGACTGATGAGAGCCAAAGTCAATCCTCAGTTTCAAAGAAACTGGGGAATCATATTAGAAGCCAAGGCAGAAATTCAAGGAAGTTTAAATGAACAAGACAAGGATCCAGCTGTTCAGTATGATATGCCTTGGGGCTTTCAGGGCTAGGACACTGTTGTGTAAATAAAGAAGATGAGAAGAGAATTCACAAAAAGCAAGATCCTTCACAGCAGCACCAAATAATGGATTCAGGACACCTCTGCTAAGGAATGAATTCATCTCAGAGTCTAAGGTCTGTAATTCTAAGAGAGTTGTGAAGTGACTATTTCTGTGATTGGAGGCCTTTGGGGTTGAGGGTTGGACATTTCATTATAGTGGAATCAGCAAATAAGCCAGCACTCACATCAACAACTCTTGAAAGAGTCTCTATTGACCAGTGTTCATGTCAAAGCAATAGCCAGACTAGAACAGTGTTAAGAAGATAAGCCTTGAGCAAGATAAATGTCAGTTACTATATAAAAGGGCTTCCTTTTGTGAGCTGAAGTTGCAAAAATGAAAGTAGATTTGACATTAATGGGACTATCAGAGGAAAAAAAAAAAAAAGATTTAAGAAAGCTTGCTCCCTATTAGAAAAATCCAAATGTATTCTGAGGAAAAAACAAAATACAAAAACAAAAAGAACAGAAAATGTAATAGGAGAATATATCACTGTTGGAATACCAGTTTTAAAATATAGCTGAGTCTTGAACATCACAGGAATGAATGGCACAGGTCCACTTATATAAGGGTTTAATAGTAAATACCACAGTACTATATGATCCATGATTGAATGAATCTGTGGATGCAGAATAACTATGTATGGAAGCAAAGGGTTGACTATAAGTTATAAACAGATTTTCAACTATGTGAGGATCAGTGCCCCAGTACCCATGCTGTTCAAGAATCATCTGTATAGAAATAATTGTAACAAGAAATATGTGGGGTCATCTGTCTAGAAACAGCTGTAACAGGAAATATGTATAATACCTTTAAAAACTCCAGTAACTTCTATGTATAAATATAAAAAAGGAGACATTAACAGAAAAATGAATGAGTATAGAACAAGCACTTGCAAAACAGACTATCTAGGTTGTGAAAAGCAAAACATAAAAGGCAATAACCACTTCAGGAACTAGAAAAATGCATATTAAAATTACACAGTACTGATAATGCATACCCACCAAAATAGCTAAAATTAAAAAGACAGTCAATGTCAAGTGTTGGTAATAACATGAATAATTGAAACCACACACTATTAGTTCAATCATGTTGGAAAATCATTCAGTATCACCTATTAAATGTAGAAGTATGCCTATCCTACTACTATTACTAAGGGTTCGCTCAGTCATGTCCAACTCTTTGCGACTCCATGGACTGTAGCCCACCAGGCTCCTCCGTCCATGGGATTCTCCAGGCAAGAGTACTGGAGTGGGTTGCCATTTCCTTCTCCAGGGGATCTTCCCAACCCAGGGATAGAACCCAGGTCTCCTGCATTGCAGATAGATGCTTTAACCTCTAAGCCACCAGGGATATCCTATGGTCCAGCAATTTCACTCCCTGATATGCAACAGAAATGTGTGCAACATGTACCCAAACTCATATGCATACATATTAATAACCCAAACTGGAAAAACAGTCTATATTCAACCATAGAATGAATCCATAGCTTGCACAATATTTACACAATGAATACAATATAGAAATGAAATTCAAACTATAGTTATTCACAATCATTTGATGAATCTCATAAATATAAAGTGGAATTTAGGAAGCCAGACATTAAAAAAAAAATTACATACGATTTCATTTGTGTAAAGGGCTTCCCTAGTGGCTCAGATGGTAAAGAATCCACCTGCAATGCAAAAGACTCGGGTTCAATCCCTAGGTTAGGAAGATCCCCTGGAAAAGAAAATGGCTATCCACTCCAGTATTCTTGCCTGGAGAATTCCATGGACAGAGGAGCCTAGTGAGCTACAATCCATGGGGTTGCAAAGAGTCAGACATGACTGAGCAATTTTCACTCACTGCCTATAATTAGGGAAATCTGACCCCATATTAGATCTGTTCCTTTTTATTTTAACCTTTGTGCATTGTTGCCTGTGCTTAGTGATGCTGCATCTTTTGTAAAAAAGAATGTTGCCTGTAGCCTGAAATATACAGGATAGCCTATTCTTAGGGCTCTGACCTGTAGGAGTCCATTCATACAGAGATAAGAAGATGCAAAGCAGAGAATAACATTTGTCTTGTTGGAGATCGATAGTGACCTGACCTACGTGGACAGCGGCAAGAACAAAAGATTCCTACACCAAGAAGTTGCAACAACTAAAAATGCCCTCTCTCACCTTATGTTTAAGGAGTTTGTAGTTTTGAGGGCATGAGCCACCTATCTCCTTGCATGGTCTTTCTCTGCTCCAAACTCATATGTTTCAGTTTGTTTGGCCTCACTGTGCCTCAGGACCACAAACTTGCATTTAGTAACATACGTATTTCACAGGTATGTGAAACATCACAGGTGATGAAACAAACATTTATGAAAATGTTTCATTAATAACCATTATCATGAATTTTATTCGTCTCTGAAACAGTTTTCAAAACCACAAGCTTACTTGTACAATTAGAATGTTATCTGACAGAGGCATCACAGAGTGTTTTCCTTGCTTGTACAGATAAATCAAGACAAGTGCAGCTCATTACTCTCTTATGTTCTGTTAAATCCAATTTGCAGTATATATAACATTCTTAACTTTCAGACAGAGTAGAGCTTTGAGGATGATGGTCTCACCCCTAACACCCAGTGAGCAATTTCATGCAGCCTCTCAGAAAATGAGGTAGATGATTCATCCTATTCCCTATATTCACTATTCATCTACCTCTCAGGCTTTTCCAGCGATAGTTATCAACAGTTTTCAGACTGTTTCAGACTTGAAATGTGATATTTTGTCAGTAGCCAGTGCCCTAGAGTAAGAACTTTTGACGTGTTAACACTGACATTAAAAAAAAAAAGTAAAAGTGAAGTCGTTCAGTCCTGTCCAACTCTTTCCGACCCCATGGACTATGTAGCCTACCACGTTCCTCTGTCCATGGGATTTTCCAGGCAAGAGTACTGGGGTGGGTTGCCATTTCCTTCTCCAGAGGATCTTCCCGACCCAGAGATCGAACCCGGGTCTCCTGCATTGTAAGCAGATGCTTTACCGTCTGAACCACCAAAGAAGTCCACTGAAATGAATAGAAGTGCAACAAATGAGTTGTCTTTCTGCTCTCACTTCAGGTAGAAAGATCCTTCTAAAACTTACTGTCTCTTCCTTCCGCTTGACTCACACCAAGAACTGTCTTTCTAGGTGCCAGTGGTCACTCCTAGGCTTCGGCTGGCTCGGTGCAGCCCATATCTACCGTTGTACTAATGAAACAGGCAGGCCTCCCCAGGTTCATTCCCTGCATGACTGAGACTTTATATGGCATCATCACTCTCTCTCTCTCCTCTACGTTGGGCAGATTTAAAAGCTGACTTTCATAAGCTGTCTCCTTTCTCTCTCTTGACATCACAAATATTATGGTAAGGGTTTCTCCCCCAAATTATCCCTTAGTGAAGAGGGAGTCACATTATCTACATTCTTAAAATTTCTCCAAATAAAAAGTCACAGCTGTGTAACTTTACTCAGAATAATGAAATAGCTTTCAGATGGAACAGATTCACCTGAAATGCCCACAGTGTTAGTTTAATGTGTATTGGGGTCATATGATGGATTAGGTTGGAAACAATAAGAAAATAATAAATCAAATAAAGATGTAGGAATTATTCCTGAGGTATGATCTCATGAAAGTGAAAGTGAAGTAGCTTAGTCGTGTCTGACTCTTTGCGACCCCATGGACTGTAGCCCACCAGGCTCCTCCCTCCATGGGATTCTCCAGGCAAGAGTACTGGAGTGGGTTGCCATTTCCTTCTCCAGGGGATCTTCCCAACCCAGGGATCGAACCCAGGTGTCCTGCATTGCAGGCATGCACTTTAACCTCTGATCCACTAGGGAAGCCCATGATCTCATAATTGAGTGAACAAGCATTTTGAAGAGCACTTGAAAAATCCACATAATAACATGTAGACACAATAAACACACACACACGAATGAAACGAAGATCAAGGATGACAGGGGATAATAAATGCCAGCGAAAGCATCCTACACAGATTCAAAAAGGACTCTGTCTCAAAATCATAGATAGAAATGACGATGGCATACTCTGGAAAACTGTCAGATGATTCAAAAGTGGCTCTATTGAGCATGATGCTTATGCTGAATATTTTATGTGTTTTAAATAAGGTTATTCATAGAACATGAGGGTATAAAATACTGCATGACTAATTAATACTTTATAAAATATGCTATTTTCATATGTTTTTATAACTAAGTTAAAAATAAATATAATTTGACATTCATTTGCATCCTGAAAAGTTTACTCCTCATAACTGAACTGGTTTGGTGTGGCTACAATACTTTCCACTGGGAAAATGGTAGGCACTTTATGTGGAGTCTCCTCATGCTTAAGCTTGTATGTTAGTCATTTGGATACCTCACCAACTCAGATAGTCAGAGAGTTAAGAAAATTGAGGCCCCAGGTATCAATGTTATAGTCAAGACTCACACAGGATTATCAATGGCATGGGTTGGATCAGAACCCAGGTCTCTACATCAGACCTATGTTCATTTCAGTCAGAGACAAATTCTGAATTCTTCTTCAGATTTTGAAGAAGAAAAATTCTAGCAAGATCACAAAAGTAGGAGCAAGCATGGTGAAAGTAGAAAGTACTGAGGACAGTAAATTGAGGAGCTCTATAGGATCATGGGCCTTCCTTGGTAGCTCAGCTGATAAAGAATCTGCCTGCAAAGCAGGAGACCCACGTTTGATTCTTGGGTTGGGAAGATCCCCTGGAGAAGGGATAGGCTACCCGTGCCAGTATTCTTGCCTGGAGAATCCAATGGACAGAGGAGCCTGGAGCTGAGCAACTAAGTACAGCACGTTATATATACCTCAGTTTTCTTAACTCTTTGAATACCTGAGTTGGTGAGGGAATCCAAATGACTAATACAAGCATGAAGCGACTACACATATGCGGTCTACTATTTTCTCAGTGGAAAGTATTGCAAGCACTCAAAACAAGTTCAATTTAAGAAGCAAACATATATATATATATATATATATATATAGAGAGAGAGAGAGAGAGAGAGAGAGAGAACTATATGTGGTTATTTTGGGGAAAAAATATATATTTCAACTGAAAGAGTAATACATGTTATGGTAAACATGTGATTTTGTTTCCTTTTTCTGTAGACTAATTCTTTCTACTCCATAAAGTACTGTCAGGAATGTCTGTCATAGACTTGTATTCTCAATAGCAGGAGAGGTACATGACTTGCTTGGATCCATAAGAGAGTCCCCCCTCTCCTGAAAGTAGTTACCAATCTACCTGGGTCACATGATCCAAGAGGGGCTATAGCAGGGAACAAGTCTAATTCCATATTAGATCTGTTTCTTTCACTTTAACCTTTGTATTCAATTGCTTTTTCTGCAAGGTAACCTCTAAAGGGATGTTGCCTACAGCTTAAAATATACATAATGCCCCATTTTGGGGAACCCTACCTCCCATGTGTGAGTGTTAAGCTAGAATACCTTTGTTTAGCCTGCAGGAAACATCCTAACCAGGCCCATCTGTAAATGGCTGCAGGAAAGAAGAAACTAACATATCCCCTTTGGAGTCTTCTGGCTGGAATCAGGAAATATTTGTAACAACTTACTGCCTTTTTTGCTCCTTACCTCCCCCTCTTTGTTCTATAAAATAAACTAGTATCCAAACCCTGGCAAGATGGTTCTTTGGGACTCTTCTCACCATCTTCCCAGTCTGCTGACTTTCTGAATAAAATTGCCATTCTTTGCCCCAACAGTTCAACTCTCAATGTGTTGGTCTGTCATGTTGTAAGCAGTACAAGCTTGGACTAGATAACAAGGCCAATCAGGATCCTGTATAGAAAATCTCTTTGTCCTGGGGTTACAGAGTGGAAATGACAAAGACTAGTGTTCCCATTGGCCATGTCTCCTGACCACATGGAGAAAGCTCTTCTTTAGTAGGTGTGAAGAAGGCCAATGCAGAGAGAAACAGGGTCAAAAAATCTAATGAAGGAGAACACCCTGTTTTGAGACCCCTGTTCTGGTTGTTGCTCAGTGTTCCTAGACTTCCCATTCATATAAGCCCCTAAGTTTCCCTTTTTAAATCAAAATCAACCAATGAAAATAAAAGTATATCAAGAAAATAAAACCAGACAATTAACCTTTGACAAAGGAGGCAAGAATATACAATGGGGAAAAGGGGGAAAGACAGTCTCTTCAGCAAGTGGTGTTGGGAAAGCTGGAATATATAAAAGCCACATATAAATCAATGAACAAACCATACCCTCCCACGATACACAGAAATAAACTAAAAAAAAAAAAATGTGTTAAGAACTTATAGGATAAAACACCATAATAACCCTGAAAGAGAACACAAGCAGAACATTCTCTGACCTAAATCATACCAATGTTTCATTACATCAGTCTTCAAGGGCAATAGAAATAAAAGCAAAAATAAACAAATGAGACCTAAACAAGCTTATAAGCTTTTGCATAGCAAAGGAAACCATAAACAAAATGAAAAGACAAAGTGCAGACTAGGAGAAAATATTTGCAAATGTTGAAACTGACAAGGGCTTAATTTCCAAAATGTGCAAACAGCTCATACAACTCAATAATGGAAAAACTAACAAATCAATTGAAAACTGAGCAGAAGACCTAAATAGACATTTTTCTAAAGACATATAGATGGTCAATAGGCACATGGAAAGATGTCCATCATCACAAATTACTAGAGAAATGCAAATCAAACCTGCAATGAGGTACAACTTCACACTGATCAGAATGGCCATCATTAAAAAGTCTACAAATGATAAATGCTGGAGAGGGTATGGAGAAAAGGGAACCCTCTTGTACTTTGATGGGAATATAAAGTGGTTCAACCATTATGAAAAATAGTATGGAGGTTCTTCAAAAAGCTAAAGATAGAGTTGCTGTATGATCCAGCAACCCCACTCCTGGACATGTAACATACCTAGACAAAAAAGAGGAGAAATATACCATGTTCATACTACCCAAAGCAATCTACAGATTCGATGCAATCCCTATCAAGCTACCCGTGGTATTTTTCACAGAACTAGAACAAATAATTTCAAGATTTGTATGGAAATACAAAAAACCTCAAATAGCCAAAGCAATCTTGAGAAAGAAGAATGAAACTGGAGGAATCAACTTGCCTGACTTCAGGCTCTACTACAAAGCCATAGTCATTAAGACAGTATGGTACTGGCACAAAGACAGAAATATAGATCAGTGGAACAAAATAAAAAGCCCAGAGATAAATCCACACACCTATGGACACCTTATCTTCGACAAAGGAGGCAAGACTATACAATGGAGTAAAGACAATCTCTTTAATAAGTGGTGCTGGGAAAACTGGTCAACCACTTGTAAAAAAATGAAACTAGATCACTTTCTAACACCACACACAAAAATAAACTCAAAATGGATTAAAGACCTAAATGTAAGACCAGAAACTATAAAACTCCTAGAGGAGAACATAGGCAAAACACTCTCTGACATAAATCACAGTAGGATCCTCTATGATCCACCTCCCAGAATACTGGAAATAAAAACAAAAATAAACAAATGGGATCTAATTAAAATTAAAAGCTTCTGCACAACAAAGGAAACTATAAGTAAGGTGAAAAGACAGCCTTCTGAATGGGAGAAAACAATAGCAAATGAAGCAACTGACAAACAACTAATCTCAAAAATATACAAGCAACTTATACAGCTCAACTCCAGAAAAATAAACGACCCGATCAAAAAATGGGCCAAAGAACTCAATAGACATTTCTCCAAAGAAGACATACGGATGGCTAACAAACACATGAAAAGATGCTCAACATCACTCATCATCAGAGAAATGCAAATCAAAACCACAATGAGGTACCATTTCACACCAGTCAGAATGGCTGCGATCCAAAAGTCTGCAAGCAATAAATGCTGGAGGGGGTGTGGAGAAAGGGGAACCCTCTTACACTGTTGGTGGGAATGTAAACTAGTACAGCCACTGTGGAAAACAGTGTGGAGATTCCTTAAAAAATTGCAAATAGAACTGCCTTATGACCCAGCAATCCCACTGCTGGGCATACACACCGAGGAAACCAGAATTGAAAGAGACACATGTACCCCAATGTTCATTGCAGCACTGTTTATAATAGCCAGGACATGGAAACAACCTAGATGTCCATCAGCAGATGAATGGATAAGAAAGCTGTGGTACATATACACAATGGAGTATTACTCAGCCATTAAAAAGAATACATTTGAATCAGTTCTAATGAGATGGATGAAACTGGAGCCTATTATACAGAGTGAAGTAAGCCAGAAAGAAAAACACCAATACAGTATACTGACACATATATATGGAATTTAGAAAGATAGTAATGATGACCCTGTATGTGAGACAACAAAAGAGACACAGACATATAGAACGGACTTTTGGCCTCTGAGGGAGAGGGAGAGGGTGGGATGATTTGGGAGAATGGCATTGAAGCATGTATACTATCATGTAAGAAACGAGGTGCTGGTCTATGTTCGATGCAGGATGCAGGATGCTTGGGGCTGGTGCACGGGGGTGATCCAGAGAGACGTTGTGGGGTGGGAGGTGGGAGGGGGATTCAGGATTGGGAGCTCATGCACACCTGTGGGGGATTCATGTCGATGTATGGCAAAGCCAGTAGAGTATTGTAAAGTAAAATACAGTAAATAAATAAAATAAAATAAACAAAAAGATATATGCACCCTTATCTTCATAGAATCACTGTTCACAATAGCAAGACATGGAAACAACGTAAATGCCCACCAACAGAAGAATGGATAAAAAATGTGGCATACACACACACTAAAATATTACTCATCATTAAAAAACATGGATGGTCCTAGAGACTATCATACTAAGCCAGTAAGTCAGAAAGAGAAAGACAAATACTTCATGATATCACTTATATGTGGAATCTAAAATATGACACAAGTGAACAGAGCTATGAAAAAGCAGCAGATTCACAGACATAGAGAACAGACTCATGGCTGCCAAGGGAGAGAGGGATAGTAGGAAAGGGAAGTATTGGAGCTTGAGATTAGTAGATGCAACTATAGGATAGACAACGAGGTCCTGCTATTTAGCACAGGGAACTATATTCAATACTGTATGATAAACCATATGGAAAAGAATATGAGAAACATATATGTGTGTGTATATATATATATATATAATTGATTCACTGTGCTGTACAGTAGAAATTAACACAACACAGCAACATTTTATTGAATTACACTTCAATAAAAATTTTTTTAAAGACAAAAGTAGAAATCAACCACAGTCATTACCCAGGAATGAAAACACTAACAACCCAAGTGAAAACTGAGCAGAAGACACACTCATGAGTGGAAATATGCTGTTTAATGAAATATTTTTTAATGATATATTGCAAATATACTAGCATAGGATGCTTCACTTCTGTAAATTCTAATACTAACCAGCTGCATAAGAATAAGCCATCTCTTAAAATCCCTGGTTATCAGTTTTTGCATGTGTCAAAGGAAGAATCTGGAAGCAGATTGCTAAGATCCAGCAAAGCTGGTTAGGTAAAGTAAAACCTTTGAATGAAGTATTTTAAATGCCAGGTACAGCAATCTGAGCAGCAGTGAACTAGAGAGGGCTGCTAAGCCAGAGTCCTTCTCAACTTCACTATTTTATATTTTGGGGGAGGGTTGTTTGTTTTGAGGGGAGTGCTTTTTATTTTTAGCTCTTAGAGCACTGTTTGAAATTTTAAGCTAGTCCCCCAAACATAACTTTTTCCCCTAATTTCTTATCATGTCCTGAAAACAATTCATTTCTGTTTTTCTTATTTCCTGAAATAAGCCTTATTATATACAAGCCATATGTAACAAGTTGTGACCTTGGCTTCTGAAGAAAGGAACGTTTGAAAACTCATTACTACTCCACCTTTGTGGACTTTGGGCTATTCTCTTAAGATCCTCTCTTGAATCCAACTATAATTGATAGTACCTAACTCCCTGATACAGGGGGTTTCTCTGGTGGTCCAGCAGTAAAGAATCCAGCTGCCATGAAGGAGACATAAGAGATGTGGGTTTGATTCCTGGGTCAGGAATGAGGAGGAAATGGTAACCCACTCCAGTATTCTTGCTTGGAGAATAACATGGACAGAGGAGCCTGATGGGCTACAGTCCACGGGGTCACAAAGAGTCAGATATGACTGAGCACACTAGATGATACTCTGCTTGCCTCCCATCTAATAACAGCCCAGATCTTGCTTTCAGCCACAGAGCAATCCCAGAGTAAAGGCTGAAGAAAGTTATGGGCCTTTTACACTCTTGGGAATTTTAACAATAGAAACCTGAGAAGGAATTTTCTCCAGAAGGGACTCATCAGTATAAACGATCTCCCTGCAGGGAGGTGACTTTAGTGGCTTTTACCATTTACCTGGCATGTGGTATCTGCTCCTTCTTACAGTAAAAATTCCTCCAGGGGCATGATTTCTAACAGCCCTTACTGGAATTGGTAGATGCTGTCATGTACAATATCAACTGGAGAAGAGCAATTCTGACACAGAGCTGGAGTCCACAAGCAGAGGAGAGCTTGTGTCCCTTTGCCACGGTCTCCCTCCGGTCCGCGTGGTGCGGTTTTTCCATCACAGGCAACATTTCCTGATATACATGGCTTCATGTGAGTTAACCTCTAATGCCCCCTCCCTTCAGTGACGTTCCATCATCATCCTTAGACTAATGGCTTTTTAGGGCTTTCTAGGTGGCACAGCGGTAAAGAATTTTCCTGCCAAGGCAGAAGATCCCAGAGACACAAGTTTGTTCCCTGGATCAGGAAGATCCCCTGGAGTAGGAAATGGCAACTCACTCCAGTATTTTTGCCTAGACAGTTCCAGGGACAGAGGAATCTGGTGGGCTACAGTCTGTGAGGCCGCAAAGGACAAGACTGATCACACACGAGAATGGCTTTTAATCATGATTTCTTAGCATCGGCCTCCAGGTCATCACCCAGATGCCAGGTGCTCCTGAACACTCCGTGACTCCCACTTAGGGAAGGTAAGAAGGGAACCAGTAGGGTGAGCAACTCTAAGGGCCCAGACACTCTGCTTCGCATGTCTGTTCACTATCTTACATCATCATTATAACTGTATGGTCTGTAAATATTACCACCTTTCTTACAAACGAACCTTGTCTCAGAGATGTCACTGTCCTCTTGCACCTCATCACGTCACATAGGATGTGAAAGACCTAGTGCTCTGTTGTGATTCTTGCCATATTGGACCAGAACCTTTCAGAGAAATCCCTTGAGGAAACAGGAAAACAGAGAAAAGAACTATTTGGGCTTCCCCCACCCCCACCTCAGAATGGATCAGTCACAGCTGATGATTGCTTGTTTTTGAGTAGTTGTGGATACTCTTTCGCTTCAGATCTATTGTGAAGGATGGGACCAATTGAGATGCAGGGGGATGAGGGGCAGGAAACTGGGGAGTCCCATTTGAGCTTCTAAGTGCTGGCCAATTCTTCTGACCTGTAACATTATTCTGGGGACCACTATTCAAGTTCCTCTCCTGGGAAATTTAAAGACAAAGCTGCTTGTCTGAGCTGAACAACTCTTGGGAGAGAAAGGATGGCTGTAATTTTGTCAGAAGGCCAAATGAACGGCCAAGAGGAGGAAGAAAGCTAGCAGGGCCGGCATACCCGGAGATGACTGGTCAATCTTAGTCTAATGTAGGCTTGGCTCTATTAGCTGTGAAGTGGAAAGACGTATTAAGACACCAGGCAGCAGAGTGGCCCTGTGAAAGTCATGCTGTAAAGTAAAACAGAAGGTTGGTTTTGAATTATTTTTATCATTCCTTGACTCCATAGCCCCCACCACATACATATGAACATACGCATGCATGCTTAGTCACTTCAGTAGTAGTGTCTGGCTCTTTGCACCTCTTTGGAGGGCTGCAGCTCAACAGGCTCTTCTGCCCATGGAATTCTCCAGGCAAGAAAACTGGAGTGGGTTGCAGCACCTTCCTCCAGGTGATCTTCCTGACCCAGAGATCAAAGCACATCTCTGTCATTTCCTGCATTGGCAGGCAGATTATTTACCACTGAGCCACCAGGGAAGCCCCATGATTCCATTTCAACTCTGCCCTATGTAGTAAAAATCATACCTGCAGAACTAGAAAAAGGGCCTGTTTTTTTTAGCTTTCCAGAGGTAATAGGGAGGTTGTCAAGTACTGTATAATAAATTCAATTTCCCTGCCCTCTAATTCCTT
This sequence comes from Neotragus pygmaeus, assembly GCA_006410875.1. NCBI lineage: Eukaryota > Metazoa > Chordata > Mammalia > Artiodactyla > Bovidae > Neotragus > Neotragus pygmaeus. The sequence continues at coordinate 386,760 of SJYV01048576.1, read as the reverse complement.
GGTTGGCACAGGCGACCTTAATTCCTTACTATCTCCTGGTCCCCCAGTGATGCTCAGTAAGGCTGAGATGGCAGCAGCTGACCCCGGGCTGTCCATGCTGCCTGAAGTACAACATACTGCTCTTCTCACTTGCATCAACATCAAGAGGAAGCCTGACCCCAAAGGTAATCTATGATAGAGAGGAAGAAAATGATACCAAATTTAGCTAGTGCAAACTGAGTTAATTAGTAAAGGCAGGAGAAACTGCACAGCAGACCTTGAGAAGAAAAACGAAGAGGAAAAGACAGAATTATAAATGATTTTCACCACAAGAGTAAGGATAACCAAGAATGCTGAGTAAATCAAACCTTGGCGGGGTAATGGCAAGTTAAGTCTTTCACTGGGCAAACTCAGTCCTGGCCATCACACATTCACCTATGCTGATCAGATTTAATGAGAAAAATTAACATGCAAAGGCAAAAGAGTCATGAGGAGGCAAAGTGGCACACATTCCACCTAGGAGAGTATTCTGGGGAAGTGCTTCTTGGAGAAGTTTGAAACAAAATCACAATAAGGGGTTAACTTGCTCTCCAGAAGAGAGGCAGATCTTCAGCAGAGACCTGTTATTTCTACTCTTTCTGGTAGAACTCATGGTAATAATCAGTCCTTTCTACATCTTGGCTAGCTTCATGCATACTGCAACAACCTCAGGCCCAGAAATCANCAGATCTATTGTGAAGGATGGGACCAATTGAGATGCAGGGGGATGAGGGGCAGGAAACTGGGGAGTCCCATTTGAGCTTCTAAGTGCTGGCCAATTCTTCTGACCTGTAACATTATTCTGGGGACCACTATTCAAGTTCCTCTCCTGGGAAATTTAAAGACAAAGCTGCTTGTCTGAGCTGAACAACTCTTGGGAGAGAAAGGATGGCTGTAATTTTGTCAGAAGGCCAAATGAACGGCCAAGAGGAGGAAGAAAGCTAGCAGGGCCGGCATACCCGGAGATGACTGGTCAATCTTAGTCTAATGTAGGCTTGGCTCTATTAGCTGTGAAGTGGAAAGACGTATTAAGACACCAGGCAGCAGAGTGGCCCTGTGAAAGTCATGCTGTAAAGTAAAACAGAAGGTTGGTTTTGAATTATTTTTATCATTCCTTGACTCCATAGCCCCCACCACATACATATGAACATACGCATGCATGCTTAGTCACTTCAGTAGTAGTGTCTGGCTCTTTGCACCTCTGTGGAGGGCTGCAGCTCAACAGGCTCTTCTACCCATGGAATTCTCCAGGCAAGAAAACTGGAGTGGGTTGCAGCACCTTCCTCCAGGTGATCTTCCTGACCCAGAGATCAAAGCACGTCTCTGTCATTTCCTGCATTGGCAGGCAGATTATTTACCACTGAGCCACCAGGGAAGCCCCATGATTCCATTTCAACTCTGCCCTATGTAGTAAAAATCATACCTGCAGAACTAGAAAAAGGGCCTGTTTTTTTTAGCTTTCCAGAGGTAATAGGGAGGTTGTCAAGTACTGTATAATAAATTCAATTTCCCTGCCCTCTAATTCCTTGGTTGGCACAGGCGACCTTAATTCCTTACTATCTCCTGGTCCCCCAGTGATGCTCAGTAAGGCTGAGATGGCAGCAGCTGACCCCGGGCTGTCCATGCTGCCTGAAGTACAACATACTGCTCTTCTCACTTGCATCAACATCAAGAGGAAGCCTGACCCCAAAGGTAATCTATGATAGAGAGGAAGAAAATGATACCAAATTTAGCTAGTGCAAACTGAGTTAATTAGTAAAGGCAGGAGAAACTGCACAGCAGACCTTGAGAAGAAAAACGAAGAGGAAAAGACAGAATTATAAATGATTTTCACCACAAGAGTGAGGATAACCAAGAATGCTGAGTAAATCAAACCTTGGCGGGGTAATGGCAAGTTAAGTCTTTCACTGGGCAAACTCAGTCCTGGCCATCACACATTCACCTATGCTGATCAGATTTAATGAGAAAAATTAACATGCAAAGGCAAAAGAGTCATGAGGAGGCAAAGTGGCACACATTCCACCTAGGAGAGTATTCTGGGGAAGTGCTTCTTGGAGAAGTTTGAAACAAAATCACAATAAGGGGTTAACTTGCTCTCCAGAAGAGAGGCAGATCTTCAGCAGAGACCTGTTATTTCTACTCTTTCTGGTAGAACTCATGGTAATAATCAGTCCTTTCTACATCTTGGCTAGCTTCATGCATACTGCAACAACCTCAGGCCCAGAAATCAGTTGTGTTGTTTAGTCAATAAGTCGTGTCCAACTCTTTTGGGACCCCATGGACAACGGCCTGGCAGGCTCCTCTGTTCATGGGATTTCCCAGGCAAGAGTACTGGAATGGGTTGCCATTTCCTTCTCTAGGGGATCTTCCCAGTCTGGGATCAAACCCATGTCTCCTGCATTGGCAGGCAGATTCTTTACCACTGAGCCACCAGGGAAGCCCAGAAATCAGTTCTAGGAGAACGTGTCCTGCCAGGGCCTCTTGTCTTTGTCCTGGGGACGGGGCCCTCCTAGAGTAGGGTTGTAAACAAATAGTCAGTGACTAGAATTGGCCAATGATCATGTGGCCGAGGGGCAGCCTCTAGGTCTATGGGTTGTTTGAAGACCCTCACAAAGAAAGAGACTGGTTGGAGCTGGAAGTGTTAGTGACTTCTCTCAAGTAAGAGAAGTCACTTGAGCTTTTGTTTCTATTGGTCCAGGACCATGAATAAGAGCTTTTTCAGCATTTGAAGTTTTAGACATGGAATTATGATGAGGTCTGTTGTAAATAACAAGGTAAGAACAAGACAACTGATATGACTGCACCAGCTGTGGCCAAGGCTGGCTTCCAACAGATATCACCCAATTCGTATGGAACACCATACGGGTGGTTTTGAATGTACATTTCACTTTTACATTCTCTCTCTTCACCATCACAATAACTCCATAAAGTAGACACTATTTATTTTATGAATCAGGAATTTCAGATCAGAGGGGTTGAATAAATTACCCAAAGTCACACAGCTATCAAATATTAGACTTAAGATTCAAACTCAGGACTCCAAAGTTAATGCTACTGTTTCTGTTGTATTTTCTGTTATTTAAAAAAAAAAAAAAGCTACACCTTACCCTTGCAATGCAAGACCCCAAAAGTCCATAATCAGTATCAGTTCCACCTTATAAGTGGAAGCTGGCTGAGAGTAAGATGGGAGAGGGATGGTGCAGGGAGTAGCAGGTAGGAAGAAATAGATACTGCAGGGGACAAGTATTGGCCTCACTGAGCTCTGGGTGTGGCCCCAGGATAANCCCCAAAAGTCCATAATCAGTATCAGTTCCACCTTATAAGTGGAAGCTGGCTGAGAGTAAGATGGGAGAGGGATGGTGCAGGGAGTAGCAGGTAGGAAGAAATAGATACTGCAGGGGACAAGTATTGGCCTCACTGAGCTCTGGGTGTGGCCCCAGGATAACTAGCTGACACTGAGAAATGACTGTGTTGGTTAACTGAGCCTAGAAGTTGGGGAGCAATGTAGTAATTAGAAGCTACTGAAATACTATCTAAGATTCTGGAGAAAACTGCCAATTCCCACAAAAAGAAAGGCATTGAGGAGGTTTGATCTAGAAAAGAAGAGGCAGTTCATCATGAGAGTTGATTGTCTTCCCATAAAAGACCAAGTGAAATTCAGAGACATTTCTAAAGAAAAAAGAACAGAGAATAGGATTGTTATTTTTCCTGAATGAGTCTGTCACAGTTGATGACTCCCAGTTTGTTCTTGAGTTAAGTGTTGACACTCTTGCTAGCATAGAAAGTCTGATCTCCACACCAGTGACGATCAGGAACACAGGGCCCTCCAGGGGTAAGGAAGCATCAGTGATGGAGCAAATGTCATTCTTCTAGCAATTCACACTACAGTTTGGTTAAGGCTCCATGGCCTCTCAAGAATTCTAGAAGCAGCTGGAAAAAAACTGCAAGCTAAAGCAGCAGCCCTGTTCCATGTAGTATATTTGTGTAGAACCTCAGCATCTCTTTACAGTCTCCCGTGGAGTGAGGAGGAGGACTGAGTTCTGACACTCTTATCCATCTCTTAACATTTCATGTGATTGAGATCCCTATAGAGTTCACCACTGGCAAAAATCACAGTTCAATAGATCATTTCTACAACATCCCAGGAGGTAGGGTAGGAATTATTTTTTGTACAGATGAGAAAACAGACTTAGAAAATTTTCCACTTCATACTCTTTGTCCCCAATGCAGTGCGCTTTCTATGCCACTGTATTGCCAGTGGTGGGAGGAAGCAATCTGTCACCTTGGAGTGGGGCTGATTTGGAATGGGTAGCATCTAAACTGTGGCATGAAAAAAAAAAAAAACCCACAAAAAAGATCAACTAAAGCCCCAAAGATGCACTCTTTGGGGAACAACTCGCTTTTGTTCTTTCTGCTAGATCCACAGAAGGACCACACTCTACCCTGCCCTTCGTCTTCTCTTCCCATCTTGATTCCATTTTCTCCTAGAGGTACTGTTATGGGTTGAACTGTGTTTTCCCAAAAGTTACACTTAAGTTCTAACCCCAGTACCTCTGCACGTGACCTTATTGGGAAATGTGCATGTGTTGTGCATGTGCTCAACTGTATCCGACTCTTCGTGACCCTATGCACTGTAGCCCATCAGGCTCCTCTGTCCTTGGGGATTCTTCAGACAAGAATACTGGAATGGGTTGCCATTTCCTACTCCAGGGGATCTTTATGACTGAGAAGTCAAACATGAGTCTCTTGCATTGCAAGCAGATCCTTTACTGCTGAGCCACCAAGGAAGCCCATTGGGAAATAGGGTCTTTAACAAGGAAGTTTGGCTAAAATGAGGTCATTAGAAGGGGCCCTAATCCAGTATGACTGATGTTCCTATAAAAAGGGGAAATTGGACACAGAGACACGCCCAGAGGGAAGACAATGTGAAGACACAAAGGGAGACCACCACCCAAGACTGGGGGACTGAAGGGATGCACTTAGAAACCAAGAAATACCTATTGCTACCATAAGAAACGCACGGAATAGTTCATGCCACAGAGCCATCAGAAGGAGCAGGCCCTGATGACACCTTGATTCTAGATCTCCAGAACTAAGAGACAATGAACTCTGATGTTTAAGAGCCCAGTTTGCCATTTGTTGTTATGTAAGCCCAGATGCCTTCTCCTGCCATAGTCCACCTCCTCTCAGCCTCCCCAGCCCCACAACTTTGGATAACTGGAGTCAGATGTCAGACTTCTTGTGTTCTATGAGACTCTGAAGAGTTTTCCATCCTTTGTATTTTACTGCTCTTGGAGCTTTTTCAGCTCTTCATTTAGATTTCTTATACTTCCTCCTGGACTCTTAGGTCTGTTGATTTGCATTTCAAAGTATATTTGCTGCCAACATACTTTGTGCCAGACCTGGCTATATTCTCGTTGATCCATCCTTCTTAGCACACTTAGCACAGAGTATTAAAAATCTATATTGCATTTTATTGACCCTTTCACAGAGGCAGTGGTTTGCAAACTAGAGTGTAGTTCAGAATCACCTAGAGGACTGATCCACTGAAGCATGGACTGTTGTTCCCAACCCCACAGGTCCTGATTCAGCAGGTCTGGAACAAGGTCTCAGAGTTTTCCCTTTTAACAAGTTCTTAGGTGTTGCTGTACTGAAGACCACACTTTGAGAATCACAGCTCTGAGATAATCATGCTTGCAGGAGCTGGAGGGATTAGTGATGCCCTAGAGAAGCTGGAGGGAAAGCAATTCAGGCTGCAGAGCCTCAAACTGGTGGCAAAATCTAGTGCACATTTCAAATTAACCCATGTTTGTTGTCTACATTAAAAGTACCAGGACAGATTCTTTAAAACAAGCAGATTTACATCTGGACCCTCACAAAGGGAAATATTTAGCATCTTCCAAGTTAAGCTCAGATAACTAATGGAGCAGTAATTCTCCAGAATTACTGTGGAGTAATTCTTTCACCCTCTCAAAACTTTCATTCCAGAGTCCTAAGGGATTGTTTTGTAATTCCCAATTCCTGTTTCTTTTCCATCCATCAGAATCATTTTAAGAGTTAAAAAGAGCCATTTGATTCAAACATGCTGAGAAAGCAGTAAGTCAATAAGAAGCAGTGAGCACGGAGGTTAAAGGCACAAGCCTTGGAGTCAGACAGTCTGAGCTGTGATTTCCACCCTGCAATGTGCAAGCAACATGACCCTGGTCACGTCACTCCACCTCTCCATCTCTCAAATGAGAATAACAGGACCACTTCCTTTCAGGGAGCTTATAAGAATTATAATAAACTCATTCAATCACTGGCATTAGTCAACTTTCAATAAAGTGTGGGTATTGCTAATTTCATCTGAACAGCTTATCATGAATTCTTTTAGCAGATAAATCATCTCTCAATGAGTAGAGCAAAATACAGAGAATTGTGTTAGGAGCTAGTGTGGTTGAACTACTATTGTAGGAGAGCAGAGCATATAAGGAGCACACAGGAGGAGGACACCAGAGGAAGGTCAATGTGTGGGTGATGCAGGAGACACAGCAAAGGTCAGACTCTGATGTCACAATGTTGCACAATGTGCTTATGACTGGAAGAGAGGGATCCTCTTACTTATGAATTAGACTAAACAATCCTGGTACTCATTCGTTTATGATTTTCCTTTCTGGAATTGAAGATCAATCTGCATTAACTAAATCCAAAAGTTTTCAGATTTCTTTCCCTCCAAATAATATTTAGATGAGTTAAGTATAAATGAATATGAAACAGATGGATTAAATTGCCACTTAAGTACATGGGGGGATTAAGAAGCAAATAGAAAAGGCAATTAGCAAAATACATTCTGAGTTCACTGAACCTGAAACACTTGAAAAGGTATTTGCCAGGTGGAACACACCCAAAATGCAGCTGCAGCTTCCCAGACCCTAAGCCCTCTGTCACCAGTCTCTGAGAGTCCCCACCTGCCACTCATCTCCCTCTGCCTTCACTAAGAGCCATAGAGACAAGCAGCAAACTTTCATATTCATCATGAGGACATATTTCAATTATTAGTATTCTTTTAATAATGAAACTGCTCTAAAATTTTTCTGCTTTTGAAACTGGCTTTCAAAACTTCCTTATTTTTCTTGCTCCTGAAAGCACAGAAACAGGAGATCAAGGTGAATAACCATATGGGTTTGAAATCCACTATTACTATATTTATTCATGTAATTGGTGGGTATATCCAGGCAGCTGCAATGTGGAATGAATGAATATGCAAGTACCATGTCCTAACTCAGACAATCAGACACCAAGATGAATGACATCCCCCCAGGACACTATACTTTAGAAAGGGAACACACACACACACAAATCTGGGTGAAAAGAATGAGATAGTAGGGGATCACACACAGCTGGACACAACTGAGCAACTGAGCACATGCTCACACAGCCAAAAATGTGGGCTTACAGGAATTTAGCAAGGAAAGTCTAGACAGCAGCAAACTAAAGTAGAAATTATGAAAGAGCCCTGAATTCTCATCTTGGCATTACCACTCACTAGCTGTTTCCCTCCGGCAAGACACTCTGGGCCTTAGTTTCCCCTGCCATGGGTGGTTGGAATAGATTAATTTCCGAGCATTAGCAACCTTTTCATTTTTTGTAAATGAAATCTTAACATAGAATTTCAATATGTTTATAGGTCAAAACAGACCTTTTTCAGGAGACATTGGGTTCCACTTACCATGTCATCTAAATCAGACAAAACAGATAGAAACCTCTGGAACAGATGCTTAAAGGTGATGTCAAGTCTAAAAATCTGCAGGCCTGCAAAATCACTCGCAGTTGAGGTGAACAAAAACTATGTCTTCAAACGAGAAGCAGAAAGCTGGATAAATACAAAGGACCTCAAGGAGGGAGCACTTCTTCATGGTGCAGGGACCTCCAAGCAGCCCAGGACCCAGCAGGGATGAGCTTGTCCACTTTCACGGAACAGAATGAGTAGGAAGAGCACTGGCTTTGAAGTCAGATGGCTGAGTTTAAATCATCATCATGCTGTGAACAGAGCTGGATGACTACAGACAATCACTTAATTTCTCTGAACCTGATTTCCACATCTTGAAAGTGGCTTAATAATGTCCACCCTCACAGGGTTACTGTAAGTTTTAAGTGAATAATGTAAGTATATACACACACACACACACATTTTTTTACTGTGGTGAAATAAAATTTACCAACTTAACTGTTTTAAGTGTAAGGTTTAGTAGTATTAAGCATATCCATATTGTAGAACAGATCTCCAGAACTTTATCTTGCAAAACTGAAAATACGTTCATTAAACAACTCCCACTTGCAATCCCTGGGAACTAACATTCTGTTTTGTGTTTCTCTGGATTTGACCAGAGATTTCATATAAGTGGGAACCATATAGTATATAAATTTTAGTAACAGACTTATTTCAGTTAGCCTAATGCTCTCAAGGATATCAGCCCTGGGATTTCTTTGGAGGGAATGATGCTGAAACTGAAACTCCAATACTTTGGCCACCTCATGCGAAGAATTGACTCATTGGAAAAGACTCTGATGCTGGGAGGGATTGGGGGCAGGAGAAGAAGGGGACGACAAAGGATGAGATGGCTGTATGGCATCACCAACTCGATGGACGTGAGTCTGAGTGAACTCCAGGAGTTAGTGATGGACAGTGAGGCCTGGTGTGCTGCGATTCATGGGGTCGCAAAGAGTCAGACACGACTGAACTGAACTGAATGTTCTCAAGGTCATCTATATTGTAGGATGTGATAGAACTTCCTTTCCTTTTAGGGGTGAATAACATTCTGTTGTAGACATAAAGCACATTTGGCTATCCATCCATCCGCTGATGGATGTTTGGCTCATTTCTATCTCTTGGCTACTGTGAATAGTGCTAAGTTAAGAGTATACAGTTAGGCCTTGAATGGCACAGGTTTGAACTATGATGGTCCACTTTTATACACATTTTTTCAATAGTAAATACTACAGTACTATTCAATATGTGGTTGATTGAATCTGTGGGTGTGGAACCACAGATATACTTGGCCGACTATAAGTTACAAATGCAGTTTCAACTCTGCAGAGTCATGATCTCCAACCCCAGCATTGTCAAGAGTCAACTGTGTTTCAACAAACCTGATTCTCTGTAAATATTGGCTTTGTTTTTTGCCTTTTCTGTTTTTAAGCAAAAATTAGTATGCCTTGTCATTCATATTTCATACATTTTGCTGTTCTAGCCACACACATTTCCTATTCTTCTTGTAACCAGTAACACTCATTTATTAGCAATAGGTCAAGGTAAAGAATAATGAGTGACTCACAATAAAATAAATGACCTAATTTACTCAGCTGAGTTTTGAATCCACAACTCTGATATAACTGTACAATGATTCAAGTGAGTTTAATAGCCATTGTCTTCTATTTCAAAATTGCCTTCTCCTGAATTAAGGCAGGAGTAAGAATCAGAAAGATCAATTTTCATTAAAATACTCTTGGATTCCTTGCTTGTCCACCTGCTTCCCCCGCCTCCATTTTTCCACCAGAGAAAGTCCAAACATGCATGCTTGCATGCATCTTGGAGCCAGAAAGATTCTGTCCCTGAATTTTCTGCATTTCTATTCTGTGAATTGGAGGAAACATTCCAAAAATGAACCTAAAATTACCTTCATTTCTTTGATGTGATTTAAAGCATTCCAGGGTATCTAAAGAACTATGGATGGAAGCTCATAACATAGTACAGGAGGCAGTGACCAAAACCATCCCAAAGAATAAGAAATGCAAGAAGACCAAGTGGTTGTCTGAGGAGGCTTTACAAATAGCTGAGAATAGAAGTAAAGCAAAAGGCAAAGGAGAAAAGGAAAGATATACTCTACTGCATACAGAGTTCCAGAATAGCAGAGAGAGATAAGAAGGACTTCTTAAATGAACAATGCAAAGAAATAGAGGAAAACAATAGAAAAGACTGGACACCTCTTCGAATTGGAGATATCAAGGGAACATTTCATGCAAAGATGGGTACAATAAAGGACAGAAATGGTAAGGATGAAGCAGAAGAGATTAATGAGAGATGGAAAGAAGAACTATACAAAAAAGATCTTAATGACCTGGATAACCATGATGGTGTGTTCACTCACCTAGAGCCAGACATCTGGAGTGTGAAGTCATGTGGGCCTTAGGAAGTGTTACTACGAAAAGCTAGTGAAGGTGGTGGAATTCCAGCCAAGCTATGTAAAATTCTAAAAGATGATGTTGTTAAATAGTTGCATGCAATATCCCAGCAAATTTGGAAAACTCAGCAGTGGCCACAGGACTGGAAAATGTCAGTTTTCATTTCAATCCCCAAAAAGGTCAATGCCAAGGAATGTTTGAACTACTGTACAATCACATTCATTTTACATACTAGCAAAGTTATGCTCAAAATCCTTCAAGCTCAGCTTCCACAGTACACAAATCAAGAACTTTCAGCTG
>SJYV01048576.1:344067-375866 GCA_006410875.1 Neotragus pygmaeus | reverse complement strand
GACCCTCACAAAGGGAAATATTTAGCATCTTCCAAGTTAAGCTCAGATAACTAATGGAGCAGTAATTCTCCAGAATTACTGTGGAGTAATTCTTTCACCCTCTCAAAACTTTCATTCCAGAGTCCTAAGGGATTGTTTTGTAATTCCCAATTCCTGTTTCTTTTCCATCCATCAGAATCATTTTAAGAGTTAAAAAGAGCCATTTGATTCAAACATGCTGAGAAAGCAGTAAGTCAATAAGAAGCAGTGAGCACGGAGGTTAAAGGCACAAGCCTTGGAGTCAGACAGTCTGAGCTGTGATTTCCACCCTGCAATGTGCAAGCAACATGACCCTGGTCACGTCACTCCACCTCTCCATCTCTCAAATGAGAATAACAGGACCACTTCCTTTCAGGGAGCTTATAAGAATTATAATAAACTCATTCAATCACTGGCATTAGTCAACTTTCAATAAAGTGTGGGTATTGCTAATTTCATCTGAACAGCTTATCATGAATTCTTTTAGCAGATAAATCATCTCTCAATGAGTAGAGCAAAATACAGAGAATTGTGTTAGGAGCTAGTGTGGTTGAACTACTATTGTAGGAGAGCAGAGCATATAAGGAGCACACAGGAGGAGGACACCAGAGGAAGGTCAATGTGTGGGTGATGCAGGAGACACAGCAAAGGTCAGACTCTGATGTCACAATGTTGCACAATGTGCTTATGACTGGAAGAGAGGGATCCTCTTACTTATGAATTAGACTAAACAATCCTGGTACTCATTCGTTTATGATTTTCCTTTCTGGAATTGAAGATCAATCTGCATTAACTAAATCCAAAAGTTTTCAGATTTCTTTCCCTCCAAATAATATTTAGATGAGTTAAGTATAAATGAATATGAAACAGATGGATTAAATTGCCACTTAAGTACATGGGGGGATTAAGAAGCAAATAGAAAAGGCAATTAGCAAAATACATTCTGAGTTCACTGAACCTGAAACACTTGAAAAGGTATTTGCCAGGTGGAACACACCCAAAATGCAGCTGCAGCTTCCCAGACCCTAAGCCCTCTGTCACCAGTCTCTGAGAGTCCCCACCTGCCACTCATCTCCCTCTGCCTTCACTAAGAGCCATAGAGACAAGCAGCAAACTTTCATATTCATCATGAGGACATATTTCAATTATTAGTATTCTTTTAATAATGAAACTGCTCTAAAATTTTTCTGCTTTTGAAACTGGCTTTCAAAACTTCCTTATTTTTCTTGCTCCTGAAAGCACAGAAACAGGAGATCAAGGTGAATAACCATATGGGTTTGAAATCCACTATTACTATATTTATTCATGTAATTGGTGGGTATATCCAGGCAGCTGCAATGTGGAATGAATGAATATGCAAGTACCATGTCCTAACTCAGACAATCAGACACCAAGATGAATGACATCCCCCCAGGACACTATACTTTAGAAAGGGAACACACACATACACAAATCTGGGTGAAAAGAATGAGATAGTAGGGGATCACACACAGCTGGACACAACTGAGCAACTGAGCACATGCTCACACAGCCAAAAATGTGGGCTTACAGGAATTTAGCAAGGAAAGTCTAGACAGCAGCAAACTAAAGTAGAAATTATGAAAGAGCCCTGAATTCTCATCTTGGCATTACCACTCACTAGCTGTTTCCCTCCGGCAAGACACTCTGGGCCTTAGTTTCCCCTGCCATGGGTGGTTGGAATAGATTAATTTCCGAGCATTAGCAACCTTTTCATTTTTTGTAAATGAAATCTTAACATAGAATTTCAATATGTTTATAGGTCAAAACAGACCTTTTTCAGGAGACATTGGGTTCCACTTACCATGTCATCTAAATCAGACAAAACAGATAGAAACCTCTGGAACAGATGCTTAAAGGTGATGTCAAGTCTAAAAATCTGCAGGCCTGCAAAATCACTCGCAGTTGAGGTGAACAAAAACTATGTCTTCAAACGAGAAGCAGAAAGCTGGATAAATACAAAGGACCTCAAGGAGGGAGCACTTCTTCATGGTGCAGGGACCTCCAAGCAGCCCAGGACCCAGCAGGGATGAGCTTGTCCACTTTCACGGAACAGAATGAGTAGGAAGAGCACTGGCTTTGAAGTCAGATGGCTGAGTTTAAATCATCATCATGCTGTGAACAGAGCTGGATGACTACAGACAATCACTTAATTTCTCTGAACCTGATTTCCACATCTTGAAAGTGGCTTAATAATGTCCACCCTCACAGGGTTACTGTAAGTTTTAAGTGAATAATGTAAGTATATACACACACACACACACATTTTTTTACTGTGGTGAAATAAAATTTACCAACTTAACTGTTTTAAGTGTAAGGTTTAGTAGTATTAAGCATATCCATATTGTAGAACAGATCTCCAGAACTTTATCTTGCAAAACTGAAAATACGTTCATTAAACAACTCCCACTTGCAATCCCTGGGAACTAACATTCTGTTTTGTGTTTCTCTGGATTTGACCAGAGATTTCATATAAGTGGGAACCATATAGTATATAAATTTTAGTAACAGACTTATTTCAGTTAGCCTAATGCTCTCAAGGATATCAGCCCTGGGATTTCTTTGGAGGGAATGATGCTGAAACTGAAACTCCAATACTTTGGCCACCTCATGCGAAGAATTGACTCATTGGAAAAGACTCTGATGCTGGGAGGGATTGGGGGCAGGAGAAGAAGGGGACGACAAAGGATGAGATGGCTGTATGGCATCACCAACTCGATGGACGTGAGTCTGAGTGAACTCCAGGAGTTAGTGATGGACAGTGAGGCCTGGTGTGCTGCGATTCATGGGGTCGCAAAGAGTCAGACACGACTGAACTGAACTGAATGTTCTCAAGGTCATCTATATTGTAGGATGTGATAGAACTTCCTTTCCTTTTAGGGGTGAATAACATTCTGTTGTAGACATAAAGCACATTTGGCTATCCATCCATCCGCTGATGGATGTTTGGCTCATTTCTATCTCTTGGCTACTGTGAATAGTGCTAAGTTAAGAGTATACAGTTAGGCCTTGAATGGCACAGGTTTGAACTATGATGGTCCACTTTTATACACATTTTTTCAATAGTAAATACTACAGTACTATTCAATATGTGGTTGATTGAATCTGTGGGTGTGGAACCACAGATATACTTGGCCGACTATAAGTTACAAATGCAGTTTCAACTCTGCAGAGTCATGATCTCCAACCCCAGCATTGTCAAGAGTCAACTGTGTTTCAACAAACCTGATTCTCTGTAAATATTGGCTTTGTTTTTTGCCTTTTCTGTTTTTAAGCAAAAATTAGTATGCCTTGTCATTCATATTTCATACATTTTGCTGTTCTAGCCACACACATTTCCTATTCTTCTTGTAACCAGTAACACTCATTTATTAGCAATAGGTCAAGGTAAAGAATAATGAGTGACTCACAATAAAATAAATGACCTAATTTACTCAGCTGAGTTTTGAATCCACAACTCTGATATAACTGTACAATGATTCAAGTGAGTTTAATAGCCATTGTCTTCTATTTCAAAATTGCCTTCTCCTGAATTAAGGCAGGAGTAAGAATCAGAAAGATCATCTTCAATTTTCATTAAAATACTCTTGGATTCCTTGCTTGTCCACCTGCTTCCCCCGCCTCCATTTTTCCACCAGAGAAAGTCCAAACATGCATGCTTGCATGCATCTTGGAACCAGAAAGATTCTGTCCCTGAATTTTCTGCATTTCTATTCTGTGAATTGGAGGAAACATTCCAAAAATGAACCTAAAATTACCTTCATTTCTTTGATGTGATTTAAAGCATTCCAGGGTATCTAAAGAACTATGGATGGAAGTTCATAACATAGTACAGGAGGCAGTGACCAAAACCATCCCAAAGAATAAGAAATGCAAGAAGACCAAGTGGTTGTCTGAGGAGGCTTTACAAATAGCTGAGAATAGAAGTAAAGCAAAAGGCAAAGGAGAAAAGGAAAGATATACTCTACTGCATACAGAGTTCCAGAATAGCAGAGAGAGATAAGAAGGACTTCTTAAATGAACAATGCAAAGAAATAGAGGAAAACAATAGAAAAGACTGGACACCTCTTCGAATTGGAGATATCAAGGGAACATTTCATGCAAAGATGGGTACAATAAAGGACAGAAATGGTAAGGATGAAGCAGAAGAGATTAATGAGAGATGGAAAGAAGAACTATACAAAAAAGATCTTAATGACCTGGATAACCATGATGGTGTGTTCACTCACCTAGAGCCAGACATCTGGAGTGTGAAGTCATGTGGGCCTTAGGAAGTGTTACTACGAAAAGCTAGTGAAGGTGGTGGAATTCCAGCCAAGCTATGTAAAATTCTAAAAGATGATGTTGTTAAATAGTTGCATGCAATATCCCAGCAAATTTGGAAAACTCAGCAGTGGCCACAGGACTGGAAAATGTCAGTTTTCATTTCAATCCCCAAAAAGGTCAATGCCAAGGAATGTTTGAACTACTGTACAATCACATTCATTTTACATACTAGCAAAGTTATGCTCAAAATCCTTCAAGCTCAGCTTCCACAGTACACAAATCAAGAACTTTCAGCTGAGGCCATGAAACTAGAAGACACTTGCTTCTTGGAAGGAAAGCTATGACCAACCTAGATAGCATATTNCACAAATCAAGAACTTTCAGCTGTTAAGCTAGATTTAGAAAAGGGAGAGGAACCAGAGATCAAATTGCCAATAATCATTGGATCATGCAGAAAGCAAGGGAATTTCAAAAAAAAAATCCACTTCTGCTTCATTGACTAGGCTAAAGCCTCTGATTGTGTGTATCACAACAAACTGGAAAATTCTGAAAGAGATGGGAATAGCAGACCACCTCACCTGCCTCCTGAAAAACCGATATGCAAGTCAAGAAGCAATATTTAGAACTAGACACGGGATGACTGTTCAAAATTGGGAAAGCAGTATGACAAGGTTGTATATTGTCACCCTGCTTATTTAACTTATATGAAGAGTGCATCATGTGAAATGCCAGGCTGGCTGAATCACAATCTGGAATAAAGATTGCCGGGATAAATATCAATAACCTCAGATATGCAGATGATACAACTCTAATGACAGAAAGCAAAGAGGATCTAAAGAGCCTCTTGATGAGGGTCAGAGAGGAGAGTGAAAAAGCTGGCTTAAAACTCAACAATCAAAAAATTAAGATCATGGCATCTGGTCCCATCACTTCATGGCAAATACAAAGGGAAAAAGTGGAAGCAGTGACAGATTTCATTTTCTTGGGCTCCAAAATCTCTGAGTAGGATGACTGAGGCCATGAAACTAGAAGACACTTGCTTCTTGGAAGGAAAGCTATGACCAACCTAGATAGCATATTAAAAAGTTTTTCCAGTATTCATGTATGGATGTGAGAATTGGACCATAAAGAAGGCTGAGTGCCAAAGAACTCATGCTTTTGAACTGTGGTGCTGAATATTACTTTTGAGTCCTTTGGACTGCGAGGAGATTAAACCAGTAAATCCTAAAGGAAATCAACCCTGAATATTCAGTGGAAGGACTGATGCTGAATTTGAAGCTCCAATACTTTGGCTACCTGATGAGAAGAGTGGACTCCCTGGAAAAGACTTAATGTTGGAAAAGACTGAAGGCAAAAGAAGAGGGTGGCAGAGGATGAGATGGGCAGATAGCGTCACCAACTCAAAGGACATGAATTTGATCAAACTCCAGGAGACACTGGAGGATAGAGGAGCCTGGCATGCTGCAGTCCATGGGGTTGCAAAGAGTCAGACATGACTTTGTGACTGAACAGCAACAAAAGTATTCCAGACGAAATTCTGCTTCCAATATAAAAAGTGGTCATCCATTGATGATGATACTGTCAACAGCCACTGAGACATGATCATTTTAGTGATTATTTTAGTAAGATTATCTGCCTAGCACTCCTTTTTTGCTCTTTTTATCATAATGCCCTCCTTTCCTTGATATGATGAGTTGAAATTTTTCATCATACTTGGAACTTTTCAGCCAATTGCTTCAGATAGTTTGCTGCCCCTCTTCTCCTAAGATTCCAGTTTTAAGTGTTTAACCACTGGGAATTATTCCATAATTATTCAGATAATTCCATTATTCCATAGGTCATGGACACTGTGTTCACATTTACAACAGGACATTAAAATCCTTCTTTGCTGATTTTATCATTTCTATATCTGCTTGTTCTCACTGATTTCTCTCTTGATTATGGGTCATATTTTCCTGTTTCTTCACCTAATGATTTATGACTGGATGCTGGACATAGTGAACGTTACATGGTTAGTGCCTAGATTCTGTTTTCTTTTTTTAAAGAGTGCTACTCTTAGTTTACCTGTGGATCATCAAATCCTTTTGAGGCTTCTTATAAAACTTAGTAAGAATGGGTTTTTTCGTAGGCTCAAATTATTCAAACTTCTAGCTCCCTGGTAATTCATTATTTACCCAGATGCTCTTTCTTTGCCTGGCCTGTGGGGATTCACTGCAATGTGGACAGGTTAGTAATTATCCAAGGAGTTGAAGAAATCCCTATGCAGATGTCTATGCACTTTCTCTGGATATTTTCTTTCTCTTTAGTATTCTGTGCTGTAAGTTATAGCTACCTTAATCCCTCAGACTCTGATCTCTGAGACTACAACGTTCAGCAATTCTACCTGGGTTTTTTTTCCCGGTGCGGAGTCCAGAAATTGCCTACAGGTAGGAAGCTGGGTTAATCATATTGCTCACCTTCGTTTTCTCTTCTCTAGATTCACAGTCCTCTGCTGTCTATTGTTAAATCTGGGGGAACAGTTGTTTTCAGATTTTTTTTATAGTGAGAAGACTAATCGGGTGCCAGTTATTTTGTCATGGCAAGAAGATAAAAAGTTGATTTTAAAAAGAGATGCAATTTTTGAGATCCTATTATGGACCACTGGTTTCACATACATTATCTCTATTCTTTACAATCATTTCTGAAAGGTTGGTAGTTTATTTTCATTTTATGGACAAAAGATCAGAGGTTCTAAGAGGTAATGTCATTTGCCTGAGATTGTATAGCCAATAAATGAGCTCTGATTTCAAAGACAATTTAAAGCAATTGGTATATCATTCCATTTTTATTTCTACAGCTAGTTTTATCATTCTATTTTTCTTCCTTCTAGAATCCTTATCCACTGATATTTTAAGATGATGCCTTCTTAAATGGAGAAAAACCACAATCCTGCAATTATGTCAAAGGACAAACAAATTTGTCAAGAACAAATTTCCTAAAGTTTAAATTTTATTCAATAGTGTTTTAAAACATTACTTTTATTTTAAAACCAATATATATTATATGTTTATATATAACATCTATTTATATGCATGTAATGAATATTATAGAATAGAATAGAATGGATAGTCAACTTGAATATTTAAGATAATGTTAAAGACTTTAGAGGAATGTTGTTTTCTCCAGGAGGTTGCTTTGGATTATTTACCCAGAATCCCAGAAGTATAGCTTCACTTTTTTCTATTAGGGGCATGCATGAAAATTTTTTGACCAGCTTGAAGATACATGCAGCACATAAAGACTAAAGGGAGGATAAGAATGCCGGCAAGAAAGTTTCAGAATAAAAGGCTATCCCTCTTATATCACAGAATGGGGTAGGGGGTTGCCTCTCAATACTTTTTGCTCTCCAGTTTTATTTTATACCACAAAATACCCTGACTGCCTTTATGAAGGAACATTTTATCTCCCTTCTTCTCTTTACTGCAATGGCTTTCAAATTTACAGTCTCTAAGACTCACTCAGGCAACTTTTTGAACATCTAGACTCCCAGTCCCTACTTCTTAAAGATCTGATTCTGTATTCTCAAGAAGAGCTCAGAAATCTGCATGCCCCGTCAAGCTCCAGGTAATTCTGATGGTCCTTGGAGTATACAGAGAACACTAGCTCTAGTGTATTGAGCCAGATGTACAATATGTGCCTCACAGGTGCTGTCTAGGACTCTTGCCCAAACCTGGAGGGGGGTATAAAACCTGCCTATGCTTCTTATTGGGCCTCCCTGGTGACTCCTATGGTAAAGAATCTGCCTGCAATGCAGAACAGAATGTGATCCCTGGGTGGGGAAGATCCCCTGTAGAAGGAAATAGCAACCCACTCCAGTATTGTTGCCTAAAGAATCCGGTGGACAGAGGAGCCTGGCAGACTCCAGTCTATTCTTATCGGTGGGCAATTAACTATAGGATAATAATACCAACTGTTGAATAGAAATCTATTTGTTATATTTTCAAACCTCATTATCTTAGTTGACCAAGTAAAAATCGATTCATAAATACTACAAAATTTCACCAAATGGCTCATGAACTGGGATCTTAGATTATAAAATAAGAACAACACATTCCATAAGTTCAAGCAGCTCATGTGTTTGTCCAAAAGACAGATGTGTGAGCAGTTAAATTACAATGTAAATCTGATAAGTACTATTCTCAAGATAGGAAGTGGAGGAATGGTATATAAAACAACTAACGGCTGGAGAAGACCGTAAAAGCTGCATTTAGTCAGTGACTTTTAAAGGATAAGAATGCATTTTCAACCACACAGGAGACAAAGAATGCATATACAAAATATCTAATCTGACCCTTCGGTCATGTTCATGGAATAGCCAGAAGTTCAGTGTGTCAGAGAATGGGGTGAATGAGATATGGGGAGAAAAGCACATCACTTCAAACTGTAGCAGGTGGGTTTGTCCAAGAGCTAAAAGATGAGGGCATTTGCGGCAAGAAGTGAAGGGGACCAAGGATAAAGTGCAAAGGGACTGTTTAAATCCAGTCAAGATGCAGCCCAGGGCATCCTCTATGCCTCTGTGGAGCAAGAGAGTTGTTTAAATGCTCAGAAAATTGTGCCCAGATGTTTTGACATGAGGACCTAATTTCCCAGGAAGTCAATTAGACACATTTGTTGCTTACCCACGGAGTTCTGGTCTCTGCCAGATTATTCGGCACTCCAGGGGAATGTGTTGTTCAACCCTGTCACGTCTCCCCAATGTAATTGTCATGTATATGTCTGCAACTAATTGATGCTTGCTTGCTTTTTAATAATTAGTCAGGTGGTGGTAATAAAAACCGAACCAAAAAAACCTGGGCTGAGTTTCATTTAATGACTGTTTGGGTAATGAAAATTAACAGCAGAAGAATCCAAGCACAACCTGCTTTGACCTCCTGTGCTGAAATGGAGGAGGGCTGGCGGGGGTGGGGTCCACCTGACATTGCTTCAGCCATGTCTCCTGCCAAGTGTGAGGGGTGGGGTGAGGAAGGGAGGCCGGGTGTGAGCTGAGCCCATTCCAGTTCCCTGGAGAAAAACCGTGAGTAGTCAGTCATCAGGGGAGCAAACAGATATGTCTTAAAAGATTCCCTTCTCATCTGCTTCACCCTTTTCGCCCTCCTGACACTTCCCTCAAAGTATTTTCATGTGGCCCCATTTTGTCAAGCTTCCCACTGAAGCCCACAGTCCAAGGCCTGTCCAACCAGGAGCATCTCTGGGTACCACCTTGATCTGCCGTGTCCAACAGATGTTAATGTCCTCTAGCAAAATGTTTGACAGTTCTAAAATAGCCAGGAAACCTCTGGAATGAAAGCTTAGGTCACTTCATTAAACAAAGAAACTCAAACAGTTGAAGTGTGGACAAGAGGCAAAGAGAGTAAGGACTGACTACTATCAGAGGAAATTCATTAATATCAGCTACACCCTTGTGGGCTTCCCAGGGGACATTAGTGGTAAAGAACCCACCTGCCAATGCAGGAGACAGGAGATCTGAGTTCCATCCCTGGCTCGGGAAGATCCCCTGGAGGAGGGCATGGCAACCCACTCCAGTATTCTTGCCTGGAGAATTCCATGGACAGAGGAGCCTGGCAGGCTGTAGTCCATAGGGTCACAAAGAGTCGGACACACCTGAAACAATTTAGCACGCATAGCATGCACACCCTTGCAAGGAGTTTGGAAATAATTATTCTAGCTTCTCTATGTATTCTTCCTGCTGTTTTCTATTTACCACTCAAGCCTAGAGCGCTCAACTTAACACCAGTCTCTCTTATTCTGCTGACCTTTAGGTCTGCACTTAGAAGTCTTACCTCTGTGTTAATTGCTCAGTCGTGTCCGACTCTTTGTAACCCCATGGGCTGTAGCCCGCCAGGTTCCTCTCTCCATGGAATTTTCCAAGCAAGAATACTGGAGTGGAATGCCATTCTTTCCCCAGGGGATCTTCCTGACCTAGGGATCGAACCCAGGTCTCCTGCACTACAGGCAGATGCCTTACCATCTGAGCCACCAGGGAAGTCCAAAAGTCTTATAGGCATCTTCAACTTCACATGTCTAAAAACAGATTATTTTTCTGCCCCAATGCCTCCATCTCAATAAATGGCAACTTAGAGTTTTCCATTTGCTCTGCTCCAAAGCCATGACATCATTCTTTATTTCTCTCCCTCTCTCACAGTTCACATTTAATCCATTAGCATAGTCCTCCTATTGGAGTCCAGAGTTTGATGATTTCTCATCCCCTCCACCACCGTCTCCTTGGTTCAAGCTACCATCATCTCTCCAAGAACCAGAGTCATTCTGTCAGCAGCCCTCTAAGAGTTTCCTGCATTCAGGCTAAGAGATAACATTTATAGAGCTTTCATTAAGTGGTAGCACTGTTCTAAGCATTTCAAAAGTGTGAACTCACTTGACCCTCATAACAACTGCATGAAGTCACACTGGGTTTATCTCCAAATCTCCAGATGAAGAATCAGGGGCATGAGGCGGTAACTGTCTTAAGTTCTCAGACCTGCCTTGGTTACCCTCTGTCTTAAGACCTAATTGGCTGCCTCTTCCTGGGCAAAGTGTCCTTCCAGTAAGTTGTTACTAGTAAAGATAACTTTATTTCACTTGTATCCAAATAACTGTTGTATGCTGGTTTCACCTATCAGAATGTCTTTCCCCATGTTTTATTTTTTACCTTGAGAATGGACATTTGATTAGTGTTCAGAACCAATAGTGGTCTGTGCCTGAGACCTCAGAGAAAATTTTCGTTTCCATAGAAGATTCCTAAGTATACAATTTCTTAAGCCTAGGGTAAGGAATATTAATCACAAAATTCCCAGTGCCATCATAGATTCATAAGCTGGAGCTTTTTATGGGGGGAGGGGGGTGTCAGGAGGAGGATCTACTCATAGATGATTCCCTGAAGTCACATCTCATCATTGATCCCTATCTGTGGCAAAAACTCTCATGTTTAGCCTGAAGCCTCAGGGAAATATTCAGTCCCTCTACTGCTCTGATACTCAAATTTTTCTGAAAACTTATCTGCTGGTAAAGTTCCAAGATATTTTTAAAGAGGATTTAGAATGTAAGGTTAAGATATTTGGGAAACTAATGAAAATATAAAGAAAAATAATTCTGTCATCCCTCACTATTTTTTCCTATTTTTATTTTTCCAGTCTCCTTCCCTCCCTTCACCCCAAACCCTGTCATTTCCAAGAAGCTAAAAGAAGTGCTATATATGATACTCAGGAGACTTTTCTGGTTGCTATTCTTTAAAATGCTCCAAAGGTAATGGGGAGATGTACATTAAGTAGAGATGTTGATTTGTTAAATGTGGCCAATAATTTCCTCCCATAATAAAAATATTAAAATTGCCTTTAGAGCCAATTTCTCTAGAGCTGTTTTCACATAGTTTAACAAAAGGACAAATTTGCCAACTGCCAATGAAACCAACAGTAAAAATGAAACCCTCGGGAAATGATTTAATCTAAACCACATTCAAAATGAATAGACTTATCAAATACATGTTTCAAAATCAGCTTTCCAACCACATATGAAGGAATAGAAGGTGCTTTATGTTAGGAATCACTGGACAAATGCAAGGTTCTTCCAGATTTGATTATGTCCAAGGTCAGAATAGCCAGTACTAACAGAGGATGTGCAAGGAATCAGTCTTGATTACTAACAGAAAACAGACATCACGCTCCTAACCACTATATCCATTTCAGCTTACCTTGCATTCTATAAACTGGCAAAATGAGAATTCAGAAATCAAATATAGAGAAGGATAAACAACAAGAGGCATACACAGTCCTTATGAAATACATTAATTGGGTGGAGGGTGTCAATTATTCATACTGATGAATATATGCTACATTCATCTTTTCATTCAACATTCTGTTATATGTGCTGGGGAAACCAAAATAAATGTGAGTCTCCACTTTGATGCTAGTGTGGAATACAGGCACTACAGGTGTTTCTAAAGGTGTGAAAAGTACTATGAGGAGTGCAGCAGAGGGTTTCAGAAGCACATAATGGGTAAAATTATCTGGAGTTCAGATTAGGCTGGTGTGAAGAAGGGACAACTAGTACTGAACATGAAGAATGAGCAGGAATTAAAGTAGAAGAGCATTGTAGGAAAGAACATTTTTACACTTCTGGAGAGAAAATAAAAGACGCCCTGTGGGCAGTCGAGACTACATGGAAGCAGGTTGCATGGGGTTGGAGAAGTGAACAGAGCCAAAAGGTTGCATAAACAAGGTTTGGATTTAATTTTAGCAGCAAGCATATGCTGTTGAAAGCATTTAAGCTATAACAACAGGAAAGTGAAAGTGAAGTCGCTCAGTCGTGTCCAACTCTTTGCGACCCCAAGGACTGTAACCTACTAGGCTCCTCCGTCCATGGGATTCTCCAGGCAAGAGTACTGGAGTAGGTTGCCATTTCCTTCTCCAGGGGATCTTCCCAACCCAGGGATTGAACCCCGGTCTCTCACCTTGCAGGCAAACGCTTTAACTTCTGAGCCACCAAACAACAGGAGGAGTAATATTAATTAGACTTACAGTTTTCAAAGAATATTCTGTATGTAGACTAGAGGCTGGATTTGAGAAAGACAAGAAGGAATAACTTCGCTCACTAAATATATATTGTACAAACTACTGATGACAATATTTGCCTAGTCACGAAAGATATGGCAGCAAATGGAAAAAAAAAGATAAATAGTAGGAACATCAAAAAGGAGATTAACATGATAGTCCAATTGGAAAGTAAAGGTGCATGGACTAGGATGCTAACCATAAGATCTGAGAGGTTTTTGAGACCTTTCTCATGACTTAGTGATAATGCAGTACTAGAAGTGAGCAGTGAGAAAGAGGACTAATGGAGTTACTTATAAATATACAATATAAAAAATAAACTTGAGGGGCAAGCAATTTCATGGAGTGTATCAATAAATTCAGTCTTGAACATCTTTCCAAAAGATTTTAAGGTATATTGAAACATCCAAGTGGAGAAATAAAATAAGCTTTATACAAATAGGTGGGGCTTGGCTAGGATCAAAGATGGATCTAGGTAGGCAATGGCACCCCACTCCAGTACTCTTGCCTGGAAAATCCATGGACGGAGGAGCCTGGTAGGCTGCAGTCCATGGGGTCGCTAAAAGTAGGACACGATTGAGTGACTTCACTTTCACTTTTCTATTTCATGCATTGGAGAAGGAAATGGCAACCCACTCCAGTGTTCTTGCCTGGAGAATCCCAGGGACAGCGGAGCCTGGTGGGCTGCCACCTATGGGGTCGCACAGAGTTGGACACGACTGAAGCAACTTAGAAGTAGCAGCAGTCAATGAAATCATGGAAGTGGATGAGATGAGCTGGGAGGAGTGTATCAAGTGAAAAATAAAGCACTGTGAAATTCCAATATCTACACGTTACTTAGAAAAAGAGTTAATAAAAGAATCTGAAAAGGAATAACCAGAGAAACCATGAAAAGTGGAGCTTTGAGAAGAAGAGTGGTGGTCACTGTGGCAAATGTTTCTATGAGGTCAAATAAGGACTGAAAATTGTCCATTGTATTTAACAATATGAAAGTCATTGGCAACTTTGATGAAAGCAGTTAGAAAGTAGTGGAGAAGGTAAAATCATATTATAATGGGTAGAAGGGTGACTGTGAGATTGGAAAATAGTAAGAACAGCTCCTTTATGAAGTATCTGGAAAGTGACAAGAGGGGAAGCAGGCAATCAAGATGTGATTTTATCCAGGTGGAAAAGACTGGGGACTCTTTTCCCAGAAAGGAATGCCCAGTGAAAACTGCAGCGTGAAGGATGCCCAGTGATGGGTGTGCTCAGACACCTTCCCAAAGCTCATCACACCCCAAAAGATTTGGGAAATTGTACTAGTTTCTCACTCTCATCTCTACTACTTTTTTTTTTTTCCTTCAAATTGAGAGAAATCTGAGACTTACCTGTGGTGGATTCATGTCGATGTATGGCAAACCCAATAGAGTATTGTAAAGTCAAATTAAAAAAATAAATAAATAAATAAAATAAAATACAATT
The DNA here is from genome assembly GCA_006410875.1 of Neotragus pygmaeus. NCBI lineage: Eukaryota > Metazoa > Chordata > Mammalia > Artiodactyla > Bovidae > Neotragus > Neotragus pygmaeus. The sequence continues at coordinate 361,521 of SJYV01048576.1, read as the reverse complement.
AAAAAAATAATAAAAGCTGATTGGAATGAGTCAGTAGATATGGAGAAATTAGAGCTCCTGGAATTAGGAAGGATTTAACAAAAAGGTAAGTTCCTGGAAAAGGAAGAAACTGTAGAATTTAAAACAGAGGGTACAAATCAGACTTTTACAATAGGAGCTTAAATTACAAAAGTGGATAAGCAGGAAAAGGTGATTGAAACAGCTGGATTTGTGAATTTGGTAGCACTAAGTTGAATGAGTTCTTGTGTGCTCATATCTAATTTCTTTGTAAAAGAGGGGCCAGATCTATCACCTTAAATGAAGGAGGATACCTTGGTTTGGAATTTTGAGGACAGCAGGACAGTTTGAAATGGGAAAGTAAACTGAGAGACTGCTGGGTCGCATCATGTGCTCAGATTGAGACGATGACCATAAAGTTAAGACAATGTCAAGAAACACCCAATAAATCAGACACAGGCACATGAGAAGGAGGGTGGTTGGATTCATCCAGGATTTAGGGTTTCCCCAGGTGGGTGAAATTACAGTGGGAAGTTGGGTTATTAGAAGAGATAATTTGAAATGATAGAATACTGCATACAGGCTACATAAAAGTGAGAGAAAAGCAGGAGGCCGAGGAATCAGTGAATTTGAAGTCCCCGTGTGTGTTAGAAGAGGGGTTCATGAGGACAATTTAGTCAGAGAGCTCCAAGCAATGAGAATAAATTATGGTTTGGGAACAGTTTTGACTGATGTCAGGCTCCAGACTGTGGCCAGCCAAGGATAAAACTGAATGAAGGAAGAGGTCCTCAGAGAGAAAGAAACTGAGAGCCCAAGATATGGGATGGGTTGTTTATAGAGCATGAAAACCCCCCTGGATGATGACTGGACTTTGAAAGCAGAGGCAAAGCACCCTTGGGATTGAACATTCCCTGAGGAGGACTCACTGGGTGGTCAGCAGATAACAGCAAGAAGGAAGCATGAGAGGGTGATGGAACAAAACTCACGAGTCTCCAAGAAGCGCGATCATAATCTCATAGACTTGGAGAATGAAAATCACACCAGGGATCAGTGGCAGGATGTAGCAGAATGAGCCCCTGGGGAGGGAGAAGCCTCAGGTGGGACCCAGGTTTCTGCTACAACCAGGAGGTACAGGGAGAAGCAAATAAGCAGCACAAAGTTATAGGGAAGTTTGTTAATCGGTTATCAGAAATTCTGGGTGCCAGATGGAAGGGAACAAGGAGAGAAACTCGAGTGGAGCAGGGGGAGGAAACTGAGGAGGGGTACGGGCAGGAAGCCCCAAAAATGCTACAGAAAAGGGAGACAGTAAACACAGGGACAAAGAGACAAGCAGGACAGAGGAAGAGTAATGATGCGATGTCCTTGAAATCCTGTCTTTAAGTATCTGTTCAATGTTTACTTAAAGAGATTGGGGGGAATCTGATTTCACAGTGATAAAAAGTATCTGGATTTTCTTTTGGCTTTTTAAAATTGAAGTATAGTTATTTTATAACGTTGTATTAGTATCAAGTGTACAGCAAAGTGATTCAGTTATACATACACACATTTTTTTTTCAGATCCTTTTCCGTTTAGGTTACTACAACATATTGACCATAGTTCCTTGTGCTATACAGTAGGTCCTTGTTTATGATTTTATACATCATAGTGTATATATGTTTATAAATTAGGAGTTTGGAATTAAAAAGCATCTGTATTTTTCAGTTCAAAATATTGGTAGTATTACTTGCATTAAGCACGTGGAAGGACAATTTCTGGGATATTAAGTGTCTCCATTTTCTCCTTCTCCTCGCCGATTGAGCAGGCAGCAGACACCAGAGGAGGGACCTCCATCCGCCTGACCTCACATCCTGACTGAGGGACTCCTGCCAGAACTCCTGCCCTCTGGCTCTTTAACACTCTCCCTGCCAAGGGACAGTGACATGGCTAATTGGTGAACTCAGCATGTGCTTGGCTTAGTGGCTTCCAAGGCTCCTCCCCTTGCTTCTTCCTGCCCTCAGGATGTGCACATTATCTGTTCTCTGCCAAGGGGAGAGCTCCTGGGAGAACGAAATTAGCAGAGGTCTGCTAGCGGCTGAATACATAAGACTGACTTACCCAGGGGTGAAGCATTAGGAAGCCCACAGTGCACACAAAGAAAAGGCCACTTTATCGAGTCACCTTCCACAGTAGCAAAGCTAACATTTTAGATCTCCATCCTTCTGCTTCCTGTGTCTCATTGTTCAGCTGGCTCCAAACTCAGGATGAAATCAACAGTGTCTTACTGTAGCTATTATAACAAACTACTACAAACTCGGTGACTTAAAACACTATCCATTTGTCATTTGATGCTTCTGTAGTTCCTAGGGTTCAGGGATGAGGGCATGGACATCCTAAGGGACCACAGATTTTAGACTGCCTGATGCTCCGCTTGCAGGTCCAGTGCTTCTGCCCTGAAAGAGAAGGAAGGGCAGGAGGCAGTGTTAGCTGTGCTGCCCAAGCCTTCCCAGACTTATTTCTAAAAGCCTACAGCCACTGTTCAGATTTTGCTAGGTGACCTGAAAATTTAAAGAGAAATTGAAGGGAAACAGGGGACAGAGGATTCCCTCCAAACTTACAGGAGGGGTTGCAGAGTTTGGAAGGTGGAGTGAAAGGTCATGGAATTAGCTGGGAATCTTCCACCACCTGTGAATATGGAGAAAGCAATGACCAGGTGTGTCCCTGGAGGAGCCAGCACCTCAGCACCACAGTTCCAAGACCTAGCAAATATCTCCATTCCCCATGGTAATGTATGGGGCCAGAGAACCATCTGACTGCATGGAATCTCCATGTCTTGTACAGTGAGATCAAAGGCCCTGCTCTGATTTTCTGCATCATCTTTAAAGAGACTTGCTCAAGATAAGCACAATTTTTATTCTCCTCCTTTCATCTCAGGAAAGTTTCCAATTTTGTCCACGATTTTTTCTCCCCCTCCCCTTCCTCTTCCTCCTCCTTCAACTTTCCTTTGTGACTTTCTAAACCAATTTCTTGGAGAGTATACTACATTATTTGAATTTTAAGTAATGAATCATTCATATTCAGTACCTGGGACAATGCCACCTATTGTTCAGTTTTCCTAGCCAAATGAGACACAAGGTGCCAACAGGGTGATACTAAGGTAGATGGATATATGTAGACACACAAATGAGATTGGTAGAAATTTAAAAATGTGTATTTTTAATATTTTCACTAAAGACATTGTTATCTGGGAACCCTAGCCAAAGTGGGGTGAGTTTATATTTCCTATAAGGATATCAAGTTAACTAACCCCATTTTTCCAACACTTCTAAGAATTCTGACACGCTCCTGCTGACACATGGAAACTACAGAAATCCAGAAGGGACTGTCTTCTGGAGGATGCCGGAGGTAAGCAGTGACACGAAGCAAGACGGCTGGCAGAAGGGGAACCAGACCTCACAGAATCCACCTGGGACTCACTGAAGAGGACTGGGGGCTTTGAAATGAAGGAAGGGATTCCTTTGCCTCTTGGTTCAATAAAGCCCCAGGGGGGCTTCCCTGGTAGCTCAGAGGGTAAAGAATCTGCCTGCAGTGCAGGAGACCAGGGTTTACGTCTCTGAGTTGGGAAGATCCCTGGAGGAGGAAATGGCAACCCACTCCAGTATTATTGCCTGGAGAATTCCATAGACAGAGGAGGAAATGTTCATGGGGTTGCAAAGATTTGGGCACTTTCACACTTTCAAAAAGGAAACAGCAGGTAGTTGATCCAAAGGCATAAGCAGAGAGCTTGATACCCTGCATGTAGGGCAGGTAAGATTCCTCTCTGCTTTCCCTGACTGCAGTTCAGGCTCAGCCCTGGGTTTGGATCAGTGCTGAAGGTGGGATCTCTCTGCTGGACTGCAAGCTGCAAGGCTCTGAGCACACTGTTCAGAATTTTCCCTTCAAGTACTATTTGCTAGACTTTTGCTCCTGAAGATAATTCTGTCATTATTCTTAGCTGATTCAGCAGTCATTTAAAGATAACTTGTTTACTGACTTGTGGCTGCCTAGCATCCTATTTCTATGCCTTCCGATCAGTGTTCCATCTTTCCTTGAGGAGAATCACCCCATTCTGGGGAGCCTAATGGAAGGGTGATTTCTAATACCGCCTTCCCCAGCAGGCTCCTCCTTTGGAAACTCATAGGATCTTGACCAGTCCATCGGATGCTTGCTCCTGGGACTCAGAATTTTGAGAAACTGAAACCAATGCTGGAGGAAATGGAAAGGTCAAATTGATTAGAAGCTGTAGAAGAGCAGTGGCATTTGGACCCAAGTGGCTTTACAGCGAGTCCCCGGCTGAATCTCCCTGCTCTGCCTCCAGGACGCCCTTGGCTTCCTGTCTGATTGCCAGTCTTGGATCGTGAGTCTCCTTTCACTCCAGGGACTCCCTCCCAGTATCGTGCCGGCCAGTGTCCTTCTTGTTAAGAGAGCTTACTTGCAGTCAGGAACCTGACTATTGAATTTTTATAGAGTTTTGATTCTATAAATCAAGATAGTGAAGTAAGTAAGTAAGTCACTCAGTCATGTCCGACTCTTTGTGACCCCGTGGACTGCAGCCCACCAGGTTCCTCGGTCCATGGGATTTTCCAGGCAAGAATACTGGAGTGGGTTGCCATTTCCTTCTCCAGGGGATCTTCCCAACCCAGGGATCGAACACGGGTCTCCCTTATTGGAGGCAGACGCTTTAACCTCTGAGCCACCAGGGAAGCTCCCATGGTGCAAGAGACAATATTTAATGCCATTTGGGCTTTCCCAGTGGTTCGGTGGTAAAGAACCTGCCTGCTAACACAAGAGACATAAGAGACGTGGGTTTNGGAGAATTCCAGGGATGGAGGAGCCAGGTGGGCTGCCGTCTATGGGGTCGCAGTTAGTCGGACACAACTGAAGTGACTCAGCAGCAGCAGCAAGTAGGGCTGTGTTTACTCATAAAAGGTTAAATTTGATTAATACTTTTTATTTTAAGAAAAGTACTCTTAAAGCTCAGGAAAATCAACTTAAAGTGACAGTTATGATATCAGCCAACAAAAGGTCTACAGAGAAGAAGTCAGGAAACAGATTCAGTTGAAATATTCTAGAAAAGACACACTTCCTGGAAGTGATAATAAAAAAGCCATTTGCCAAGTTAAATAACATGGTGATTATAGGTTTTCAATTAAGCCACAACCAACCACATAGATTAAAAGTGAAATGTCATATCCATCAAAGTAATGACATTGGTTTATTAGTTCCAAAAGTACTATGTGAAAAACTAAACAGCTCTTTACTAAGGGCAGAAAGGTGAAATGAACATGTAAATGATTGCCAATGCTAAGGAATTTTCATAAATTAAATAGTAATTCGGGCTGCTCAGTTATCCCATTCAAAGCCCCATTCCTACACAATTCTGGGAACTTAGAGCTCACGTCACTTAGTTATGTAACATTCGCTTATATTTTTGGTTTTAGAAAGAAAATTCTTGTCTAGTGTCAAATGTGAATGAAGTTATATGAGTGGTACATCAAGTGTCTGTTATAAAAGAATTCTAAAACACAGGAAGATCCTAAAAAGCAAGGCCTAAGGAATCTAAGTTTATGACGTTGGAACAGTTTAGCATGAGCAGTAATTTAAGCAAGTTTCTTCCATTTTGAGTTTTTCCAGTATGTTATCTATTTTTACCCCCACACTTCAAAATGGGTGGGCAGTGTGAAATATAAGTATACATATCTAGAGGCCTGGCAAAAGACTTAATTTTATCCTCTCTCCTTCACCTGCTTACCCATATCTGTGTGCATTAGAACTGACTTATATGTTGAATTAGAAACATTAATCTATTTAAGCGGTTATCTATTAACAGATATGTCTAGAAATATAAAATGGAACAGAGAGGCAGTGTCTGCTGTCAAAGGAAAATGCACTGCTTTGTCTGAGCCCTCCAGTCCATCCTGCTGCTTTTTATGTCAGAAGGGAATGTCAATGAGAATAGCCTCATGCTTAGAGGTCCTGGGGGTGCAACTAAGACTCACCAAAATGTCCCATTCCCTCCTCCCCAATCCCATGCCCTCTATCACTTTGCTTCTGGGTCTTGCTGCCAACGGAGCAGAAAACCTTCAGAAAGAGAAACTGGCCTCTGGCAGCAAAATGCCCGGTGCCCCAAGTTGGAGGTAGATGGTAGTGGTGTTCACCAGGGACCTGCATGTCCTCTACCCTTTGGCCACATCCCTGCATCCCCACCAGAGCTGCCGCTCGTTGGCCCCAGCAGGTGGAAACGACTGAGCCCACAGCCTTGGCTGGTGGTAAGGTAGGTCCTTGATGTGGCAGGAGAGGCAGCTTGTTGAGTGAAGAGTTAGGGAAGATTACAGACTGGCAGCCACCAAAACCAAAATCCTAACTGCTTTAATATGTCTCAATAGGAAGGGAAATTGCCAAGGTCTTGATAAGCAACTGTGTCTTAATTCCCCTAGAAATGCTCTGTATGGAGATTTATAACTATGTATTTATAACAGTCACCAATACTATCACTTGTTAGCCACACTCATCTCAACATGGATTTAAATACAGACCCTTATGTAACTATATCATATCCCTCACTGGAGTAGAAATACATGGAGATATTTTTTCAATGTAATCTCTTTATAATGATGACTGCTCTCCAGATGCATCAGGGGTTCAGTCCTTAAGACAGCATGCTTATTCACTTTTGTAATAATGTTCTTTTGGGTAGAAATCTCCTGGTGAGGTTGAATCAAATATTTTCTTGATTTGTTTCAAATCATGCTAATTTAGATTGCTTAAGGAAAAAAATGCTTTTATTTCTAAGTATCTTCCTTTGCTTCAAAATGAATTAAGGCAGCAAGGTAAAATAAATTAGAATCAAATACTGTAAAGACTTCAAACAAAATAAGATGTAAAATGAAAAATGAATTCAAAAGGGTGTAACATAGAGCCAGGAGTAAGACAGATTCGATTGCATTCTCCTTAAATAGCCCGTGCCATTTAGCACAGCTGCATGCCCTTCCATCTACTCATTCTAATAATTAATTATTTAGTGTCTATGTACCAGACACTCTCCATGGAACACTCCACCCTTGGCTTTCAGAGCAATGTCCTCTTATGATAGAACTCCTCTCTGTTCTCTTAATTGGCCCCTAATCCTTCTGCCATTTCTCAAACGGCAGGATGTTTTCACCTTACCATCCTGGGGATTCCACAAACTTACAAAACTGCCCCATGTTGACCAGCTGAAATCCCACAACTCTAGGAGACAATGAGTCTCCTTCACTTTACTAAGGTCCCGGCCAAACTGCCAGTCGCCTAGGCATTGATCTACGGAAGCATTTGTTTCATCCCTCACCTCCCCGTCACCCTGACAACAAGCGCAAAGGGCAATGGGCAGAATCAAGGATGCCCTGCTGTGTGCGCTCACATGAAAGAGGCAAGACAGGCCTCTGTTTACAGAAAGGTGAGTTGGAGGAAAAACAAATCAGATTTAGGGAGGAAAAAAGGAGGCTACTGTTGGAATAGTAAAGAGATATAACCATGTCTGCAAAAGATTAAAATATTTATAAAACAGTGCTACCCACAAATTCATAGCAACAAATGTGAGAAGCTAGGTTTGTACATTTGATTACTTCCCTCAGTAAATAAACATATATTGACTCAAGGAATAACTTTCCCAATGCTATTACTTTAGATGAATAATTGATTCTGACTATACACAAAGAGCACAGCAATGAAATTGCTTGGGAGTACTTATATGCTTATATTAATCATTTTATTTTGGCTTTTAAATATCTTCAGGTACCATACTTGTCATCAAAAAACTATTGCTTTTTGAAGATTTCTTTTGTGCTAGACAGTATTCCAAGTTCTTCATATTGGTTGTCACCCTGTATAGTAAGGTATTATTATAAATATGAAGAAACTGAAGTTTAATAAGATTGAGTGTTTTCCTTAAGGTCAAACAGAATGTGGTAGGGCATGGAAGGGAACCTAGCAAGTCTGATACCAGATTTGGTCACATTAACTAGATCACTGCTTAACCATTAATTTAGGATATGTGATAGTTACAAAACAACCTCCAAATCTTAGTGGCCTAACAGCACAATAGTTTCTTTCCCAAATAGACCTCAAAGTCTAAATCAGTCAAGCCTTCCCCAGAGAAATTGCTCCAGGGGATGACCCCATGGTCCTGGTTGATCCCACTGTGGGGCTCTGCCATCTGACCACACTGTTGCTGCAGCTGCTAGGACAGAGAGAGAGCTGGAGAGCTGCCTGCCAACATGGACATCATTCAACCTGGAGGTGACATCTGTCATTTTTGCTCACGGTTCATGGTTCAGAGTCGTCACATAGTCACATCCTTACTGCATGGGAAGCTAGAGAACATCATCCAGAATTCCTAAGAGGAGAAGAATGAAATTGGCTTTGGTGTCTCAACCATAATGCTCTCAACCACTCAGCTTGGGAATTCTTGAAGAGGCTGTTTTATATGCAATATATAACTTTATTCAATAGAATACCTTTTAGGAAGAGCACTGTCTGTATCTAGAAGAACTATTTCCTCGAGGGAATTCTAGAGAATGTATGGCTATAAAATGCCATAGTCCATGAGGTCGCAAAAGATGCTTCTTAGTGACTGAACAACAATCAGGCTCCAAGAGCATGATGGAGTTCCACAAGGTCATTAACAACTTTTAATGAAATGAAAAGCAGGGATTTTTCTTCTTAGAAGAATGATCAAAAACAGAGAATATACTTAACAAGTAATCAGAGTAAGCTCCAGCCTAAAGAACCAGTGGAGCCAATTCTTGCTGTAAGAGAAATCTTTTCTTGTTCTGCTCTCAATCTCTTTGAGAGACACAGGAAAAGAAAAGATAGCATGAAGCTAAAAGGTAATGTGATCTCTCCCTGGGACCCCAGTCTTTAGTAAAATTGACCAGAGGACGTATTCAGAACAAGCCAATTTTTTGTGTGTGGAAAATGGTAAAAGAGAAAAAGGGCATATTTGGGCTGACATAACCCACCCCAGTGTTCTTGCCTTGAGAATCCCAGGGATGGGGGAGCTAGGTGGGCTGCCGTCTATGGGGTTGCACAGAGTTGAACATGACTGAAGCGACTTAGCAGCAGCAGCAGCAACAAAGGTCCGTCTAGGACCCGAGCATTCTGCACACCAAGGAAATGCACTTCCTGAGGGAGTGGGTGGAGAGCATGGGGGGTAAAATACCACCTGCTGCTCATAAAACTAAATCAGAAGAAAATATCAAGGAAGGAAAAAGATAGTAAGAAGGCAGAGGAAAACACAAAGACAGATGAACCATCAAGTGAGGAAATTGATCTAGAAATTGACAGTGAAGGTGTGATTGAACCAGACACTGATGCACCTCAAGAAATGGGAGATGAAAATGTAAAGATAACTGAGGAGATGATGGATCAGGCAAATGATAAAAAAGTGGCTGCCATTGATGCCCTAAATGATGGTGAACTACAGAAAGCCATTGACTTGTTCACAGATGCCATCAAGCTAAATCCTCGTTTGGCTATTCTGTATGCCAAGAGAGCCAGTGTCTTCATCAAATTATAGAAGCCAAATGCTGCCATCTGAGACTGTGACAGTGAGCTATTGAAATAAATCCTGATTCAGCTCAGTCACACGAGTGGTAAGGGAAAGTACACAGACTTCTGGACCATTGGGAAGAAGTTGCCCATGATCTTGCCCTTGCCTGGAAGCTGGTTTATGAGGAAGATGCTAGTGCAATGCTGAAGGAAGTTCAACTAAGGGCCCAGAAAATTGCTGAACATTGGAGAAAGTATGAGCAAAAGCATGAGGAGCATGAGATCAAAGAAAGAACAGAAAGGGTTAAGAAGGTTCGGGAAGAATATGAGAGCGCCCAGAGAGAGGAAGAACCCAGAAGACAATCAGGATCTCAGAATAGCTCTTTTCCAGGCAGCTTTCCTGGGGGAATGCCTGGTAATTTTCCTGGAGGAATGCCTGGAATGGGAGGGGGAATGATTGGAATGTGGGAATACCTGGACTCAATGAAATTCTTAGTGATCCAGAGGTCCTTGCAGCCATGCAGGATCCAGAAGTTATGGTGGCCTTCCAGGATGTGGCCCAGAACCCAGCAAATATGTCAAAAAATTAGAGCAACCCAAAGATGATAAATCTCATCAGTAGGTTGTCAGCCAAATTTGGAGGTCAAGCATAATGCCCTTCTGACATAAAGCCCTGCTGGAGGAAAAGCAACTTAGATCACCTCATGGATGTTGTAATATTACAAACCAGTATACCTCTGACCTTCTCATGAAGAAAGCTGGGGTGCTTTGAAGATAATCCTTACCCCTTTGCCCCAAACACAGCTGAAAACATTTTACAGTGGTTTGCCATTAGGGTATTCATTCAGATAATGTTTTCCTACTAGAAATTAAAAACTTTAAGCAATTTTTAAACCTTAAAAAAAAAATCAAAGCTATGGTTTTTCCAGTACTCACGTATGGATATGAGAGTTGGACTATAAAGAAAGCTGAGCACCGAAGAATTGATGCTTTTGAACTGTGGTGTTGGAGAAGACTCGTGATAGTCCCTTGGACTGCAAGGAGATCCAACCAGTCCATCCTAAAGGAAATCAGTCCTGAATATGATGCTGAAGCTGAAACTCCAATACTTTGGCCATGTAATGCGAAGAACCAACTCTTTGGAAAAGACCCTGGTGTTGGGAAAGATTGAAGGCAGGAGGAGAAGGGGACAACAGAGGACAAGATGGTTGGATGGCATCACCAACTCGATGGACATGAGTTTGAGTAAGCTCCGGGAGTTGGTTATAGACAGGGAGGCCTGGCATGCTGCAGTCCATGGGGTCCCAAAAGTGGGACATGACTGAACAACTGAACTGAACTGAACCAGCATCAGAAACAGGAGATTTAACTCAGGAACCAGAAGTCAAGGAGGCCACAGGAGAGTGATCTCCTCGAAATCAATAGAAATCTGGAATTTTAATCTTTATTTCTTTTTTAATCACACTAAAGCTAACTGTGAGCTCACATCCATAGGACTGATGGGATAATTCACATCAGTCATTTCTGCCCACTTCCCCGACCTTATGGTTTGGGAAAAGTCCCAGAACACTATACAAACCAAACAGCAGGGAGCTCCCTTAGCTTATCTGTAATCATTGCCTGTCTGCATTGGTCAGCAACTCTGTCCCCAGATGTCACTACCCCAGTTCGTTTGCAGCCCTCCAAAGGACAAATCTGTTTCTTCTGTGCCTTAGCATCCCTGAGCCTAAGGCCCTAAATTTCTAGGGTGCCAAGGAGCTGCTTTTCTAGCAACCCTTCAATCTTGGGTTGAATCTCTTTCTTTCTTGCTACTGTCAGGGTTCTAATGACTGGATATTTTTACTCCCTTAAAATTCACATGTTAACTCCTAATCCCTAATGAGATGGTATTAGGAGGAGGGGGCAATTAGGTCATAAGGATGGAGCCCTCATGAATGGAATTAGTGTTTCCTTATGAAAGGCCCTACCCAAGAGAATGCTCTGCTCTCTGTCAGGTGAAAATACAAGTTGGTAGTCTGCAACCCAGAAAAGGAAGTTCACCAGAATCCAACTGTTCTGAAACATGATCTTGAACCTCAAGGTTCCAGAACTGTGATAAATAACTTGTTGTTTTTTATAAACCTCCCAGTTTATGGTATACCATTTAGCAGCCCAGACTAAGCTTCTGGGGCTCCCTGATTTCCTCTCTTCCTCCAGAACACCCAGAATAATATCTGTAACATTCCTACAAAGTAAAATTTCAAACAAAACAAAGCAACCCCTCCCATATACATACATAGAATACACATAGACAATGAAAAAACCAATCTGGGGTAGGAAATACACTAGGATGATGACAGTGGTCATCTCTGAGAAGTGAGATTATGGAATCTTATCTTCTCTGTTTTCCAAAACTTCTGTGGGGAATACATGCAACTGTTGTAATAAATCAACAGCCCTTCCCTAGTCTGAGGTGAATTTCAGGGCAAAATGTTTCCAACCTGCTGACAGCTCCCACCTGGAGCTCCTGATTTCCCTTCAGCCTCTCAAGCCTGTTCAGCCTTGTCAGCACTAGAAAATTCTGAGGAATGTATGACCCCAGGGCCAATCCCCAACTGATGGGGGCTGGAAGTCAGTAAATGTCTCAACTCCCTATCCTGCAGTAGGACATCTGACACGTGTCCTACAAAGTACCTCAGAGAATCCCAGTGACCCAGAGTGCAATGTGCTCGGCAACACACTTTACTGGCTTTTCTCCATTCCACCTCACCTTCTCCAGTTCCTCAGCTGTGCTCCCGGGGATCACTTCACAGGTAAACTACTCCTGACTGAGTCTTCCTGGGAAAGGAACGTGAACCAAGACAGAGGAAAAGTCAGTATTTCACAATGTCACACTTGTTCACAACGGTCTATCATGCTGTGGGCTGTACTGAGAGCTCCAATGAACCAGGTGACGAGAATTCCTACCAACAGGACCCTATGGCTTATGAGGCATCGATCTTCATCCTTCTCTCTGTTCCTCTACATCACCTAATATAGAGTTTTGCTCACATTACTCTATTAAATGGTTGTGGAATTCTCTAATGGAAACTTGCATTCTTCTTNATTGTAAAGTTAAATTTAAAAATAAATAAATTAATTAAAAAAAAAAAAAAAAAAGACTTCAGCAGAGAGCTGAAGTGGGCTGCCTGCTAGCATTTGACTGATTTTGCTGGTCTCTTCTAGTCCTGTGGGTCTGAACTTTTCATGAGTTAAAAAGAAGTCGATAGACTTTCACTTCTCTTTTGTGATTTTTTGAGCAAGAAGCTCTTGAAGGAGCCACACTTGTGAATTAAAAGAAGTTAGAAGAGCTAGGGAGGGAACCATGTATAGAGGTGAGGAAAAGGACTTTCAAAAAACTAGAAGGCACGCAAAAGCAAGCCCACTGAAGCTAGAAAGTATACTGACAACATCAAGTGTAGGAAAGAGAGAAGCCCTTTGAAACCATTTCAAAGTGCTGGGGTTACTAAAGCTGAAGAAATTGAGGTTAATTTAGCACTTTTCCTAAGCTAACTCAGTTAAAAGCCAGTCAGCATCATGATATCACATGGCACAACTATGAGAACTTCCCTTAATGAAAGCAGCAGTCCTTGGTCCACAGGTCAGACATTTTATTAGAACCTAGAAACGAGAGTAGTACAAGTCTGTCCTCTGATTCTCCATAGAATCGAGGAGAAATATACATGTTGACACTGGACTAATTCTTAATATCGAGAGGTTTCACACATAAAAAACTACTTAGGAACTGAAAGGTCAGATGACCTTATAAAGCAGTAGTCAAGAGAATGATATTTAGTGAACATGAGTTACTTTTCCTACTTATTACCACATCAAATAGTAACTGATGTCAAAAATTTTGGTCAAATAATTTGAAAATTCAATAATTTATAACTTCTCCCTTTCCCCCAGATTCCACCCCCAAATTGTGTTCACTTTCACAGCAACAGATAACTCCCTTTATGTCAATTATTATTTTTAGATTATATTTTTATATTGACTTGGATGATTACTTAATTGGCCTCTTTTCCCTCCACAAAGCTATAAGTGGCCAGGAGAGCAGAGACCAAATCATATTTTTACTAATTACTGAATCACCAGCACCTAGCACATAGTAGGACCTCAATTAATATTTGCTAGTCAAATGAACTTCCAGCCTTTAAGACTGCAGACTTGATTATATTCCAAACATAACATTATGATAGGCAAAGCTGGTGTGAATGAATTATGAGGAACTGGGGAAAGGGAAACAAAATGAGGTTATTTATGATAAGTAGTGAATTGTGCTGTGGGAAAATCCAACTCAAAATTCCAGGAAAGAGTAGACACAGACCCATGGGAACCAGATGTGCTGATGTCAACTTCATCAGTAGTTTTTGGGCTGATATTACTAATACTCATTGCCATCATCATCATTATTATTTGCAGCTATTTCTATGCTAGGCATGTTACATATATTATTCCTAATCACCAACAAACCTGCTTGTGTGTGATTATCCTCCTTTTACAACTGAAGAGACGACAGCTTCCAGAGTTAAGCAGAAAAGCCAGAAATCAAACTCAACTATGATCCAAGAGTACTGCACTTCCTCCCCCCACACTGGCTCAGGAATCACAGCTTTTTCCTCCTAGATGTCTTCCTCAAAATTCACCATCTTAGATTTCTCAGCACACAGTTTGCCTCTCCTCCTGACTTGCTTTGACCCTACTGGTGGCCGTTAGATTCAGCCTGTTTTTTCAAAGAAAATGCTTTCTTTTCTGTGACATAGCAGTTTCTTACCTAGTCCTATTCTGACAGCTCTGGCTGCTCCAGCCAAAAAGCAAATAAAACAACCCTGAGAAGAACACCCTTTGGTAGAGGCCTGACATCCTTCCTGTTCTGTCTTGCAGGAGAGAGCCAGCTTGAGGGTATCACTCACTCCCCACAGCAAAGCCATACAGTAGGACAGAAGGGGTCCTTTAGTTAAGACGAAGGAAGTGAAATGAAGTCGCTCAGTTGTGTCCGGCTCTTTGCGACCCCATGGACTGTAGCCTACCAGGTTCCTCCATCCCTGGGATTCTCCAGGCAGGAATACTGGAGTGGGCTGCCGTTTTCTTCTCCAGGAGATACTCCCAACCCAGGGAGAGAACCTGGGTCTCCCATATTGCAGGCAGATGCTTTACTATCTGAGCCACCAGGGAAGTCTAGTTAGAACCACAGGATACTTTAAAAAGTATCCTTTAAAAAGCATAACTCTTTTTTCCCTCAGTGGTTCAATAAAAGAAAGTGCCAAGTCAATCTCATTTATGTTGTACCTTCCCATCTCTAGGCATCTTTATTTGCATATTAGAAACCTTACAAATATTTAGTGAATCTAACTGGTTTTTAACAGATCATCTATTCTAGGGAGGAAGGAAGATCCAGTCTGAAGATAACAACGAAGACTTAAGGAATATATCTAATCAGATTTGATGGCAGTAAACAGTGGAAATTGGAGTAGGAAATGGCAACCCAATCCAATATTCTTGCTTGGGAAATTCCATGCACAGAAGAGTCTGGCACGCTACAGTCCCTGGGGTCACAAAAGAGTTGCACACAAATGAGGGCACATGCATCCTGGGTGGAGTTAAACTAGTGGAAATGAGTGTAATTATTTTAAAAAGTGTGTGGTTCTAACTAGTGCATGCTGTAGACCTTAGTGAGCACTGACCTACAACGCCNACAGTCCCTGGGGTCACAAAAGAGTTGCACACAAATGAGGGCACATGCATCCTGGGTGGAGTTAAACTAGTGGAAATGAGTGTAATTATTTTAAAAAGTGTGTGGTTCTAACTAGTGCATGCTGTAGACCTTAGTGAGCACTGACCTACAACGCCAAAACCTAAAAACCCATCAGAGCAGCTTAGAGAGACTAGAATTAAATTTAGTGTGAATTTTCTTTCCTCTCATCTACAGCTGTCTGTGGAAAAATGGATGATGTTTTTCAGTGACCCACATATACATGTAATTTCCCCCTATGGATGGCTAAGACAGAAAACTTTGGAAATTATGCTGGGTTCAATGAGAACTCCTGCTGCTGCTGCTAAGCCGCTTCAGTCGTGTCCGATTCTGTGCGACCCCATAGATGGCAGCCCACCAGGCTCCCCCGTCCCTGGGATTCTCCAGGCAAGAACACTGGAGTGGGTTGCCATTTCCTTCTCCAATGCCTGAAAGTGGAAAGTGAAAAATGAAAGGGAAGTCGCTCAGTCGTGTCCAACTCTTTGCGACCCCANCACATGAATCAGCCATGGGTGTACATGTGTTCCCCATCCTGACCCTCCCCCCCCACCTTCCTCCCCATCCCATCCCTCAGGGTCATCCCAGTGCACCAGCCCTGAGCACCCTGTCCCATACATCGAACCTGGACTGGCGATCTGTTTCACATATGATAATATACACGTTTCAATGCCATTCTCTCAAATCATCCCACTCTAACCTTCTCCCACAGAGTCCAAAAGACTGTTCTATACATCTGTGTCTCTTTTTCTTAAGGTGACCCCTTTTGTATTGCATGTGGCACTGATTATGGATCCACTTTCTCCTCATATACCTGGCTACTGAGATGATTTCCTGTGTTTCTTCCTTCCTCACCCTCTCAATAAATGCTCATCACCAAAAAGTGCCCAAGCTGGTCACTGTTTCCTGCAAACTGAAAAAGCACAGCCAGCTCACCTGGCTAATTCCACATCTGCCTCACCACTCAAGTCTTACCCCCATTGGTTTAAGAGATTTCAAGAAGGGAAGAGAAAAATCCACTTGCCACCATCCCTCCATTCTTGCATATCATTCAAGGACATAAGGCTTCAGAGAAATAAAAAGCATTGTATCTCATCATGAAGAGATTAGGGATCTTTAATCTCTACTTTCAGTTAAACCCCATAATACATTATAATCTTGGGTAAAAAAGTCAGTAGTTACTCAGTGTCCTAATAAACCACCTTCTAGATGCAGACCCAACCCAAGAGAGCTCTGCATGCAGTTAGTTCAGGCAATGTACTCCATTTGAAACCCTGTCTGATTTAGCTCTCTAGTGTCTGAAATTCTGTACCCCTATGTTTAAGATACATCTCTCCTAAGCAACATACAGATGGGCTTTGGTGTTTTTGCTTTTTTTTTTTTATCTTGTCTAATGATCTTTATCTCATTGGAATATTTTACCTTGTTTATTTCAAATGTAATGACTCATGTATTTGAGTTTAAACTATCACATTACCACTTACTTCCTGTTTGTCCCATCTGTTCTGCATTTCTCTCTACCTTGGTTTTATTCAGATTTACTGAATTTATTATTCTTCATCTGTTTTCATCTAGATTATGTTGTTTTCTTGGTACTAGTTCTGCTTAGGACATATATCTTTGGTCTAAAGGTTTTTTGTCACCTCTGGGAAATCCTTTCCAGTTATATCTTCAAATATTGTTGCTGTTATATTCCCTCTCAGTCTTTTTTTAAAAATATTAAGCAATTATTTTAAAGTTCAGGTCTAATTAATTCCATTATCTGGATCCTCTATAGATCTGGTTCTTTCGTCTCTTGTTTCTTTTGGTCTGTGGTGACAAATTTATGTTTCCTCATAAGAAAAAACGTAGATAAAATTTGAGGCTTTACAATATGGCATCTTCCTTCTAAGTGGTTTTAAATTTGCTGCTAAATCTAGGCAAAGGACACTCACAATTTCAAATCACCAAAACTCAATCAGGGTTTGACATGATTCAAAACCTATTTATAGGAAAGGCAATGCCAAAGAATGCTCAAACTACCACACAATTGCACTCATCTCACATGCTAGTAAAGTAATGCTCAAAATTCTCCAAGCCAGCCTTCAGCAATACGTGAAACATGAACTCCCTGATGTTCAAGCTGGTTTTAGAAAAGACAGAG
>SJYV01048576.1:276774-344052 GCA_006410875.1 Neotragus pygmaeus | reverse complement strand
AGCATTCTAAAACTCTGTTACTTTGCTAGTTAGGAGTTGCAGGCATATGTTTTGAATTTCTATCGTTTTGTTTGTAGAAAGATTTGGAAGCAGGATTATTTTATTGAAATATAAGGCTGGATTGAGAAGCATCCCTCTCAAAAGGGAATTAGTTAGTTAGTTGGGAGGAAGGGCTTCCGCTGGCCAGTGTTTGGGTAGCCAGATCTGGGGAGTAACTGATGACTTCCTGAATGTAACAGACGATGCTGGCCAGGTTACTTGGATGCCAGCGGCAGGGGCCGCAGAGCAAGTACCCTAGATTTCTGAGTCACTAGGCTTCCTAGGGGTTGAAAGTGACCCCAAAGCACACATGGTCCTGATCCCAGAGCATTTGCTAAAGGCTGGGAAATGAAAGACTATATCCTGAACTCATTGCATCCTTGACAATAAGTTTTCCTCTTCTGAATCATGAAAAGTTAATGCATACCGACCACAGTAACACAGCAATACACTGCTCTCTGCCTCCTGCATCTAGCTGGCTGTGACCAGGCTGAGGAATTGACCTCTGCCCCCGGGAACTGTGACGGTCACGTCCTGACTCTACTGCAGGTCCCAGGTGAGAGTGCACTGGGCTTGGGAAGTGTGTCCCTCTGGCAGAACCAGGGCTCTTGGTTGGTAACTCACAAGAGCAAGACATGGTTGAATAGCTATCAGATGAGAGTATGCAGTGGTAGACATGGCTCTCTGTTCTCCAAGTCCAAGCTCTGGGCAAGCAGAAGAGCCTGTGGTTCCCCTGGGATGGGCCCCTGTTCCTGCGCACCTNCTACTGCAGGTCCCAGGTGAGAGTGCACTGGGCTTGGGAAGTGTGTCCCTCTGGCAGAACCAGGGCTCTTGGTTGGTAACTCACAAGAGCAAGACATGGTTGAATAGCTATCAGATGAGAGTATGCAGTGGTAGACATGGCTCTCTGTTCTCCAAGTCCAAGCTCTGGGCAAGCAGAAGAGCCTGTGGTTCCCCTGGGATGGGCCCCTGTTCCTGCGCACCTGGCAGGAACAGGAAATCCCTTCCTCTCCCACCCTGGCAATGACCACTCCAGGGTCATCCTAAACCTTGTTTAGGCTCCTTCCTGCTCTAACCACCACCTCCTCCAACCCTGCCCCAGGCTGAGCCCGAGTCCCTCCTCTTTTCCCACCAGATCACGGCCCTCCCCACAGCCCCAGGCACTGTGCAAGCTGCAAGCTACTGCACGCTACTATATACGTGTAATATATTCATAGACACGGAATAGACAAGCTACAGTAAAGGACAGCAAAGTACTCACGCAGTAGGCATATTACGCTCCCCATTTTCACCTGAGGCACAAGAAGGCTGAGCAACTTGCTGAAGGTCACCCTTCTAGAAAGTGGTCCATTCAATGCCTCTGGACTCCCAAGAGGGCCTTACGTCCCAATCCTTGAACCCTGTGACTATGCGACCTAACTTGGCAGAAGGGACTTTGAAGATGTGATTAAGAGATCGAGATGGGAAATGATGCTGGGCAANGTCGTTTCTGACTCTTTGTGACTCCATGGACTGTAGCCTGCCAGGCTTCTCCATCCATGGGGATTCTCCAGGCTATAATACTGAACTGGATTGCCATGCCTTCCTCCAGTGGATCTTCCCAACCCAGGAATAAAACCCAGGTCTCCTGCATTGCAACCAGATTCTTCACCGTCTGAACTACCAGGGAATTGTTTCCTTAATTTTTTTTTTTCAAATTGTTCATTTCTACTGTAGAGAAATACAAAGGTTTTTGTATGTTTTTAAAAAATATTTATTTATTTATTTGGCTGTACCAGCTGTTAGTTGTAGCGTGGAAGGTCTTTGATCTTTGTTGCAGCATGTGTGTTCTTTTATATTTAGTTGCAGCATGCAAGATCTTTAGTTGAAGATCTTTAGTGGGATCTAGTTCTCTGACCAGGGATCAAACCTGGGCCCCCTGCATTGGAAGCATGGAGTCGTAGCCACTGGACCACCAGGGAAGTCCCATGACTTTGTATGTTGATCTCGTATCTTGAAACTTTGCTTAATTCATTTACTATATCTAGAAGATTTTTTGTTATTTAGAATTTTCNGGCAGGAGGAGAAGGGGATGACCGAGGATGAGATGGCTGGATGGCATCAGGGACTCGATGAATGTGAGTCTGAGTGAACTCCGGGAGATGGTGATGAACAGGGAGGCCTGGTGTGCTGCAATTCATGCGGTCGCAAAGAGTTGGACACGACTGAGAGACTGAACTGACTGAACTGAACCAAGGAGAGGATGTGGAGAAAAGGGAACTTTCCTACACTGTTGGTGGAAATGTAAATTGGTATAACCACTATGGAGACTAGTATGGAGGTTCCTTATAAAAAGAAGTATAGAACTACCATACAATTCAGAAATCCCAATCCTGGGCATATATCTGGAGAAAATCATAATTCAAAAAGTTTCATGCACCTCAGTGTTCACTGTAGCACCCTATTTACAACAGCCAAGACATAACAGCAACTTAAATGCCCATCAACAGAGGAATGGATAAAGAACAGTTGGTACATATATACACTGGAATATTTCTCAGCCATAAAAAGGAACAAAATAAAGCCATTTGCAGCAACATGGATGGACAGGGTGATTATCATGCTAAATGAAGTATCTCAGACATAGAAAGACAAGTATCATATGATATCATCTACATGTAGAATCTTTAAAAAAAAAAGATGCAAATAAATGTATGTTTACAAAACAGAAACAAACTTACAGACATAGAAAACAATCTTATGGTTACCAAAGGGATAGGGGAGAGGGATAAATTAGGAACTGGAAGTAAGATATACACACTATTATATGTAAAACAGAAACTAACAAGGACTACTATAGAGCACAGAGAACTCTGTTCAATATTTTGTAACAACCTATATGGGGAAAGAATCTGAAAAACAATGGAGACAAATTTATATATGTGTATGTACACACATACACATATATAACTGATTCACTTTGCAGTATCAGAGAAACTAATACAAAATTGTAAATCAACTGTATCCAATAAAAATTGACCCCCCAAAAATCTATTTCCAGTTTACTCTTACTCCTAGGCAGTGCCTTTGGAATCCCAATACAAAAATCTGAGGGATTTTGCAGAGCTCCCTCCCTGATGAATCCTTCACTCTGATGTTTGTCTCACCTGTAAGCCTCTAAAAGCTCTGCTTAATATTCTCAGCCTTTGAATCTCCTTTCCACTGGAAAACAGCCCCAGAGGCCCAGCTCATCCCTTCAGGGTCTTCTCCTAGATCTTTGATCCATAAGTTGTCGCTGTTGTGACTTTCTTAAGGCCTTAGAAGAGATGTTTTTCATATTTGATCCAGCTTTTCCATTATTCCCAGTCGGAAGATTGGCCTGAACCATCTAAATTCACCATTATCAGAAGTAAATATCTCATGACCTAGAATCTAACCATTAAAGAGTTCTCTTCGGCTGAAGACTTTGCTTCTGCTTAAAATCTAAACACTGAAGAAGAGTACATCAAGTCTCTTCACTCATTTACACTTTCAAGGAAATAAATATGTTTATTATTTCCTAGATTGGGAGTGAAAAACACAAAGGAAATAGTGGGTGCCATAAGTTTAGCTTGTGGGAAGAACTTTCAGAGTCTTGCATATACAGATAACAGGGATAAACTGATAACGTAGTTTTCCTACATTAATCTATACTCACATATTTTTGATCCCAGGGTTTTATGGATGCCATTTAGATGGTTCTTGACTGCTCAAGTTTCTCACTGGAAAGATCAGTGTAAGAATATTAATCCATCCATCTGTGGCTGCCAATGGCAAGGTCAATCATCATTTGTACTGTTTGCCCTTAGCATGAAAAATCTGCTCAGCCTTAGCCTGATAAGCAACTCTGATGTCTTCCCTCAGGAAAGCATGGGCTGCTAATTATGAAATGATTCTCTTGGTATTTCATAAAGTTTATCCACCCAACCAATGACAGAGATGATCATTTGTTTATTCTGAACCATTTTTTAAATGTGCAAAGCACTAAGATAGGTGATAGAAAGGATAAAAAAGCTGAATCTCGATCCCATCCCTTCATAACATGACTCTAGTTATATTACTGTGATTTTAAAAGTTTTATTGAAGTGACTTACAATAAAGAACCATCTACAAGTCCTTTTTGAAAGAAGTCAAGGCATAAACAATTAATAAACCTATGAACAAATCTCTACCCCTGTTCTCAAGGAGTTTATGATCCAGAACTAACTCAGCTTACGATAGAGTTAATTAGGATGGGATTGCCCTTGAATGGAAGGTCATTCAGCAACTTTGGAGCATAGAAGGATGCTCTTGCAATGTGGACACTGTGAGTTACCTGCCGAACAACCAGTGTGCCTCCTCTTTTTCTTAATAGAGCCTCAGTTTTATATTTATCCTTTCCACCCATAGTCAGGAGAAGGGAAGCTAGCCATCCCTCCCTCCCCAACATCTGCAGGGGTAGGTATGGTTGATCTAAGTTAATCCTCTTCCAGGACCGGTAATGAGGGCAATGGTAGGCACATGCCGCAGCTTGTCCACCTCAGAGCTGCTCCAAGCTGGGCAGGGCGTGGTGCAATCCAGACAACAGACAGGAGGGGTGGGGGCTGGGAAGATCTTCCTGGGAAGCTGCAGGGAAGAAGGTGCACTCCTCACGCAATTCCTAGAGGGGCAGCTGCCCAGGCAGTCTAGAGCGCATGCGCAGGACTCAGAAATTTGGTGCAACTCAGACTTCCCTGGTGGTTCAGACGGTAAAGCGTCTGCCTACAAGGCGGGAGACCCGGGTCAGAATGATCTCCTGGAGAAAGAAACAGGCAACCCATTCCAGTATTCTTGTCTGGAAAATCCCATGGACAGAAGAGCCTGGTAGGCTACAGTCCACGGGATCACAAAGAGTCGGACACAACTTCACTTTACTTTTTCTTTAGGCACTTGACCCAGTGCTGGTCACTGAGATGTGAGAGCAAGTCTAAACTGCTCCAAAAACAAAGCCAATCCCCAGGTCAGGAAGATCCCCTGGAGGAAGAAATGGCAACCCACTTNGAGTTAATTAGGATGGGATTGCCCTTGAATGGAAGGTCATTCAGCAACTTTGGAGCATAGAAGGATGCTCTTGCAATGTGGACACTGTGAGTTACCTGCCGAACAACCAGTGTGCCTCCTCTTTTTCTTAATAGAGCCTCAGTTTTATATTTATCCTTTCCACCCATAGTCAGGAGAAGGGAAGCTAGCCATCCCTCCCTCCCCAACATCTGCAGGGGTAGGTATGGTTGATCTAAGTTAATCCTCTTCCAGGACCGGTAATGAGGGCAATGGTAGGCACATGCCGCAGCTTGTCCACCTCAGAGCTGCTCCAAGCTGGGCAGGGCGTGGTGCAATCCAGACAACAGACAGGAGGGGTGGGGGCTGGGAAGATCTTCCTGGGAAGCTGCAGGGAAGAAGGTGCACTCCTCACGCAATTCCTAGAGGGGCAGCTGCCCAGGCAGTCCAGAGCGCATGCGCAGGACTCAGAAATTTGGTGCAACTCAGACTTCCCTGGTGGTTCAGACGGTAAAGCGTCTGCCTACAAGGCGGGAGACCCGGGTCAGAATGATCTCCTGGAGAAGGAAACAGGCAACCCATTCCAGTATTCTTGTCTGGAAAATCCCATGGACAGAAGAGCCTGGTAGGCTACAGTCCACGGGATCACAAAGAGTCGGACACAACTTCACTTTACTTTTTCTTTAGGCACTTGACCCAGTGCTGGTCACTGAGATGTGAGAGCAAGTCTAAACTGCTCCAAAAACAAAGCCAATCCCCAGGTCAGGAAGATCCCCTGGAGGAAGAAATGGCAACCCACTTCAGTACTCTTGCCTGGAAAATTCCATGCACAGAGGAGCCTGGTAGGCTACAGTCCATGGGGTCACAAAGATTGGACACAATAGAGCACACACAAACACACCTACAAGACAGAGCCCTAGGAAGAGACCTGCTGTCTTCTCCCTCCAGATGTCTCCATGTTTAATGATGACACGAGAACTGCAGCAAGGCTAAGGATGAAGGCAACGTGAAGAATGACAGACTTTAGAGATGAACATGGCCCTTTGATAACATCATTAAGCCAGTGAGGCTGAAAATGTAAGAAATTAATTTTAGACATGATTTTCAAGAAGAGGAGAATGTAAGGATATTGCTTCATCTTTTGTCTACCTTACTCTGCACGTGTTCACACAGGCAGGAACCATATGGAAGTCATCAGGATTGGGAGATAATCTTTAGTCACATAGTCTCCTCTTAGTGACTTTGTCCCCATTTGATAAGACACAGGAATTGGACAAATCACAATACAAATGACAGCATCATTCCTGACAAGGGCAAACGAAAGTGTTGGGCTTGACCAATGGTCAGAGTTGAGCTTCCTAACCTCTCTCTGCTGTATGTGGTCCACAACTGAAGCTTTCCTCCCCCCCAGAGGGTCAGGACCTACCTAGAAAACACATCAGAGTTGTGAGCAAAGAAGTGCTGCTGAAAAAGTTCTTTCCAAGAGACGCCTCGGCAAGGCTGAGCCCTCCATGCTCAGTTACTTCATCTGTCACACTCCCCGCTCATATCCCCCATCTCCCTTGAGACACACAATAAGGGCTTACAAGAGCCCCTTCCATTTACTCCTTCCATTCTTCTCCATGTTGTCGCAGTAGGGCACTGGTTTATCCCTCTCCATGAACACTGGATAAGAGGGACAGCTCCTCCACGGTAACAGGGGCAGAAACTGTGTTCAACAGAGGAACACTTCTTATTTACCTGGTTTAGATTCCAATCTTAGAAGCATGTAAAACAAGTTAGATGAGATTTTTAAGGAGATGTAATATATAGAGCTGCATACATACATATACATGTATGTATGTATGCATATATTTATATATATATATATATGCGCTATTTTGTGGCAAGGTATCAAAACTTCTTGGTTAATATAAAAATTTACTTGCTGGAGAGCAACATTTTTATTAAAGAAAACTGATGGACTCAGATTACCTGTGTGCATGTGACAAGTGATGAAGTTTGTTTGCTTCACCACTCCTTCCCATTCCTATCTCATCTTTTAAGGGTTTTCCCTTTGGATATCTAACTATACAATCCACAGACAAAAATTTATTCAATTATTATTTACTGTAATGTAGTAATAGTTTCTTCAAGATTTTACTTGTATCTCAAAATTGTGCTTGCATCTCACCACTAGCCAAAGCGTGAAGAGAACAGGAATGAATTGAGATGTACTCAGGCCAAATGGGGGAAAACTCAGATTAAAGCCATCAATTTTAAACACCTTGATCAGTCTCACTTTCATGAGTAGGAATACTCAGAAACTGCTCAAAATGTGAAGGCTCAGTCAAAAAGATGTCAGTTGCACTCCAATTTATGGAGCTCAGAGCCTCCTCACATTCAATCCACTATCAAAGGAATGAGTCGCTGAGCTCAGGGATGGGTTTAGCAACTCAGAGTTCTATTGGTAAAAAATATATATATATTTAAGACCCACTACAGTTTCCCAGCCAAACAAAGTAAATCCCCCCTGGGAGGGTAGGTGCAAAATCAATATGAAGAGAGAACAAATGATGAATACAGGGACTGCTTTCTGGAAAATATTCGGAAGTTATATTTGCATGGCCAACTATCCTTGGCTGTCTGAGGCAGACCAGAAGCTAACATACTGAACTCTACAGAGCTGAGAACTCTCAGTCACACAAGCTATATTTGGTGTTTTCTTACACAAACCTCTATTAGAGAGGAAAAAATTACACTGACCTGAGCTAAGGTTTAATGTATGCATTCAAATAGCACATTCTCCAATTCCCACTCCTCTTTTGAAATGAAACTTTTATAAATGAAAAATTCACCCCCCAAATTAGGAGAATAATACATGGACCATCTGTGCTGTCGCCAACTAACTTGGGAAATAAAACATTATAAATACATTTGAAGCCTTTCTTATTTGCTCGACCCTCCATCCCCCAACAGTGAAATATTCTCCTGGATTTTCCACTTATCATTCTCATGTATGACACTTTCTATCACATGTCTGTAATCCATAAACAATATACAGTATTTTAATGGTTTTAAAATTATATAAATAGCACGCTAGTGTGAATACCACTTCTGCAACTTGTTTTTGTTTTTTCTCTTGACATTATGTTTTCCAAATTGAAGATTTTTGAGCAGAGCCATGACAAGATTTTTCCTCTTGTTTTGACTTAGACCATCACAGTCTTGAGAAATCAGGTAGATGAAAAATAACTTAAGTACAGTTGGCCCTTCATACCTACAGTTTCCACATCCACATATTCAACCAATCACAGATTGAAAATAATTGAAAAAAATTTTCATAAACTTCTGAAAAGCAAAACTTAAATCTTCCACAGTTGTACTGGCAACTGTTTACATAGCACTGACATTGCATTAGGTATTATTGGTACCCTAGAGTTGGACACGACTGAGCGACTTCACTTTCACTTTTCACTTTCATGCATTGGAGAAGGAAATGGCAACCCACTCCAGTGTTCTTGCCTGGAGAATCCCAGGGACAGGGGAGCCTGGTGGGCTGCCATCTATGGAGTTGCACAGAGTCAGACAAGACTGAAGCGACTTAGCAGCAGCAGTAGAGATAATTTAAAGACTATGGGAGCATGTGCAGAGGTTTCATGAAAATTCTACACCATTTTACAACAGGGCCTTGAGCATCCAGATTTTGGTATCCATCTAGGGGTTCCAAGAACCAGTTCCCTCATGGATACCAAGGCACGATGGCAAATCACTCCAAGTTTGTTACTATGTCCACCTATAATAAGCTAGTATCAACAATCTTCAAACAATTGGGAAATTTTGTTATTTCTCATTCTTTAATATTCTGTACTTTATCTCTCTTTTCGTAAATAATACCCTACCATCCCACACTCCTCTATTCTTTCTAATGCCTCCAAGACAGAGAAGTATGTAGACACCAAAATACGATATGATAGCAAGCAATAGATAAGATGAATTCATCATGCTTGATCGTAGAAAAATGGGAGTCATCTTTGAAGAGTTATGATAGGATGGGAATAAAAGAGATCGAGTCCCCAAGCCAATAAAAAACATCTCCAATATATTCCCAGTCCCAGTTCATAAGTCCACCAGAAGTAGCCCCATGAAGGCAGAGAGTATGTTTCTACTTCTCTATATCACAGTGTGTGGCATATGCTCTGCATAAAACAAATTCACAATGAATATTTCTTGAAAAATCCGATGATGGTGGTGAAGATGACTGGGATCAAAAAAGTACAACATTAACACGATGCCAGGCTTTTAAATCATCAAAATTACTGATCTGTTGCATTTTTATGTAAGCTCTCCTAATCCTTTCTTGTTTCCAACACAAACAAGCATCCTTTTTCATGTTCTTTCAATCTCATTAGTTTAAAAAAAAGGAAACCTGCTACATTTGAATACCAATTATCTTCATATTTTTATACCTGAGGCTAAATATATCATCAATGAGCTTTAACCTTATCAGCTAGCGTCCAGTACCACTACGCTGACAGGAGCTAGCTGGGTCCCAGGGGGAATTCTGCAGAGCTACAAATCAAGATCTTCTTCAAGCAACTATCAAGTCCCTGTTTCATCCAGGCCAAGGCAGGAAAAATGAGCTTATATGTCAGAAAGTTAATGGATTACTTCACAATAAGAAATATAGCTGCCACGGAGAACAGACTATGCCAGTTTCCAAGACTGGCTTTCTCTTTCTCGTACAGTTCTGAAGGCTTGCTGATGACATTTATTTTCAGAAGGTCACCACTGTGTGTGCCTGTCTGCTGAGCTGCAAGTGCCCTGTTGCTCTCGGGCAGAGGGAATGTCCTCCTTGACTTCGACCAAGCTTAGCTTTCTCAGAGGTCTATTTTATACTTAGTGGGTTTCTATTAATAAGTGGAAGTGTGAATATCTGCTTCAGTCTTCTTTAAGTCCTTCTTGGTCTTTTATTAGCCCTTCTTATTCTTAAAAATACTGATCTGATTAAGCCCTGGTCCCCAAAGCAAATCTCATAAGGGCTCTGAGCAAATGTGTATGTGAGAGTTCAGCTTAGTAGGGTTCTTTCTATATGCAAAGAGTCCTAATTGGATCTGATGAATCCAATCTATACCTATATTCATGTAAAGGCAAATTAAAATATCACTATCTCATAAAAGAGGGACATCTCTTCAAGCAAGCTGTTATACAGTAGATCATCAGCAAAGCTCTCAATCCTAAAGTTGCATATTAAATCATAATCTGAACTGATGAAGATATAGGCGAGGAAATAACATACATGCTGAAAAAAACTCAGATGACATTAGTTCTCTATGACATTTTTGCTAACAGTTTACATTATCAGAATATGTGAGCTGAAAAAAACTTTAATAATTTTTTAATCACAAATTTCACAATGGTGCTTAAATTGACTTTAGTCAAAATAACCAAATTACCACTGGACATTTTATCAGGACATGAGAACATCTGAATCAAGCAATTATTTAGAAATTATTGATATGGTCATAATTTCTATTAATAGCAAAACACTGAAAATATCATATGAAGATCAAGTATACTCTAGCTTCAACTAGTTCCCTTTACAAGCTTAACAGATTTTTCATAATGCATAGTCCTTAACTATTTATGGATTTTATTTAATCTCAAAACCCAAAAAAGAGAGCTGGGATGAACTACAGATTTTAAATCCATTTCAGTAATTTGAGCAATAGCAAAGAAATTCTTAGCAAAGGAGTTAGAGCAATTAAAAGTTTTAGCTGATGTAAAACATCAAACTTTCAATAACTCCCTCATGAATTTAATAAAACCTGGGCAAATATAAACCAAAATTATTTGATACAACATCCAAAGATTGGACTTGTGTTTCTGGAAAAAGACATCATTTTTTAACACTGGAGGATCTCCCCTTTCTAATTTCAAGGTCAGAATAAGATCTTGAGCATTGGCCTTAGAGGACAGGTGTCCAATGGCTATTCACATGCCAAATGCTGAGAGCCAGGCCACTATTAGGGAGAGATGGGGTGGGAATAGGAGACAAAGCAGATTTAAACACTGTCTGTTCCTTGTGCAGTGCATGTAAAAGAGGGGCTAGGACAGATAATAATGTATATGCAGAGAACATCATGAGAAATGCCAGGCTGGATGAAACACAAGCTGGAATCAAGATTGCTGGGAGAAATATCAATAACCTCAGATATGCAGATGCTGCTGCTGCTGCTGCTAAGTTGTTTCAGTCTGTTAGACTCTGTGCAACCCCATAGACAGCGGCCCACCAGGCTCCTCCATCNGCATATATATGGAATTTAGAAAGACGGTAAGGATAACCCTGTATGCGAGACAGCAAAAGAGACACAGATGTATGGAACAGTCTTTTGGACTCTGTGGGAGAGGGAGAGGGTGGGATGATTTGGGAGAATGGCAGTGAAACATGTATAATATCATATAATAAATGAATTGCCTAGGTTTGATGCAGGATACAGGATGCTTGGGACTGGTGCACTGGCATGACCCAGAGAGATGGTATGGGGAGGGAGGTGGGAGGGGGGTTCAGGACTGGGAACACGTGTACACCTGTGGTGGATTCATGTTGATGTATGGCAAAACAAATACAGTATTGTAAAGTAAAATAAAGTAAAAAAAATAATAATAATAAACTATAATTTCCATGTAATTAGAAAAAACCTCCAAGAGGATCTGAAAGAATCTGAAAAGCATATAATCCTGAAATGCATGTGAAAAAGCAAATGGCCAAGAATAGCCATGAAATATAAAGAAGAATATGAACAAGAACAAGGAAGGCTTGCTGTCAGACCAGATACTACAGCAATGCCCCTTTAACCTTGGGGGATTTGATGCAAAACCCCTGGTAGATGCCTGAAACTGTGCATAGTACTGAACCCTACATACACTATATTTTCCCATGCATACCTATGATAAAGTTTAATTTATTAATTAGGCAAGAAACAGATTAACAACAACAATAAAGGAGAATTATAACGTATAGTAATAAAAGTTATGTGAATGTGGTCTCTCTCTTTCCCAAAATATCTTATTGTACTGTACTCACCCTGCTTATGATGATGTAAATCAGAAGATAAAATGCCTAGGTGATAACATAAAGTAAGGCAAATGAAGTGAGCATTGTGACATAGCATTAGGCTATTATTGACTTGCTGACAATGAGTCAGAAGGAGAATCATCCTGTTACCTATGAACTATTTCTGGAATTTTCCACTTAATATTTTCATACCATGATTGACTGTGAGTAACTAAAACTGCAGAAAGTGAAATTTCAGATAACAGGGGTAGGTTATGGGGGTAAGAGGATACTTACAGCATAGTGGTTAATTGCACAAACTCTAGAGTCAGACTTCATGAATTTGAATCTGTTTTGCAATGTACTGACTATGGTTGTGTTTTTTCACATGTTCTTGTTTAGATAAAATGACATCATACATAAAGTCTTTCCAATTTGTCTGACAAGTAATAAGTGCTTTGTACGTGTTAGATATTATTGAAGCAATAAATTAGCAAAAGACATAATTAGACAATTCACTGAAGTAGAAACTTTATAGTGTCCAATAAACATGGAAAATTGTGTCAACCTCACTAATACCTAGGGAAATACAAGCTAAAGCAATAAACAAAAAATCATAGAAAAAAATCTGACAGTACTACATATTAAGGAAGTTGTGAAGAAAAAAAATTTTTTAACTACAATATCTTTAATAAACAATCTGGCAATATTTACTAAAGCTGAATAACCCATGAACTACAACCCAACAATTTTACTCATGGGTGAGTTCTCTAGCAAAACTCTCCCAAGTATCGCAGAACATGACATATGGTACTGATCATTATGATTTTTGACACAGACAGATCAAGATGGTGGAATAAGAGGTCATGGAACTCACTGCCCCCCATGAACACATCAAAAATAGATCTATATATGGAACAATCCTCACTGGAAATTGGCAGAAAAGCTCCACTACAATCAAAGCTATAAGAAGAATATATGTGGAATTGAGTAGAAAAGGAAGAGAAGTAATCAGGTCAAGACCTGTGGCCCTGGGAGGAGACTCGGAAGAAAAGGGAGATCATATGGGCTGAAATTCACCCTGGGAGTGAGCAGTTCAGGCTACTTCTTGGGCACCCTAGTCCTGGGTCCTCCATAAGGAAGATAAGCCCCCTAGGTGGGTTGGAGGGCTGCTGGAATGAACAGGAGGGCTGTGGGAAGCGTGGACTGCTCTTGCAAGGAGTGTGTGCATGCTGCCTTGCCTAAGGCGGAATGGAGAAGGCAAATTTAAGACTTCTCTAGTTGCTGTTCAGTTTCCTGTGATAGAGTTTGCATGTGCCCCAGCCTGGGCTGAGCAAACACTCCTGTCTTGCTTACTCCATGTTGTAGATCTGCACTGGACCAAGAGCTGCCACAATTCAGGAGACAGATTGGTCATGGGGTGCAGAGGAAATTCAGACCTGGGGTGGCATCTGGGAGAGGTGGGTGGAAGCAGTCATTGTTGGAGTGTACTCAGAAGCATATTAGAAGCAGCCTGGAATTCTGATGATGGCCAGTCCACCACAGCCCATGCCCCAATACATGCCAAGAAATCACGCAGATCCCACCTGCCCTGCAGTACAACTCCACGACAGGGTAGGGAGTCTAGGGGTTATTGGCAATGAGGGACAAAGAGGACTTAGACCCAAGACCAGGTCTGAGCAGACCAAGGACAAAAATTGCTAGCATCTGTATAGGCAGTGCATCAGAGGCAGCTTAGACCTCAGTCTGCAGATAACTAGTGTTCCATCATAAGCCAAGAGCCTACATAGACCACCACCCCCCAACTTGCTTTAAGACTGCTTCCCTCTGGGGCAGCAGTCCAAGAACTGGGAGAGAGGAAAACACACACAAAGGAACAGAGTCAGCTCTGACCTGATCCGTAGAGCTCTGCCTCACACCTGGCTCCAGTCTTAGATTCTCCATCTCCACATTCACCTCCTACTAAGGTGATAGCTGTCAGCATATCCTGAAGAAAGATATGACTTTTGTCCGTGTCAAATTTAGCTCTCCAAACAAATGCACTGGGCATAAGCAGTCTATAATGGACACTCCCACATAAGGATACTATTTCAAGACCATCATTGGTAACTGTAGGAGCTGAATTCATAGAGATAGAGTAGTTAAGCAAAATGAAAAGGCAGAGGAACTGCTCTCAATTGAAAGAACAAGAGAAAAGCACTGAAAAAATAATGAATTATAAATAATTTACCAGATAAAGAATTCAAAATGTTAGCAAATGAATGCTCACCGAATTAGGGGGAAAAAAATAGACAAACACAGTGAGAATTTTAACAAGGAACTAGAAAATATGAAAAAACTATAAATGAAGAATTTCATAAGTAAAATAAAAAACACACTAGAAGGAATGAATAGCAAACTAAGTGATACAGAAAATATATAAAATAGAGACTGAAAAAAATAGAGAACATCAATGAAGCCAAGAACAGTTTCTTTTTTTTCCCAAGATAAATAAAATGGTTGGACCTTTAGCCAAGTTCACCAAGAAGAAAAGAGAATGGATCCAAAAAAACAAAGTGAAATGTTAAAGAAAAGAAATAACAGCCAATACCTCAGAGATACGAAAACATCATAAGAGAATACTGCAAGAGCTACATGCCAACAAAATATGCAACATAGAAGAAATGGACAAATTTCCAGAAATGAACAAGACTGAATCCGGAAGAAACAGATAATTTGAACAGATTGACCACTAAAAGTGAAATTGAATTTGCAATAGAAAAAGTCCCAGGAAAGAAAAATACAGAACCGGATGGCCTCACAGGGGAATTTTACCAAACATATAAAGAAGAATATCTAATCTCTGTTCCAAAACACTGAAATGGGCAGAACATTCTCCAAAATTCATTCAGCAAGATCACCATTACCCTGATATCAAAACCAGACAAAAACACTACAGAAAATAGAGGCCAATATTTTTTATGAACATTGAGGCAAAAATTCTGAACAAAATATTAGCAAACCAAATCCAACAACACATAAAAAAGATCATACACCATGATCAGGAAGGATTTATTCCATGGATATAAGGATGGTTCAACATACACAAATATCAGTGTGGCACACCATATTAACAAAAGGAGAGATGAAACCCACATGATCACCTCAACAGATGCAAAAAAAAAGCATCTGACAAAATTCATCATTCACTTAGAATAAAAACTCTCAAAGTTACTATACAGTGGGGACATACCTCAACTTACTAAGACTATTTAGGACAAACTTACAGTTAACATTATACTCAAGCAGTGAATAGCTGAAAGCCTTTCTATTAAATTTAGGAATGAAACAAGGATGCCCACTTGCACTGCTT
The DNA here is from genome assembly GCA_006410875.1 of Neotragus pygmaeus. Lineage (NCBI taxonomy): Eukaryota > Metazoa > Chordata > Mammalia > Artiodactyla > Bovidae > Neotragus > Neotragus pygmaeus. The sequence goes on along the minus strand of SJYV01048576.1, from coordinate 328,591 downwards.
TTATTTAACACAGTATTCAAAGTCCTAAGCACAGCAATCAGACAAGAAATAAAAGATATTCAAATTTTAAGGTAAGAAATGATAGAGAATCCTAAAGCCTCTGCCCCAAACCCATTAGAATAATTCAGAAAGGTTACAAGATACAAGATGCATGTACAGAAACATGTTGCTTTTCTATTCCCCAACAATATCAGGAAGAGAAAGTAAAAAAAAAAAATTGTTTAAAATTGCATCAAAAAAACAAAACATCTAGAAATAAACTTAACCAAAGAAGTAAAAGACCTATACTCTGAAAACTATAAAACACTGATGAAGGAAATTGAAGATGATTCAAAGACAGTTTGAAGAAATGGCAAGATAACTCATATTCTTGAATTGAAAGTATCAGTATTATTAAAATATTATTAAAATGGCCATACTACCCAAAGCAATCTACAGATTTAATGCAGTCCTTACCAAAATACCTCTGATAGAATAATCCTAAGATTTACATGGAACAACAAAAAAAAACATGAATTACCAAAACAGTGCTGAGAAAAAAGAATGAAGCTGGAGTTATAACCCTTCCAGACTTCAGCCTATACTATCAATAGAAAGCTTCAGTAATCCAAGCAGTATGGTATTAGCATAAAAAAGAGAAATATAGATCAATGGAGCAGAACAGGTATCCCAGAAATAAAAGCATGCACCTTCAGTCAATTAATCTATGACAAAAGCGGCAAGAATATAAAATGGAGAAAGACAGTCTTCTCAATAAGTGATGTTGGGAAATCTTGCCAGGTACATGTAAAATAATAATTTAGAACATTCCCTTACATCATATACAAAAGTAAACTCAAAATGGTTTAAAGACCTAAATGTAAGACTTGGAACAATAAAACTCCTAGAACTTAAGCAAAAAGAAATAATATTTCTTAAGGCAAAAGAAATAATATCAAAAGTAAACAAATGGGCCTAAAGTTAAAAACTTTTGCACAGCAAAGAAATCGATCAATAAAATAAAAAAGACGACCTATAGAACTGGAGAAAATATGTGTAAATGATATGACAGGCAAGGGGTTAATATCCCAAATATATAGACAGCTCCTACAACAAAAAAAGCAAATAAGTAGATGGTTAACAGGCAATGAAAAGATGTTCATCATTGTTAATTATTACAGGAACATAAATAAAAACTACAATGAGGTATCATCTCACCCCTGGTCAAAATGGCTACCATCAGAAAGACACAAATAACAAATGTTGATTTGGATGTGGACCAACCTAGACAGCATATTAAAAAGCAGAGACATTACTTTACCAACCAAGGTCAGTCTAGTCAAGGCTATGGTTTTTCCAGTAGTCATGTATGGATGTGAGAGTTGGATTATAAAAAAAGCTGGGTGCTGAAGAATTGATGCTTTTGAACTGTGGTGTTGGAGAAGGCTGTTGAGAGTCCCCTGGACTGCAAGAAGACACAACCAGTCAATCCTAAAGGAAATCAGTCCTGAATATTCACTGGGAGGAGTGATGCTGAAACTGAAATTCTGATACTTTGGCCACCTGATGCGAAGAACCAACTCATTGGAAAAGACCCTGATGCTGGGAAGGATTGAAAGCAGGAGGAGAAGGGGAAAAGGGGAGACAGAGGATGAGATAATAGGATGGTATCGCTGACAGAGTAGGCTCCAGGAGTTGGTGACGGACAGGGAAGTCAGGCGTGCTGCAGTCCATGGGGAGGCAAAGAGTTGGACACGACTGAGCAACTGAACTAAAGATGTGGAGAAAAGGGAACCCTTGCAGATTGTTAGTGGAAATATAAATTTGTGTAGCCCCTACAGAAAACAGTACAGTAGATTATTTAAAGCTAAAAATAGAACTTCCATATGATCCAGAAATTTCACTTCTGGATATATATTTCAAACGATGAAAACACTAATTCAAAAGGCTACATGCCTCCAATGTTGACAGCAGCACTATTTACGATAGCCAAGACAAGGAAGTAAGTCAAGTGCCCATTAACAGAGGACTGGATTAATTAATAAGATGTGGTGTATGGTGTGTGTTGATATATCAATATATATATATATAGAATAATACTCGGCCATAAAAACAATGAGATTCTATTGTTTTTAAGAATGTGTTATTATACTTAGTGAAATAAGTCAGACAGAGAAAGACAAATACTGTATGATATCACTTATATGTGGAAGCTAAAAAATAATACAATTGAATGTATATGTATATAGAAACAGATTCACAGAAAACAATATTATGGTTGCCAAAGGGGAGAGGGAAGTGGGGAGGGACAAATTAGGAGTATAGAATTAACAGATACAAATACTACATGTAAAATTGATAAGCAATAAGGCATACATTATAGCACAGGAAATTATGCCATCTTCTCATAGCCTATAATGCAGTATAACCTGCAAAAAATACTAAATTACCATGCTGTGCACCTCAAACTAACACAGTATTCTAAATCAACTACTTCGGTCTCTAAAAGGTTGAAACATTCCAAATTCATTCTATAAAACCGTTACCCTAATCAAAACCAAGCAAAAGCAGAAAACTGCAGGCCGATATCCTGGATGAATCTAGGTGCAAAAAGTCTTGCTAAAATATTAGCAAACCAGCAAAGTATTTAAAAGACTCACGTACCATGATCAATAGGTACTTATTTCAGGATGCAGAGATGGTTCAGTAAACACAAAACAATTAATGCTTTGATTCACCACTTTACAAAAGGAAGGATAAAAGTCAGATGACTATCTCAACAAGTGCAGAAAAAAGTATCCATTTATAATAAGAAAAAAATCTTCAATGAAGTGAATACAGAGGAATGTTCCTCAACATAATAAAATGATAGTAACAAGCCCACAGCTAACATCTTAATGGTGAAAAATGTAAGACTGTCTTCTAATACCAAGACAAGAATGCCCTCTAGCCACTTTTATTCAACATAGTACTGGAATTCAAAGTCAGTACATTAGATAAGAAAAAGAAATAGAGGCCACTGAAATTGAAAATGGAGGGGTAAAGCTATCACTATTTGCAGATGACATGATATATAGAGAAAACTCTATAGACTCCATCTAAGAACTGTTACTAGTAATAAATTTAGCAAAGTGGCAGGATACAAAAGTCAATATGCAAAAATCTATTACATTTCCAAATACTAATAATGATCTAACATGAAAAGAAATTAAGGAAATCCCATTGACAATTGCATCAAAAGGAGCATCCAGGGATAAATTTAACCAAGGAGGTGAAAGATATGTACACTGAAAACTATAAGACATTAATGAAAGAAACTGAAGAAGACACAAACGAATGGAAAGATATTACACATGCGTGAATTAGAAGAATATTGTTAAAATATCCGCCCTATCCAAAGCGATCCCTATGAAAATTCCAAAGACATTTTTCACAGAAATAAAACAATCCTAAAATTTGTATGGAACCACGAAAGACTTCCAAACAACCAAAAGAATCCTGGGAAAAAGGAAAAGGCAAAGGTTATCAAAAGAGTATATAGTTTTGCATAAAAACTAACACATAGGTCAACGGAACAGAATAAACACCCAGAAATAAATCTACAGATATATAGCTAATTAATTTACAACAAAAGATAAAAGAATATACAATAGGGTAAGGATGGTCTCTAATAAATGATGTTGGGAAAACTGGATAGCAATATGCCCAAGAATGAAATTGGACCTTTATCTTATACCATACAAAAACTCAAAATAAAGACTTAAATGTAAGATTTGCATGAAAAGATGCTCAACATCACTCATTGTTAGAGAAATGCAAATCAAAACCACAATGAGATATCACCTCACACTGGTCAGAATGGCCATCGTCAAAAAGTCTACAAGCAGTAACTGCTGGAGAGGGCAGGGAGAAAAGGGAAGGTTCTTGCACTGTTGGTGAAAATGTAAATGGATACAGCCACTATGTAAGATGGTATGAAGATTCCTTAAAAAACTAGGAATGAAACCACCATATGACCCAGCAATCCCACTCCTAGGCACATACCCTGAGGAAACGAGGGTTGAAAAAGACACGTGTATCCCATTGTCCATTGCAGCACTATTTACAAGAGCTAGAACATGGAAGCAACCTAGCTGACCATGGACAGATGAATGGATAAAGAAGTTGTGATACATGTACACAGTGGAATATTACTCAGTCATAAAAAAATGCCTTTGAGTCAGTTCTGATGAGGTGGATGAACCTAGAACCTATTATACAAAGTGAAGTGAAGAAAGAAATAGATAAATGTCATATATCTAATGCACATATACAAAATCTAGAAAAATGGTACTGAAGAATTTATTTATAGGGCAGCAATGGAGAAACAGACAGAGAATAGACTTATGGACTATGGGGAGAGGGGAGGAGAGGGTGAGATGTATCGAAAGAGTAACATGGAAACTTACAGTACCATATGTAAAATAGATAGCCAATGGGAATTTGCGGTATGGCTCAGGAAGCTCAAGCAAGGTCTCTGTATCAATGAAGAGGGGTGGGAAGGGAGGAAGATGAGAGGGAGGTTCAAAAGGCAGGGGATGTATCTATACCTATGGCTGATTCATGTTGAGATTTGACAGAAAACAACAAAATTCTGTAAATCAATTATCCTTCAATAAAAAAAAGTTTAAAAAAAAGACTTGAATGTAAGATTTGAAAGCATAAAACTCCTAGAAGAAAATACATGTGGTAAGCTCCTTGACATCACTGTTGGTGATGATTTTTTTAAAAAATCCGACTCCAAAACCTAAGGCAACAAAAGCACAAACAAACACTTAGGGGTACATCAGACTAAGAAAGAAGCTTCTATGCAGCAAAGTAAACCACCAATAACAAGAAAAGGCAATCTACTGAATGCGATAAAACATTTATAATTTATATATCTGATAAAAGGCTAATATCCAAAATATATTAAAAATTCATCTAACTCAATAACAAGAAACATCAACAATCCAATTTTTTAGTCAGCAGTTCTAAATACCTATTTTGACAAAGAAGATATACAGATGGTCTTCAAGTACATAAATAGATAGTCACTATCATGAAGCAGGGAAATAAAAGTCAAACTCACAAAGAGGTAGCACCTCACATCTGTTAGCATGGCTGTTATCAAAAAGACAAATAACAAGTGTCCACGAGGATGTGGAGAATAGGAAATCCTTGTGTATTATTGATAAGAATGTTTATCAGTGCAGCCACCATAAAAAACAATATGGAGTTTCCTCACAAATTACGAAATATACCTATCATATGATCAAGCAATTTCACTTCTGGACATCTGTCTAAAGAAAACAAAAGGACTAGCTCAAAAAGACATATCCATCCCCATATTGATTTTATATTTATAATAGTCAAGATATAGAAACAACCTAAGTGTCCTGCAGCTGCTAAGTTGCCTCAGTCGTGTCTAACTCTGTGCGGCCCCATAGACAGCAGCCCACCAGGCTCCCCCGTCCCTGGGATTCTCCAGGCAAGAACACTGGAGTGGGTTGCCATTTCCTTCTCCAATGCATGAAAGTGAAAAGTGAAAGTGAAGTTGCTCAGTTGTATCAGACTCTTAGCAACCCCATGGACTGCAGCCTACCAGGCTCCTCCGTCCATGGGATTTTCCAGGCANAGCAGCCCACCAGGCTCCCCCGTCCCTGGGATTCTCCAGGCAAGAACACTGGAGTGGGTTGCCATTTCCTTCTCCAATGCATGAAAGTGAAAAGTGAAAGTGAAGTTGCTCAGTTGTATCAGACTCTTAGCAACCCCATGGACTGCAGCCTACCAGGCTCCTCCGTCCATGGGATTTTCCAGGCAAGAGCACTGGAGTGGGGTGCCATTGCCTTCTCTGACCTAAGTGTCTATCAAAGGACAAATGGATAAAAGAAACGAATACACACACATATATGCACACACACACACATACACAATGAAGTATTATTATTCAGCTATAACAAAGAATAATATCTTTCCATTTGAACAGTAGGAATAGATTTTGAGGGTATCGTGCTGTGCTTAGTCACTCATTCACATCCAACTCTTTCCAACCCCATGTAGCCTGGCAGGCTTATCTGTCCGTAGGGATTCTCCAGGCAGGAATACTGGAGTGGGTTGCCATGTCCTCCTCCATTTGAGGATATTAAGCAACAAGAAATAAGTCAGGCAGAGAAAAGATAAATGCCATACAATCTCATTAATATATGTAATCTAAAAAAAACACTACAGAACAATAACAAAAACTCCACACAAGCTCACAGATACAAGCTGTATCTTGAGATGGGAGTGGGAAAAATGAGTGAAGATCAAAAGGTACAGACTTCTCATTATTAAAAATGTCAAGGGGATATAATAGGCAACATAGTAACTACAGTTAATAATACTATATTGCATATTTAAAAGTTGCTAAGGGTGATTTTTTTTTTTTTAATTGCAGAGCTTGGCATGCAGGATCTTAGATTCCCAGCCAGGGATCAAACCTGTGCTCCCTGCAGTGGAACTGCAGAGTTTTAATCAGTGGACTGCCAAGGAAGCCCCAACAAAAGGTTAATCTTTAAAGTTCTCATCACACACAAAAAAATTGTAACTATGTGTAGCAATGGGTATTAATTAGACTTATTGTGACGATCATTTTGTAATATATGCAAACACCATTCATTACGTTGTGCACCTGAAACTAATGTTTTATATATCAACTATACCTCAAAGTATAAAAATATATTAGGGATGAATAAGCACCAAATTTAGAATAGAGATTACTTTTGAAGGAAGGAAGCAATAAAGGAAAGATATTGAGGGAGCATCAAGTATTTCTAATGTGTAACTTCACTAAAATGTATGAAGCAAATTAAGCAAGATGTAACAATTTGCCAAGTTTAGTAAGGGGATATTTTATTATTGTCTATTGTTATTGTTCAGTTGCCCAGTCGTGTCTGACTTTTTGTGACCCCATAGACTGCAGCACACCAGACCTCCCTGTCCTTCACTATCTCCCGGAGTTTGCTCAGACTCGTGTCCACTGAGTCAATGATGCCATCCAACCATCTCATCTTCTGTCATCCCCTTCTCCTCCTGCCCTCAACCTTTCCCAGCATCTGGATCTTTTCCAATGAATCAGCTCTTCACATTAGGTGGCCAAAGTATTGGAGCTTCAGCTTCAGTCACCTTCCAGTGACTATTCAGGGATGATTTCCTTTTCTTTAGGACTGACTATACTTTCTGTGGCTGTGACAGTAAAGAATCTGCTTGCAACGCAGGAGATATGGGTTCGAACCCTGCGTCGGGAAGATCCCCTGGAGCACTCCAGTGCTCTTGCTGGAGAATTTCATGGACAAAGGAGCCTGGTGGGCTACAGTCCATCGGTTCGCAAAGAGTCAGACATGACTAACACTTTCACTTTCTTTCCATACTTCTTATTAATATGTACCTGAAATACTTCATAATAAAAAAAAAATCTGAGTGTTAAGAGAATATTGCTGGATATTACATTCAGAATCACAGTCCTTTAAGATAAAGCAGAAAGAGTATGGATGTATACATGTATGTATACATGTCAATGTGTTAGTTAAGGGAGATGCAGACAGACTGCTGACTGTGGCTACCTCTGGAGTAAGAAACGGAAAAGGGAAGAAAGCAAAGAGAAGTTCCATGTTTTGTTCAATGCTTCTGTGGTTTGAATCTTTGAGAATGTTCTACTTGAGTCATAAAAAAGAGGAAACACTGGAATTAAACCCAGACGAACATTCAAAGGCGAACCCCAAAGAACACAGAGGTTAGATCTCAGTTCTGTGGAAAAGCCAGAGTCTCTCTTGAGGGAAATGTCTCCCTTCCTTAGTAGCAGTGAATTCCTTTAAGAGTGGCTTAGAAGCACTAAAGCAGATGAGGCATTACTGGGGGAAAATTATTACCAGGGTTGTCCTGAAGCTACTACATTCACTCAACAGAAGGAGCCCAAGTCTTTAGGATGCCACAGTGATCATAACCATCCTATTTATTTGTGCAGGACAATTGTTTCTAAGTCAAGGAGTATTCACAAAATAGAACCATCTTGGGCCTTATAGATTAAATGGCAAGATAGTGCTGGGAGGGGAAGGGCTTCAAGAAGTTGGTCTTCGGATCTCCAAATATGAGGAAGCCTATTATCATTAATCACAGTGAAACCAGAGCTCAGCAATAAAAGCAGTCGGCTTCAGAAAGAGCTGTTTTCCAGGAGTCATTTATTCATTTGATGTCAGTGATAAACCATGCCAGCTATGATTAAGCCAAGTTCATTCAGATGCACACTGCTGTGTCCTGGAACAACTAAGACCAAAGCCTTCCATCTTTGTCAGGAACTCCAAACTATTTGGGCAACTCAACAATGCATCTCTGTGGCAACCAGTGCTTAAAATGTAAATTGTGTCCATCAGGGTGAAGGAGCAAAGTGAAGGAGGTGTGAGGTGGTGTGAAGGAACAGTAGGCTTTGCAGAACCATGTCAGAGAATATCAAGGTCAGGAGGCTTGTGCTTCTTTGTTTCTGGAGATTCAAATCATTGAAAGAACACACAATAACAATACCTGACATTTCTTGTGGACTAATCCTACGGCCAGAAGGAAACTGGGTGCTATTCATATCCCACTCCTTTAACTATCACCACCTCATGCAGGCTAACGCGTCACCAGAACAAGCTCTCTGAGCCTTCTGCCCACAGCAGACCTGGGATCAGCAGGCTGGTCATGGTGCAAGTTGAAATGGTGTCCAGTTGTGGCATATCCTTCGGGAAAATCATTTACCTGAGTTCCAGATTCCTCTCCTTTATTCTTATTAATGATAAAATGAAATAATGATTATAGAAAATTTTTGAAAAGTGCTCAGCTACTGATTGCTATAAAACCTAAACAGTAATGAGGAGGAAAGTATTCCAACATTCAGCACACCCACCCACACTCACACACACGTCTGTCCTCAATTTCACAGGTATCATATCACCTCTTTTTTAAGAAAACCATATTCTCGGACTCTTTCCTCAAAGCAATATCGAAACAAAACACAGATCAAAAAAGAGACTAGTACTCAAGTCTTCAAAATACAGCATTACATACAAATACTTCCCATTCCCTGTATCACACTGCCCATCTTGCATCATGCTGCCAATAACCACTACTCTCGTTTATGTGTGAGCACTCAGTCACTCAGTCATGTCCAACTCTCCTACTTCCCTACCATGCAAACACCAGCCAGGTCTTTTCATGTTGGAGACCAATATCTTTTGGTCCATTTTTGGAGACGTAATAATGTAGTTTCCATCTAAAGATGGCAAATCATTATACTGCCAACAAAAATTAGTGTTTTTCTATTGCTTTGGGTTATTCAAATAAAATAATGGCTTGCTCTTGTTTATATATATATATATATATATATGCCTTAAATCCTCTTTAACCACTGCCCCTAATTATTTTTATGTATTTATTGGCACAGACACACACAATATACATAAAATTTTATATGTGTCGCATAAATGGTGTTACACTATACAAATTCTGTAAATTGCTTTTCTACAACAATATGTCTAAACTTCTAGCAATGTTAAAACTTATGTCCTATTTACATAGACTTGTTCTATGGAACTCGATGGGCTCTAGTGTATCCTATTATTACTTGGAAAAAGTGAGGACTTTTTCCATTCCAAGTTGAGACGAGAGAGGAACAGAAAGACACAACTGCTGGGCTGGTTTCAGGCACATCAGGTGCCTTGGTCCTCAGCTAAATGATTCACACTTGATGTCTTATTTATAAGTGACAATGTCAGGAAATCAGGCAAATCAGGATAGAAGTAATAGCTCCAGAGCTTCAAAATACAGAAGCAGAATTTTTTTAACAGGAAGGACCAGAAAAGAATTTTCACTTCAAATCCCTCCATTTACCAATAAAAAATCTGAAACTAAGAAATATTATCAATTTATCCAAGGTAATAGCCCAAGTTTCCTGGCTTTGCTTCTGTATTGGGTTTTCTTTTTTCCTACTTCTGCAAATCTGTCTCAAAGACCTCAGGAATAATCAATAAACTAGTCCATATTAATAAAAAAAACCAAAACCTTGCAGCTCACCAGCTATAAAAGCTGCCATATTTGATTTGTTTTTTGAGCTGGGAAATGACAGTAAAAATTAATTGATATTTAATCAATCAACAGTGATAATGACAGATTGCTTTCAGACTTTTCTAAAGGCCTAAAAAGTCAATATTTGCTCAAGTAGGGCAACCACAGGACTTCCATAAGCCACAAATAATATCTGTGGTGAGAATTAAATTTACTTAAGTGATGCATTTACTTAGCACAGTGCCTGGTACATCAATGCTTCCTACTAGTAAGCATTTTTATCCAAAGGCCCCCTCTTTGCTGAAGACTCTCTCATTGCTCTGAAATGGAAGAAACTGAGAACTACTGAGTCCTGCTCACCAGCACCCTAGCCCAAGTCAACTTTCCAATTCTTATTTTATTTTATTCAGAGAGGGGTGGTGATGATGTTTGGGTCAATTTCAAAAGGAAAAAAAACAACAACGACAACAACCCTATTTCATTAGGAAAAGTGTCTTCCCATTATGGAAGCCAGCACTTTTCCTACCTGGCATCTCTGCTCAGCTATGAGTGGAAATGGTTTCTAATTATCCTCCCAGGCCACCTCTTTCTCTAAGTCTTTAGACGACTACCATGTGCCAGCTGGCAGTGAGCACTGAAGTTAAGAGACTCTTCTCAGGTTTTGCACATTTGCTGTATTAACAAGTTTATCCATTTGATTTCTTCCAAGACCTTCTTTCTAAATGAAAAGTAAACATGCCATTGTCCTTGGATAAGCGCCTCTTTGACCTTCTCTCTTAGACTTATGAGAAACAGATGCTATGTGGTTAAAATCTGGACCTGGGGACACCCATCAGCGTTCTAATCATATATGTGTAAACCAGATTTCGGCCAAGGAATCCTGGCCTCTTGAATGTAGATAAAATCAGCTCAATCCTTGTTGCATACATAGTGCAAGTCCAAAACATCTGCCCTCCCTCCAAACTTTCTTACACATTCTTGGGCAGCCGCACTGCTCATGGTCACCTCTGCTCCAGGCTCCTATTTCTCATAGGCTTGTTTTCTCCACTCAGCACTGAACATCCCCAAATGTCAAACTTAGCTTTGCAAGCAATTTCCAAATCAATCAATCAAACACAACCCCAAAGCAAGAACGGTCACAACTCAAGTGAACTTCAGATCTGAGGAGAGAGACAGAAGAGGCTGTGGCATCTCAATTTTTATGCATTCTTGTTATTACGAGAGGCCTTTAGGTCATCTCACCATGGGGGAATTTCCACTGGCTGCTCTTGAGATCAGCTCACCCCATAATTTCTGGCTTCATTTTTCTTGTCCAAACTATTTCATCTCTCTTCTTCATAGAACTCCAAATTCCTCTCCTTCAGCTATGCAGAGCCATTCAACCCTTCCAAGATTAAGACTTTGCTCCCAGACAGCACAAGTCCATCTTCACTTTCCTTCACTTACCAAACCCAGCAAGTTCCTCAGCAAGGCCACACAACCTCTACTTAGAGAGAGGTTGTCACAGCTAATGGAAGTTTTCCATGGCGGGGCAGGAGGCGGCAGGGCACGGGGATGGTGTTGGGGATGGGACCAGAGGAGAGCATTGGTCATATTGGTTTTTGTACCTGCTCAAAGTTGTGTGCTCAGATGCACAGCCATTTGCAGTCACCTTGAATGGAACCAGGTTGTAAGGAATTGATGTCTTGCATGTGTGCACGCTCAGTCATGTCTGACTCTTTGCAAGCCCATGGACTGCAGCCTGCCAGGCTCCTCTGTTCATGGGATTTTTCCAGGCAATAATATTGGAGTGGGTTGCCATTTCCTTGTTCAGGGGATCGTCTCCATCCAGGGACTGAACCCATGTCTCCTGCATTAGCAGGTGGATTATTTACCATTGAGCCACCTGGAAAGCCAGGAATTGACCCCATGGGGAGAAACATTTAAGACATAAGAAATAAAAAGCAGCTAAAATTATAGGAAGAGCAAAAAATGTAAAAAAGGAGTGATGAAATAAAGTGAAAAAGAATGAGAAACAAAAGGGGTAGCTAAAAGAAGAGGAGGCTGATTTTATGACAAATGGAAAGAAAAGGAAGAAAAACGGTGAAAGAAGGGAGAATTGAAGGGGGCAGTAAGAAAATGAGGGTGGCAGAGAAGAGATGTCACTCTGCCCACAGCTCCTGCTGGCTCCATCATTCTTGAGGTCACCCAGCCCATAGGTCTCAGCAGTGTGGTCTTACAAAGCAGAGTATGAGGCTTGAGCTCTGGTCCAAGCTCTAATGAGTGTCTGTAGGCAGGTCCTTTACCCTGTCTGGCCTGGTTGATGCATTTCTAAAAGACAGTCATTAAACTCAGTGTACAGGTCCCTTCCAGGGACCAGTTTCAATGTCTCCATGAAACAGGTTAGTTAACTCCTCAATCTCCTACCCCACTGCACACTTAGTTGCTCCCTTTTTCACCCCTGTCCCCTTCCCTCCTCCTCGATCTGGGCATAGTGAGCCATAAGCCCAAAAGCTCTCACTGAGTCAGCTGTCCATCTACTATCCAGATAGCTGCTGGCTACCTAGCAGCATTCCAAAGACCATCAGGAGGAGACACAATGTTCAAATGCATCATTTTAACCATGATTCCAACCACTTTTAAGTATCATATAAAATCACATGGTATCAAAATAAACTGGTTTTACTGTTTAGTAACTGGTACTACTGTTGTAAGATTTACTAGTACTGTTTAAACTAAAAGGCCAAAATGATATGTGAATTTACATGCAGATTTATCTGCCTTGTTAAACACCGATCAAGTCCCAGAGTGTGCAGACCTCTACTATACACCATGGGAGATTGCAGAATCATGGTTAGGGAGTCAGGGGCACCCGAATCGAGGAAAAGTAGGGCTGGCAAGTAGGGAACTGGGCTACATGACTCTACCCGCAAAGCACAACAGCTTGCAACAATCCTTCTCAAAATTCCTAACTTCTCAAAGGCCTCTCCCCACAGTCTTTCAGGGGAAAACAATTAGAGAATTAGAGCACCTAATTCACCAGTGCTACTAATAGCTAGAAGATAGTCTTTCTAAAGCAATACTAATAGAGCTCTACAAATGAGTTGCTAAGTATATCATTCATATCATGGAATAGGCTGAAGAGAAATACGGACATTTGTGAGCAAAGACACCTTTTCTGTATCTCTGAAATTATGCTACACAGACTACATGCTTTTTCCATGTGTACATCGGGCTGCATTTTAAAATTTAAAAAAAATGTTTTGCCATGTGCTGATACTAAAATGGTTTTAAAAAATTAAGAAAGAAAGGCTGGGAGATTTTTTAAAAAGGAGGGGATAAGAAACCAATGAAGACTACTAGGGCTGGGTAATCTTACTGTTATACTTGGAGTGGGCTTTATTTATACAGAGCAAGCCTGGCTGTAGCAGATTAAGTGCCTGAGAATTAGGTCAGAGAATTGGCCAGCACTCACAGTTTTGAGAGTTTTAGTGGAAACCCTGAGAGAAGTTTTCCATGGTCAAATCTGTTTGGGAAATGCCGTATTCTAGACCCCTGTGTTTGAGAGTCACAATACCTATTAAAGACCATAAGGTTTCTTATAGGAAAAAAAAAAAAACCTCTCAGTAAAGCTCAGCCTTGTCCAAACCCATTTGGCTACAGACCCTTTTTTCACATAATGCTTACTATATCTGGTATTCCAGAAACACACATTGGGAACAACTGTCCCAACATCATTCAGATATTCATAATTAACCTCTTCTCTGTCATAAGAAGATGAAGCCTAAGAGCCATATAGCCTTAAAAATAAAATTACCCTTATTAAAAATAAGATTGTTGTTCACAGATGAAAGGCAAGTTGTGGGAGGGGGGTTCAATTTTACCAGATGGAATAAGATGCAGATTAACTAAAAAGCACTGGGATGCTTATCACTGCATGAGGCTTCTCATTTTTTTGGCTATCGCTCTGGACATATGAAGGACCACATGATCTTGAGCTACCTTTGCATGACATGTTATTTGACCTTCCTCCCATGGACAGTCATTTTTCCCTCTTAATTCTTCAGTGAAGTCATCTCAGTTTGTTAATAATGCAAAAGTGTGCTGTCTTGCTTGTAAATCACAAAACTGAAGATTCTTAAGACTGAATGTAGGTAACTAACACCAGTACATGGAATACTAGGACACATACAGTTCTACCAGGACCAGTAAGTGCAACCTTGAACAAGGCCATACCACCAACTAACTGCTGTCTGGCCTCACCCAGATGACTTAACACTTGGCCATGACTGCCTCACTTTGTGAAATGAGAGCACAGGACTTGATTCCAGTCAGAAATCCCAGTCAGCTCTAACAGGACAAGAGACAAAAGATTAGTTAAATATTCTGGTGTAGAGTCAGAACAACCCAAACCCAGCTCCATCACTCACTTGTCTGCATGCTTGGATCAATTATGGAACTTCTTTTGACTTTGGGATAACAATTATCCCCAATTGTCCATTAATAGCTGACCTAATGCATGAGGCTTTAGTATAATTAGTTACATTAAAAATATTTATAGTCTGGATCTATAAGTATTACAATGATCATTACTTTCCTTTGCCACTGAAATCTGGGCATCTAGGTAATAGACTGGGCCCCCAGAAAGGGCCAGATTAGGCCATGTGAAGTCCACAGACACACATAGAATAGCTTGATTGTGCTAGTCTACACTATGTGTTAGAAATGCCTACTGCTTCCACATACAGGAAACAAACTCATGGTCACCAAAGGGCACAGCAGGGAGGGGGATATAGAGCTGGCATTTGAGATTAAAATACACACACTACTATATATAAAATAGATAACCAACAAGGATCTACTGCATAGCACAGAGAATTATATTCAATATCTTGCAAAAAACCTATAGTGAAAGAGAATGCAAAAAAGGATATTATATATATATATATGCATAATGGAATCACTTTGCTGTACACCTAAAACTAATACAACATTGTAAATCAACTATATTTCAATAAAAATATATTTTAAAAAGAAATGCCTACTGCTAAGTCATTTGCTGAGAGCTTGAAATGAACCAGCACCACAGTTGGCCCTCCTTATCCTCAGGTTCCACATCCAAAGATATGACTGTACTAGGCCACTTTGTATAACGAACTTGAACATCCATGAGTTTTGTTATCCACGGGGGTCCTAGAAGCATCTCACTTGGATAAGGAGAGACAACTTAAATCAGATACTGTCGATGCTCTGTTTAAAAGCCACTAAAGGATCCCCTGGTGGTCCAATAATTAAGAACCCACTTGCCAATACAGGGGACACAGGTTCAGCTGATCTCTGGTCTGGGAAGATTCTATATACCTCGAGGCAACTAAGCCTGCGCACCGCAACTACTGAGCTCATGCACCGCAACAAGAGGAGCCATCACAATGAGAAGGCCTTTCACCCCAAAGAAGAGTAGCCCTTGCTCATGGCTACTATAGAAAGCCCATGTGCAGCAACAAAGACCCACTGCAGACAGAAAAAAAAAAATGTCATTAAAGGCTACTGGTTTCATTCTATATCAAGAGTAAAATACCGAATGCCTACAGGTCCTGGTACCAACTGGTACCAGATTACCTCTCCTCTTCAGTCACTTCTCCAACCACACTGCTCTACTACCAAGACTGTGCTCCAGCTGCTGCTCCTGTCTGGGGGGCATTTGCCCTCCTTCTTTGATGGCTTGCTTTTTTCTCATCTTGCAGACCTCAGTTGAAGTATTACTTCTTCAGAGAGACTTCCCCAACCACACCATTGAAAGCATCTCCCAGTTTCCTCCACTTGCTGCACCAAATCCCATATCCATTATGTTAGCACTCTGTGATCAAATCACTTGATTTATTTGGGTCCAGCTGCAATATCTCAGGGCCCATCTTAATAATAACCAGTTATGCAAGCAGAGTGGAAAGTTAATCTGAAATTTTAGTCCTGATCTTTTGGGTCCAGGGTCCTCTACTCCTCAGTTACAGTTTCTATATCTATTAATTAAGAACCCCTCCCCTACAAAAAAGAATCTTACTGGTGCAGCTAAGTTTAGATATTCCTCATTAGTCCAAGGAGGAACTACTTCCTCCATGCCATACAATATGACCTACAATTGTGGGCATGATTGGACAGATACCCCAAAATATGTCTGAACAATGTTCAAGGTCCATGGAGCACAGTAGATGGATTAAATTCCGAGCAAAATCTAGAAAACGTCCCCTTTCAAAACCCACTCAGCATCTCCTTCATTTCCTCCTCCTCTTTTCCCATGGGGCACCCCTGACCCTCAAAAAATCCTTTCCTAAGCAGCGATGACCACATCCTCCTCTCTGAGAGCACCCACATTAAAGCCTATATCTCACAGCACTGTGATTTTTTGTAAGTCCATCTCCCATAACGAGATGGAACACCTCACATCTGTAAGCACCTCACACAGTGCATACTTAGTATGTGATGTTCAACAACTCTACTAAATGAAGAAATCAATGTATGAATGAACTGATTGATAAAAAGTTAGCAGGTGACTATGACAGATGGCATATTCAATTTGAGAGGAAAGAATCATCCCAAGCAGTGTTGGGTCAGAGGTTAGAGGTGTTGATATATACGTAATCAAGGATGTAGAAAGAGAGGTCATCTGTGTACCCCAGGGACTGGCCCATAGTCAACCTCAGTAACCTGTATTGTAATGATGATAATGATGATGATGCCAGCACTTAAGGATGAGGTACATAAAACATTTCTCCCTTCTGATGGAAAGGTGACAATTGTTCAGCACCTTCCTTCATCTTCTCTTCTCTCCACATACTTTTAAAGGTCACTCTCTAAAAAGACCATTTTGTCCTGGTTCTGTGGGAAGATAATTAAAGAGAAATTATCTGCATTTCAGAGGATGCCTTACATTAAGCTGAAATTAAACTCAGTGAAATAGTTCCATTTTTGCCGCAAACATCTTGAAGCTCTTTGGGTCTCCAGTAGGAGAGGGTAATTCAGTTTTTATCATTTTCTTTGCTGGAATACAGCTGCTTCCTTTTGCTGAAACAGCTGGAATAAATCTTGTTTCCAAAGTTTTGCTTCAGAACTTGGCTTTCCTTCTTTTTTTCCAGGCCTGGTGTAAATAAGGACATAAGCTGAGAATGAAAACATAAACCAAGTACAGCCATTTAAGGAGTTAGAAAATCTGTTTTCCTTATAAGCAATGATGGGACTCCAATCCATCACCCATTTCCCAGGAATGTTAAGATGTTAAATGGGATACCAGTTACAGATAGTCTGCAGAAAGCAACCTGTGTCTAAAAGGATGGAGTTTGAGAGAAACAATTCTGTAAAAACTAATTGTGTATGTTTCTCAGAATGACAGCCTTAATAATTTGAGTAATGTGAATGAAGACTGTTGAAACATCACCCCATGTCCAATAACCTTGGAAATAGACTAAGCATGTTGCTCCTTGACAAATGGATATAGCTTTGTTGGACCTCAATCACTGACTTTACAAATTAAGAATATTTCTGAGAGCACTGGGGAGTGTTTGATAAAAGAAAAAAAGCAATTGCTTTCCACATATTAACAATAATGATGGTGATTCCATAATGTTAATGACACATATTATTGATAACTTGATAGCTTACAATTATAGACTATCGAATTTCAATCTCAACTCTGCCACTTACTATTTATGCAACCTATAAGTTATTTGATTGCTCTCTACTCCAGTTTACTCACTTGGAGTATGAGGATAATAGTATCTACCTTATAGGAATGGGCAAGGGTTCAATCAATAGGGCATGGCATAGAATAAGGGCTCTGTAAATATTAGCTCAGTTATTATTGAGTTCTTACTATGTATCTCATGTTAGTTTGACACTGAAGTCTCTGTTCCTCATCCTTGTTCTAGCCTGCCTCCTGGGTGATGGTTGGTAGATGGGGTGGGTGCGGAGGGTGGATGGATGGAAGACAGAGCAAAGGAAAGCATTAACAGAAAGACTCAACTAAACCTTTTAACAGCTCACTCTGTGACTTATATCACATACCTATCACAAGACAGAGACATAGGCCACAACATTTCTAGAGAAGAATCATGGAACAATCTCACTGTATACCCTGTATTTCCTTCAAACCATAATGTTTTCAATCAGGGAGAATCGGAGTAAAATCTATTTAACAAAGGTTTATTAAACAGTTGAATGAACGAAGGATAAACCTTGGGTTGAAAGGCACGAAAGTGGCAGAAGGTAACAGAAAAGAGGTAGAACTTGCAGAAGGCAAGCTGATGGTGGTTGGGGTGGGGGCCAGTGGTTAGATAGGGTTACCAATGGAGTGAAGGGCATCTCAATTAGCCCTTTTCTGTCCTCTTTTGATTTACATGATGGCAGAACCTGGGTGAGCCCCTGTTTACAGTCAGGTTCTGGGAGAAGTCAGCTCTGAGTGGAATTTAATGTGCAGGAAACTTACTAGAAAGTGTCTTCAGGATCAATTCTGGTGGAAGGTGGGAAAAGGAAGCAGGATTCAGTAAAGGGAGAAGTTGAGCTATGAAGCAAGATCTGTGGCCTCAGCTGATCTCATGAGGGGCTTTGGAGCTACAATAGCCATGAGATTTACCTCTGATGAGCCAAAGGGGCCAGGCCTTTGCACTCCTGCCTGGATCCATCACCATATGTGGGATGGGGCAAGCAGGCTTTCCGCAGCTGATGCAATCCCTGAAGAATCTGATAGCACTGCCAGAAGCTGGAACAATAATCCTTCTGAAAAGAAGGAAGCTGGTCCTCATAGCCCCCAGGTTAGCATTTTTCCACCTGTAGTCAATCAGCCACCTACCTCAGCATTACCTAAAAGGGGCAGATTCCTGGGTCCCTACTGCTACCTATTGAATCAGAGTCTTTAAGGATAAGGTCTGAGAGTATGCATTATAATAAGCTCCACAAGTGAACCTGGTTCACAATGCTGACCAAGAATAGCTACATGTATGAGTTTAAAGAAAAGCCTGTTGGCAAATAAAGTAGGAACTTGGAAAAGAAAATTTCCAAATTCTGCTACTAATCCTACCATGTTCAATGCAATTGGCAAAGTAAATTCTTTTTTTTTTAATTTATTTATTTTTTAATTTGACTTTACAATACTCTATTGGGTTTGCCATACATCGACATGAATCCACCACAGGTGTACACAAGCTCCCAATCCTGAATCCCCCTCCCACCTCCCACCCCACAACGTCTCTCTGGATCATCCCCGTACATCAGCCCCAAGCCTCCTGCATCCTGTAACAAAGTAAATTCTTAACTAAAATTAATTTCCTACAGCCCCCTCAGTGGCTCCTGTAAGAGGATTTTCCTCTCTGAGCATGGATGCATTCTCTGTGGTCGGCCATCCATCCTGTATGTCTGTCCACAGATGCCCAAGAGGAACACACGGCTTCGAATACATCAACCAGAGCCTGGCAGGCCTGGTGCTGCAAATGCTGATTCATTGTACCAACACAGTCTACGGGCTCATTTGTGTCTCTTCCATGGAATTCTTGTCACTTCTGAGTCCATCAGTTCAGTTCAGTCACTCAGTCGTGTCCAACTCTTTGCGAGCCCACGGACTGCAGCATGCCAGGCTTCCCTGTCCATCACCAACTCCTGGAGCTTACTCAAAGTCATGTCCAATGAGTCAGTGATGCCATCCAACCATCTCATCTTCTGCCTCCCTTTTCTCTTCTCCTCCTTACTTCAATCTTTCCCAGGGTCTTTCTCGGGGTCTTTTCCAATGAGTCAGTTCTTCACATCAGGTAGGGCCAAAGTATTGGAGTTTCAGCTTCAGTATCAGTCCTTCCAATGAATATTCAGGACTGACTTCCTTTACAATTGACTGGTTTGATCTCCTTGCAGTCCAAGGGACTCTCAAGAGTCTTCTCCAACACCACAGTTCAAGCGCATCAATTTTTCAGTGCTCAGCCTTCTTTATAGTACAACTCTCACATCCATACATGACTACTAGAAAAACAATAGCTTTGACTAGATGAATTTTGCTAGCAAAGTAATGTTTCTGCTTTTTAATATGCTGTCTAGTTTGGTCATAGCTTTTCTTCCAAGGAGCAAGCATCTTTTAATATCATGGCTGCAGTCACCATCTGCAGTGATTTGGATCCCAAGAAAATAAAGTCTGTCACTGTTTCCTTTGTTTCTCCATCTATTTGCCATGAAGTGATGGGACCGGACACCATAATCCAGTTCTTTGAATGTTGAGTTTTAAGCCAATTTTTTCACTCTCCTCTTCATCAAGAGGCTGTTTAGCTCCTCTTCACTTTCTGCCATAAGAGTGGTGTCATCTGCATATCTGAGGTTATTGATATTTCTCCTGGCAATCTTGATTCCAGCTTGTGCTTCATCCAGCCTGGTATTTTGCATGAAGAGTCCATATGTCAGTAGTATAACCCAGTTAAATCACCGCCTTGTATAAGGAAGCTTTGGGAAGTTGTTAAATAAACTTCCATCTCCACACCCTCTGAGGAATATATTTAGAGCACAATTTAATCTCTGTCTCCAAACCTCCACTTTTCTACACATAATTTTTCATTTGAAACCCATCCTCTGAGCACTGCCAAGTTCACCCCTCTTTCTGCCTTCCTTCTATTAAGGTCTGGGGCTAGCAATATCAGTCTAGAGGCCTTAAGCCTAAACCAGCTAGACAAAACTAAACATATGAAAAACATCAAAGTTTTCTTTCTGATAAAGTAAATATTCATATTTGTCCACATACATTATGAGACAATGAAGCTCACGTGGTTTGACTCCATAATTCACTTCTTGGAAGTAACCTAAAGAGTAATAATAAATGTGGAGAAAGCACAAAGATATTCATCATAGGATAACCTCTAAAAGTGACACAAATGGAAAAAAAGCTAAATATATGCTACAAGAAGAGTAACTTAGTATACATTACATGACAGAGCTATTAAAATGTTTAGGAATGTTTTGAATAACAAAGCAAAGAGACTTCATTTACTGTTGAGTGAGAAGTGCAGGATACATAGCAGTTCACACTAAAAGAATTCAAACATTAAAACTGCTTATTGAAAAAAACACTAAAATATTAATAGCAATGCATC
The DNA here is from genome assembly GCA_006410875.1 of Neotragus pygmaeus. Taxonomy (NCBI): domain Eukaryota; kingdom Metazoa; phylum Chordata; class Mammalia; order Artiodactyla; family Bovidae; genus Neotragus; species Neotragus pygmaeus. The sequence goes on along the minus strand of SJYV01048576.1, from coordinate 307,424 downwards.
TAGGTGATGGAAATGAATAATTTTCTTTGAAGTATTTTAATGTTACACTCTAAGTTTATAATTTTTAAAGAAACATAAAACTTAAACCCTCAAGTTTGTTAAGTCTCTCTATATATTAACATAGAAGTCCATTAAAATGTGGATTCCTAAATTTGAGGACAGTGTTTGCTTCCTAGAAATATCCTGTTGTATGGAAGTGTATCATAGAAGGGATAACTTGTTATTTTAATAGGTATAATCAATCCACAGACTTGGGTAAGGTTATGTGTTTTCAACTGTGTTTTCAGAAGAGTTATTTGTTGATAGTCCCCTAAGGAACTGTCCTTGCCTGGTGATAGGATCACTGTCACAGTCACCTTTGGGAGGGATCTATAGTTGCCTGCACTGTGCATGTGACATAGACAGATTGCTTTGCCTTGTGAAGTTGGCTGCCTATAGAGGAGCCTCGGGTGTAATTTCTGGTAATTCTGAATGAGTTATCCTTCTTTGCTTGTCCTTTCAAGGAAACCAGACACTGATTACAGAATAGTAAATTCATTTACATAAAAACTGTAAGCAAAATTAAAAAGATAAAAGTTTTCAAATCAAATAGCTGGGGAAACGTGTCAGAAATATGATAAGAAATAGTGTTCTTTTATTAAAGGACAAATCAAAAAGAAAAATGGCACAAAAGTAAATAGCTAGTAAAAATACATTAAATAAGTAAAAAGTTAACATTCAAGAATATAAAATAAGTAATTTTTAACATAATCTTCAATGCTGGCAAGCGTGTAGTGAAAGACATGCTCATACACAGATGAGAGGAGTGAGATTGACACAGTTCTTCTAGAGGTCTGCAAGGCTACATGCATCAAGAGCCTTTAAAATAGCTATGCTTTTACACAATCTTTCCTTTTCTAGGGATCTATTCTAAGAAGATGAGTGGAAATTTTTCCGGTTATTTATCACTGTGTAACAAATCATCTAAAATTTAGTTGCTTGAAACAACAGCAGCCCATATTTAGCTCACAGATGTATGAATTGGGCAGGGTTCGGCAAGGAAGGCTCATCTCTGATGCATGCAGCATCACCCAGAGCAGAGGAGGCAACAAGAGCTGTGTCTATGACTGTTAAGTTGGGGCCAGCTGAGAGCTTGGAGAGATTGAGGTCCTCACTTCCTCTCCACATGGGCCACTCCCTCTGCTGCTTGGGCTTCCTCTCAACATGGAGGTTGGGTTCCAAGAGGCACAAGGTGGCATCTACTAGTTCCTTAAGGCTTAGGCCCAGAAATTGGCCTAGTGTTCTTTCCAACCAAGATTTAAAGGGAAGGACTTAGAACCCACCTCTACAATGAAAGATCATTTTTAAAAAATGAGGGGCTATGTTTTAAAACTGCAACAGAAATGAATACAAATGTACATTCTGTCTATCAAAGCCTTAGACATATTAACTAATGAAAATATGAATACTCAACATTGGGGGCAAGTCAAATAAGTTATGATACCCTTAACCAATAGGATATTATATAATCATTAAAGTTATGTTTATAAAAATTATGTCTCAAATGTCAAGGAAAGTGCTTATATTAGATTTTTAAGATAGACAAAATCTGCATTTATTATTACTAAATTGTGTCCAACTCTTTGAGGCCTCGTGGACTGTAGTTAAATACGTAAAATGCACTGAGTTGGGATACACTATGAGAAACTAAAGCTTAACTCTATAGAGAAAAATAAGATGTCTATACCAATATCCTGTGATAAGAAATGATAAAAATCATTACAGAAAGACAGAGAAGTCATCACAGTATTTGAGAGGAGGAATAGGTTATTTTCACTGGAGGAATCAGGCGAGTCTACATAAAGGAGGTGATAATACCTATTCATTGTTGTTGTTTTTCAGTCAGTAAGTCATGTCCAACTCTTTTGCAGACCCCACGGACTATAGCCTGGCAATGTCTTCTGTCCAAGGGATTTCCCAAGCAAGAATACTGGAGTAAATTGCCATTTCCTACTCCAGGGGATCTTACTGACCCAGCAATCAAATCCTAGTCTCCTGCATTGGCAGATGAATTCTTTACCAATGAGTTATCAAGGAAGCCCAATCTGCATAATTTGTGTAAAAAAGCAATAGTTCTTTGTATCTGTAAATTATCATTGGTTTTCATTTTGTGCTTTCTTTCTTTATATTCTTGTAGCATTTCCCTAACATCCCATAAAGGGCATATGGATTAGTCACTAAGTCATGTCCAACTCTTGCAACCTTATGGACTATAGCCTTCCAGGCTCCTCTGTCTATGGGATTCTCCAGGCAAGAATACTGGAGTGTGTTGCCATTTCATTCTCCAGGGGATCTTCCCAACCCAGGAATTGAACTGGATTATAAGGGGCATACTTACTTTAATTATTATAAAATATAACTGTTGGATTTAACAAATGGGAAACAAGCCCATAAACATAACAGTTTTTAATGTGGTCTGTTGGCCAGTCCTGGACCTTGGACTGGAGCAGCTTGGACTCTGCCTTAACCCTGCCTGTAATGCGCACCCTCAGAGTTAACACTCAGAGCTTTAACTTTGCTGGGACTTCTGTCTTCCATTCTACTTGACTGTGTCATTCAACCATCTCATCCTCTGCCACCTCCCTTCTCCTCCTGCCCTCAATCTTTCCCAGCAGCAGAGTCTTTCCAATGAATCAGCTCTTTATATCAGGTGGCCAAAGTATTGGAGCTTCAGCATCAGTCCTTCCAGTGAATATTCAAGATTGATTTCCTTTAGGATTAACCAGTTTGATCTCCTTGCTGTCCTGTGTCTTCTCCAGCACCACAATTCAAAACCATCAGTTTTTCAGCACTTAGCCCTCTTTATCATCCAGCATTCTTGTCTTGAGAACCCCATGAACAGCTGGCCTTGTTNACTCATTGGGAAAGACCCTGATGCTGAGAAAGATTGAAGGCAGGAGGAGAAGGGGACAACAGAGGATGAGATGGTTGGATGGCATCACAGACTCAATGGACATGAGTTTGGGTAAACTCTGGGAGTTGGTGATGGACAGGGAGGCCTGGCATGCTGCGGTTCATGGGGTAACAAATAGTTGGACATTACTGAGCAACTGAACTGATCTGCATGTAGGACAGTTTACTAAAATAATCTCTGTTCAGTTTCTTGTCTTTAAACGTTCAGGTGAGTCCATCAATAGTCCAAATCACTTTAAAATGCAAAAGAGTTTTATGTCATAAAGAGAACATGTTCACATAAGGAGTATACTTTGATACACCTCTTCTGGCTATACCAAGAACACTGAAAGTCCAGTATATGGATTTTGTAAACACTGTGCCAATCCTTACCAAGAGTTGCCTACATAGCTGCCAGAAATCTGAACTAAGAATCTCCCAACTCCCAGTGGAGGAAGTAAATGAAAAGTACCTTTTTTTTTTTTTTTTTTTAAGGAATATAGTGGTTTCATTGAAGGGAAAAGAGAAATGGAGTTGAATTGAGGCAAAATCAAAACATAATAAATCATAATGGATCCACGAAAAGCTGAAATGAATAAATGAGTCAGGGGATCAAGATTGGGACACATGAGTGTATTAAGAAAAGAGAAAGAAGGATGAGGAGAAGGCATATAAAACCCACCTAATGTGCTTCTACAGTCTTGAGCTTGACTTAAACCCCACCCTTGCTCGGTCAGCTGGAGCTCAAGGGAAGGCAAAAGACTCAGTGAGTTTATTTCCCTAATTCTTAGAATCCTTAACTCATTAGAAGGCTCATTTATAGGATTTCTGCCTCCCTCTTAACAACATCATTCTCTTTTCTTGAAGGAATTTCATTCAAACAGTGTACATAGCATTGGCCAATAAAAAGTTTTTAGAAGCATATTGAGCCATGGTGACTCATAAGAAAAATCTCAAAGGATTTCTGATCCTAATGATTTGATAAGGAACCCATTTCACCTAAAGACTGACACCTTGGAGTGTGCCAAAATGCTTTGCCCTGGAGATATCTTGTTTTTTGCTTTTTCACTTTTTCTTCTACTTCCTCAGGCTAGGAAGAGAGATGAAAAGAACATTACACAAAAGGCAAGACCTGAATTCTGGCCAAGGATCTTCCACAAAGTAGCCTATGGTTTCAGTCAAGTTACTTAACTTTTCTGTATCATAATTATGTCTTTCGTTAAATAACAGTTCAGAGTTCTGAAATCCTTACCGGCAATATGAGTCCTGAGGATAACCCCAGCCCTTGTAGTGATCATTGTTCTGGATTGTAACTGCTCTAACATCACTCTAAGCTCCCGTATAAATTATTTTAAAGGCAGTACATTTGGGAAGATGGCAGAATGTAGCAGAAAGCATGTGTATTTTGGAGTCAGATACCCAAGCTGACAGAAGAAAAAGAGCAGCTGTTACATAAATACAATTTTTGTTACTTCGGGCTGGTTCCTCAACCTCTTTGAACCAAGCCTTGGCTAAAACCCTTGAGCCAACATTACAAAGGTATAGTGACAACTACATAAAGGAACATATAAAACACATGGCAAGGGGTCTGAAAATTTCAAGTACTCGATTAATGTTAGTTCCACACCCACTTTACCCCCATAGTTCAAGATAAGGAAGAGATGAAAAAGACAGGCAAGATTACAAAGGGTTTGACCAAGAGTAATTAGGAGTATAGTGAATAAAATAGATGTGGAAATTTAGTAGAAAAAAATTATTTGAAGGTAGAGAGAGTTCAGTTTTAGGAGTATCAGTTTGAGATGAAAGCTAAATAGCCTAGAGAAAATAAATGTCCAGAAAGCAATTGAGAATGAAGAAAGAAAGGCTTATGAGAAAAATAAGAGGAGATAAAAAAATTGAGTGTCTTTCATCATTAACCCACAGGAGGTAAGTTTTTCAAGTGTTGATTGCAAGCCATTTTAAGAAATACATTTGATATTTCTAACTAGTACTTACTAGTGTATATGTGTGGGCTTCCCTAGTAGCTCAGCTAGTAAAGAATTCACCTACAATGTAGGACACCCCGGTTCAATTCCTGGATAGGGAATATCCGCTGGAGAAAGGATAGACTATCTACTCAGTATTCTTGGGCTTCCTTGGTGGTTCAGCTGGTAAAGAATCTGCCTGCAATGTGGGAGACGTAGGTTCAGTTCCTGGGTTGGGAAGATCCCCTGGAGAAGGAAACAGCTATCCACTCCAGAAGAATTCCACAGACTCTATAGTACATGGGGTCACAAAGAGTCAGACACAACTGAATGACTTTCTCTTCACAAAGTATATATGTATGTGTTCACATGCATATGAATACATATAGGCAAGAAATAAATTCCCCATTTAAGAGTTTGTATCCTTACACCATGATACAGTAGGGTATTTTCTATTGTTTTCTAGTCTATTCTACTCTCTGTTTCATTAAATAAAAAAGAAATTATGGCAGCAACTCTAAATCGATTCCATGGCCGAGTAATGTCGACAACCTGAAGTTTGAAAGACACTCCTTTGGAGGAAAAAGAGACGTAATTTATAGCTATTATCTAAACTATCCACATAAAGAACTCAATAATGACCTTCCAGCTTTCTCCACAGAATGACAATCCCTGGTTTCCTGAGACAAGATAGAACATTGCATGTGTCTGATATTTGTTGGTTGATTTAATGGCATGCCCTTGAAGAATAACTGACATGAATAAAAGCTTTTTAACAGTTTTAAACTGTGTTCCTCTGGATTTGGACCTTTGATCTCCTCACCAAGCCTGGTAAGAATTCACATTAGTTCATTTGGTTGACAAAGAAAGTGAGGTTTCTGAGTCACACAGCTGTGAGTTAGTCCAGTTTTCCTGAATCTATAGGTCATGGTTTTCACAAGTAAACCTGCATAACTATTCTGTTCAAAGCAACAAACACACTGATAAAGTACAGATGAAATATTCTTACTCAAATAAATCCCTGCTACTGTTCAATATGGCAATCATTTCATAGGCTTCACCCATAACACAGTGCAACGTGAACTTGAATCTCCCTCCAAGAGTAACCCCACTGATGGGACTGTTGATCCATCAACAGTCCATCAACTTGATGGGCTGTTTCCATCAGTGTCACATCAAGACTCTAGGCATCTGTCCCCCTCCTGCAGCTAGGCTTCAGTGCTCTGCTGTTTCCACATAACAAGATGAGAGAGGACCATAACTGAGATCATTATCCTTGTCTCTCTAATGAGTGGTTTCTATTAAACCAAGTCCTTAGCTAGTTTCAATAAGAGAAGAGGTAATTTCCTGATATTGGATCTTTTTATGACTTTCTGTAAATGACTCAGTGGGGACAAAAATGCTTTTTCTCACAAATCTTTGTCCTGCAACAATTTTCTACCTGATGGAAAAGTTAAAACGAGGAACAATATATAGTTTGCTTAGATCCCTTTGATCCCTGCTTTCCCCTTTCATATGCTTTGAATAAAATTAAGCTAAATCATCAAATAATCAATTTTTCAAATGGTTTCCCTCTTGAAATTTTCCTCCTTCAAGACCCAGTCTAAGTGCATCTTCTTTGCAAAGATTTTTCTGGTCATAATGAATAACTTCTAATGCCCCACAGCAAAGTCTATGCCTATTTTAACCTTATCATTCTGTTTTAAAATTAAAATGTTTTCATTTAAAATTATTTAAATATCATCATAAAAATTTTATATTAATATTTTGATCATACTTTTTTGTTTATAACCAAACTCCTTCAAAATTCTAGGTATCATTTATGACTTGATCTCCATGTCTTATGCATAGGAGGTCTTCAATAGTGACAACAGTGACATTGAATAATCTGTAAGTTAGAAATCAATGTAGTTTTGCAGTATTCTTCCATGCTATTAATCAATATAAACAGTTCTTATACTAATACTGTTTCTTCTCAGGGAAAGAAAATCATAACTCAAACCAAGGATGGGGGAAGGTCTCAATGGAATATGAAGGAAGTAGAAAAGACAGAGTCAAGCATGGGGAATGCTTGTCATTCAACAGCTGAGAAGGTGAATGGGAACTGAAAAGAGAAAAAATACAGAAATGAATAAAAATATAAAATTAAGAGAGAAGAATTGGACAGAATGACCCCACACTGATTGCAAACCTAGTAAGTACCCTATATACACACAGTTTTTATTTAGTCCAACAAAATGATGCTGGGAAAGATTGAGGGCAGGAAGAGAAGGAGATGACAGAGGATGAAATGGTTGGATAGAATCACCAACTCAATGGACATAAGTCTGAGCAAGCTCCAGGAGTTGGTGATGGACAGGGAGACCTGGCGTGCTGCAGTCCATGGGGTCACAAAGAGTCGGACACGACTGACTGAAATCAACTGATGCAAATCTTTTTTCCACACTCGTGACTGCCTATCTAAAAATTTTTTTTGCACTATCCTGATTGATAGGATATATAAGCATAGTGATAGCCATAAGGTATTAGAATTCCCACCTCTCAGGTTTTATCACTTCTGCCTTTGTCTTGCTGTTTCCCCAGGTAACATATGCTCCAAATTGTAATAATAAGACTAGTTTTATTTGCTTTTCAACAGGTGTTTGATCATAATATCCTGGACAGTGGAGATACTACTTTCTATCAAGGAACTGTCAGAGCTGCTAACCTTTAACCATAGTTTCTAATGTGGAAACAGCAGAACTGAGGGCCCAAAGGGATAGGAAGCCTTCTTTACAGGTAACTGAAATCATACACTCTGTCAGTTCCAAGGGGAAGTCATCCGGGTTTCGCATATAGAAATCTAAAATCTCTTCTTCCTCATTTGCACTGATTTTAAGAGTTGGAAGATCTATCTATGATATGTTTAACAGAGTAACAATAGAATCAGTCCCTTAAAAGGCAATTGACTAAATTGTTCTAACCCTTGCCCTTGAGACCTTGGCTCCTAATTTAAAACTAAATCTATCCTTGGCCAAATACAACAGTAATCAAAGTCACAGAAACAGAGAATAGAAGTGGTTTCCAGGGGTTTGGGGGAAGAAAAAATTGGGGGTTCCTATTCAGTAAGTATAAAGTGTAAGTTCTAGAGATTTGTTCTGCAACAGATAGCCACAGATAGTAACACTATATTGTGAACTTAAAGCTTTGTTAGGAGGGTAGATCTCCTGTTGGGTGGTTTTATTGTTAGGGAGGAAAGAGCAGAGAGAAAGGACATATTATGGGGGGATAGTTCAGTTCAGTCGCTCAGTCGTGTCCAACTCTTTGGAACTCTGCATTCAGATGCCTATATCTTTCCTTTTCTCCTTTGCTTTTCGCCTCTCTTCTTTTCACAGCTATTTGTAAGGCCTCCCCAGACAGCCATTTTGCTTTTTTGCATTTCTTTTCCATGGGGATGGTCTTGATCCCTGTCTCCTGCACCATGTCATGAACCTCATTCCATAGTTCATCAGGTACTCTATCAGATCTAGGCCCTTAAATCTATTTCTCACTTCCACTGTATAATCATAAGGGATTTGATTTAGGTCATACCTGAATGGTCTAGCGGTTTTCCCTACTTTCTTCAATTTGAATCTGAATTTGGTAATAANCATGCACCTGTGGACACTTTATCTTTCACAAAGGAGGCAAGAATTTACAATGGAGAAAAGAAAATCTCTATAACAAGTGGTGCTGGGAAAACTGGTCAACCACCTGTAAAAGAATGAAACTAGAAGACTTTCTAACACCATACACAAAAGTAAACTTAGAATGGATTAAAGATCTAAATGTAAGACCAGAAACTATAAAACTCCTAGAGGAAAACATAGGCAAAACACTCTGACATAAATCATAGCAGGATCCTCTCTGACCCACCTCCTAGAGAAATGGAAATAAAAGCAAAAATAAACAAATGGGACCTAATTGAACTTAAAAGCTTTTGCACAGCAAAGGAAACTATAGGCAAGGTGAAAAGACAGCCTTCAGAATGGAAGAAAATAGCAAATGAAGCAATTGACAGAGAATCTCAAAAATACACAAGCAGCTCATGCAGCTCAATTCCAGAAAAATTAACGACCCAATCAAACATGGGCCAAAGGACTAAACAGACATTTCTCCAAAGAAGATATACAGATGGCTAAAAAATACATGAAAAGATGCCTAACATCACTCATTATCAGAGAAATGCAAATCAAAACCACAATGAGGTACCATCTCTCACGGGTCAGAATGGCTGCTATCAAAAAGTCTACAAACAAACAATGCTGGAGAGGGTGTGGTGAAAAGGGAACCCTCTTACACTGTTGGTGGGAATGCAAACTAGTACAGCCACTATGGAGAACAGTGTGGAGATTTCTTAAAAAAACTGAAAATAGAATTGCCATACGATCCAGTAATCCCACTGCTGGGCATACACACTGAGGAAACCAGAACTGAAAGAGAAACATGTACCCCAGTGTTCATCACAGCACTGTTTACAATAGCTAGGACATGGAAGCAACCTAGATGTCCATTAGCAGACTAATAGATAAGAAAGATGTGGTACATATACACAATGGAATGTTACTCAGCCATTTAAAAGAATACATTTGAATCAGTTCTAATGAGGTGGATGAAACTGGAGCCTATTATACAGAATGAAATAAGTCAGAAAGAAAAACACCAATGCAGTATATTAACACGTGTATATGGAATTTAGAAAGATGGTAATGATGACCCTATATGCGAGACAGCAAAAGAGACACAGATGTAAAGAACAGACTTTTGGACTCTGTGGGAGAAGGCAAGGGTCGGATGATTTGAGAAAATAGCATTGAAACATGTATATTGCCACATGTGAAATAGATGACCAGTCCAAGTTCAATGCATGAAACAGGGCACTCAAAGCCAGTGCACTGGGACAACCCTAAGGAATGGATGGGGAGGGAGGTGGGAGGGGGTTAAGGATGGGGGATACATGTACACCCAAGGCTGATTCATATCAATGTGTGGCAAAACCACTACAATATTGTAAAGTAATTAGCCTCCAATTACAATTAATTAATTTTAAAAAAAGAATCCATCTGCAATGCAGGAGAATTGGGTTTGATTCCTGGGTTGGGAGGATCCCCTGGAGCAGGACATGGCAGCCCACACCAGTATTCTTATTTGGAGAATTCCCATGGAAAAAAGAGCCTGGTGGGCTACAGTCCATGGGGTCTCAAAGAGTCGGACACAACTTAAGTGACTGAGCACATGCATGTGGAGATAATAACATGATTTTCCCCTTAGAGTTATCAGTATGTGATATTAATGAATTTACTATCATCAAACCAACCATGAAATAGATTTCACTTGGTCATAGTGTATTTTTTCTTAATGTGCTATTGAACTCCATTTGATATTATTTTTGAATCAATATTCATAAACAACATGGTTCTGCTATTGTAATTTAGTAGTATATTTAGCAGAATTAAGCATTAATATTATCTTTGCTTCATGAAGAAGTTGGGGAAGTTTTCATCTTTGTTTTCAAAGCTCTGGAACAATTTACACAGCATTGAGACTATTACTTTTTGAAGACATACTAGAATTCCTCTGCGAAACCATCTCTGCCTGATCCTATTTTTGTGGGATACTTCCTTATCATTATTTCTACTATAGATATTGATCTATTTATACTTTAACACCAATTGGGCCAATTTTTGTAATCTCTATTTTCCTAAAAATGTATCCAGCTCATCTAAATTTTTTAATTTGCATGTAGGTCTGTACTCTACTAGTAGTTGTAAATTTTCTTCTGTTTTGATGGTTATGTTCCCCTTGTCAATTATTATTTCATACTTATTATTTTGTAATTTCTCTTTTTGTCTTGATCAAGTTAGCTAGTTTTGTTGACTTTTAAAGAAATACAATTTTGGATTTATTGATTAGGCCTACGTATTCGCTATTCTTTACCTCATTGACTTCTGCTTTATCCTTATGATTGCCTTCCTTGTGTTTTATTTTTTTCTCTCACTAGTTTTTTGAGCTAAAAATTTATTTTCAGAATTTCATTTTTACTGTGTTTAGTCCTATGAATTTTTCTTTAATGACTGCTTNCAATTATTATTTCATACTTATTATTTTGTAATTTCTCTTTTTGTCTTGATCAAGTTAGCTAGTTTTGTTGACTTTTAAAGAAATACAATTTTGGATTTATTGATTAGGCCTACGTATTCGCTATTCTTTACCTCATTGACTTCTGCTTTATCCTTATGATTGCCTTCCTTGTGTTTTATTTTTTTCTCTCACTAGTTTTTTGAGCTAAAAATTTATTTTCAGAATTTCATTTTTACTGTGTTTAGTCCTATGAATTTTTCTTTAATGACTGCTTAAAACACATGCCACAAATTCTTATAGAGAGCGTTTTAATTTTTCATTTTATAATTTCATTTTGTATTTCCCTTTTCACTAAGGAGTTGTTTAGTAAAAAGTTTTAAATGTCAAGAAGATAATTTCTCTTTTTGTTAGTTATTTCTAGTTTTATTGCTTGTGATCATGGAGTTTCACTTTTAATATCTCTACTTTATGAAACTTAGTAATTCGTTAGAGCTGACTTGTACTGGTTTATGAAATTCAATTGTCTTTATCTCTTCCCAACTCCTTGTTCAGTGGCATTACATTGGTAAGTTCAAATTGGCTATAAGAGGATTTAGATCAGAGAAATTAGCAAATGGTATCACAGTTTTTTCTTCTAGAGAGCTGCTTGTTAAATATTTATCACCATACCACTGAATTTACTGTGTGAATGTACCTGTAGAGTATCATACAATCAAATTGAGTGATTATTGCATGAACTTGAAAAGAAAATGTCTTCTCTATCATCAGGATATAGAGTTATACCTATTCATAAGGTCTTCCACATCGATTGTTTCTAGGTCTTTCATCTCTATTTTTGTCTACCTTGTCTTTCCAGTATTAACACTGATGTATGAATATCTTCTGTTATTACTGTGGTTACCTCTGTTCCTTTGCAGCTCCTATAGTTTATTTTTATGAAGGTAGTTGTTATATTATTTTATGCATAAATATTCATAAGGATACATCTATACTGTGAATTGTGACTTTCCCATTGGAAAGTATCCTTCTTAGATATCAAAGAGAAAATTCATACACTGATGTTTATAGCAGCATTATTCAAAATATCTAAACTCAACCCAAGGGTCTATCAATGGATGAATGGCTACATAAAATACACATATAATGGAATATCCAACCTTAAAGGAAATTCTGACATATTTCACAACATAAAATTTGAGGTTATTATGCTAAGTGAGGTAAGCCAGACACACAAAACACAAATACTGCTTGTTTCACTTATGAGATACCTTGGGGCTTCCCTAGTAGCTCACCTGATAAAGAATCCACCTGCAATGCAGGAGACCCCATTTTGATTCCTGGGTCAGAAAGATCTTCTGGAGAAGGGATAGGCTTCCCATTCCACTGTTCTTGCGCTTTCCTAGTGGCTTAGATGGTAAAGATGGTAAAGAATCTGCCTGCAATGCCGGAGACCTGGGTTCAACCCCTGGGTTGGGAAGATCCACTGGACAAAGGCATGGCAACCCCCTCTAGTATTCTTGCCTGTAGAATCTCCATGGACAGAGGAGCCTGGCAGGCTACAGTCCACCGATTTCAGAGAGTCAGACATGATTGAGTGACCAAGTACAGCACAGCATAAGATACCTAGAGTAGTCAAATTCATAGAGACAGAAAGTAGGATGGTGGTTGCCAGGGGTTAAGAGGGCTGGGAGGATGGGAAGTTATAATTTAATAGGCATAGAGTTTGCTAAATGAAAAAGTTCTGGAGAAAGAAGGTACTGAGGGTTATATAACAAAGTCAAGATACTTAGTACCACTGATCTGTACACTTAAATATGGTTAAGATGATAAATTTTATGTTCTATGTATTTTACCATAGTACAAAAAAATGGGAAAGAAAGTGCCCTTCTTTGACATATTTATGCTTTGGGGTTTGAATTCTACTTTGTCTAACATCAAGATTATTACCCCTACCTTCCTTATTTTTCTATTTGCCTGCCATGCCTTAGTTCATTCATTTGTTTTTAGCCTTTCAAAATTACTTACCTTCAGCTACAGCTTCTATATACAGTTCATGTTTTGTGAGCCAAATTGAGTTATCTTTTTCTTTTAGTATATAAGTTAAACCTATTAACATTTATTGATATAACAGATAATGCTTGATATCAACCATGGCAAAAATTTATAATTACATGTATTTTGCTATATTTGCTCCTTTTCTTTTTCTATGATATGCATTGTTTGTTCTTTAAACAAATTTTGGTATTAGAAAATAAAATATTTGTATTTTTGTACTGGTGATTACAATGGTTCTTATGTGTCTGTGAGGTGAGGTGAGGTGAGGTGAAGTCGCTCAGTCGTGTCTGACTCTTTGTGACCCCATGGACTATAGCCTACCAGGCTCCTCTGTCCATGGGATTTTCCAGGCAAGAGTACTGGAGTGGGGTGCCACTGCCTTCTCCAAATTATGTGTCTGTAATGCTTCTAATCTCCTGGATTGATTGGATTTTGCCTTTGATGATCTGGTTTATCAGTTTTTGTTATAATGTTTTACCTGCTACCTCCTGCTAATACAAATACCGATAAGCTTGGTTAATTTTCTTCTTTCCTGTCCCTTTTCCTCCCACTTTTCAGTCACATTATTTCTACTATTTTACAACATTTGTGCTTTTGCTACCCTCATCTCCACCTTTTTTAAATTCTTATGTCAATATTTACACACTGAAAAATTTCATCTGAGTTTCATGTTCAGCAAAATCCTTTGGTTGAAATTTCCTCCATCATTTCTTAGGGAGGGAGGAAGTTTATCCTCTACAACTGACAAAATTAATGCAATAATGAATACATCTTCAACTTTTTCTCCTATATAAATGTTATTCCAAAACTATGCTGTTGTTATTTTATTTTCTTTAAACAAAACTAGTAGCAAAATACCACTATGTCTCTCATTTCCACCCATTGCTGCCAGGGAAAAAAAATCTTGAGTCCATAGTAATATCTGTTTCACACTGAGTAACCCATTTGAAAATATCATCATTAAAAGCAACAAAAACATACCACACATCAAAAAAAAAAAGCCTTTCCAAATACCTTTTAATAACATTCCCACTAGAATATTTAGATAAAACCACCATTTAATTGAATCTCTGCTAAAACATATAACCTTAATAGCATTATTCAATGCTGGCATCATCCCCAGTCAATCGCAGTTCTGTTTATTCATTTGATGTCTTAACACTTAGTTGAATCATCTAATGAAAACATCCCAAGAAAAAGAATAGTGTAATTATATAAGCATGTGGAGCAGAACAATTATAAAGCAAGAGCCATTAGCATTCAGTCAGGTTAGAGAGTTAATCAGCATATGCATGTATCTTAAGGTGCAGGCATCATTGGCCTTTACTATCTGTTTTGTTGGTTTTTCATTCTGCATGTTTATTAATTTTCTTTAACTAGATGCCATAGAATGTTTTCTTTACTTAGGTGTTAAGGCTCATGTACATGTATTCACTAATTCCAGCTCAGAGATGCCCAGGAGCCTTGGAAACCTAAGTGGAGTATAATTACAGGGCCCTGGGACATCAACAGGGAAGAAATAGGGAAGTTTGTGTGGAGAGAGACCTTTTGTGTGTATGGTAGGCACAAGGTCTACAATTAAATTCCTAAGCGGGCCTTCAACAGGCACATTGGTTCATCAGGAAAACCCCCAGCGTTTAACTATAAGTGAAAATGTCATGTAATTTTAGAAGTCCTTTTTGCAGTCTGACTCGATTAGTCTGCTGGGAAACCTTTGAGAGAGAGCAATGTCTCAGAACTTATTTTCTTGGTAGCCTTTTGCATCCTTCCTTTTCCTCCTCACCATCCTCTCACATGGCAACTATAAATATCTCTTCCTTGAACACACTTGCTTAGGTACTTGACAGCTTGACTCAGTTCTCAAGATCACGTGGCTTTGATTCATGTGTGCCTAAATCACTTGCTTCAAAATATCACATTTCTCAAGAGTATACCACTTGAGTCAAGTGAAGGCAAGGGACATTTCATGAAGCTTGATAGAACTAAGATTCTCTTTGGGAGAAAGGAAAAAACAATCTGGCCACTACAGAATATCATTCTACAGTGAAAGGGACTAGATGAGTAGTCCCAGGGACAGAATGTGTCAGAACAAACATGTTCTGTAGAGAGGCGTCAGAACCTGACATGTGTGTCACCCAGGCAGGTTCATTGTTAATACATTCACTCTAGGTGCCCTAATATAAGGAAATGAAAACCTTAAAGGCAGAACACATCACTTGCTTTTATACCCCAAGAATTTTAAGGACATACGTGTGTGAACTTAAGTCTTGATGAGGTGATTAGTACACAAAGGGAACATAAATGACTCATTTTCAATGACTCACTCTCATTCCCTCTTTTAAAAAAATTTTTAAATAGCATGTAATTTCAAAGGTTCAAATTATGTGATCAATTCTTCTATGACATGTGTTAAGAAATTCTTCAGCAATTAAAGATTTCCTAGGAGGAAGGGTATGATAGCAATCTGCTAGTATCTTTTTTATATTTATGTATCATTTTTGCAAAAATAGCTCACATCTCTTTATAGATAATTATTCTCAAAGTTTTCAAATAGTATGATTTTTAGCCTTCTCTAGTCTAGCCAAAGAAAGGCCAATGAGAGCACCTACAGTGAAAATGATGAGTGAAAATGACTCACCAGGAAAAAGGTACAATGTAGTGGAAAGGACTGAATTTAGGACAAAACAGGCAGGCATGTGATACACAATGACAGAGGTTTTTGCCAAAAACAAACAGGTTGAAAAGATAATTACAGGCCTGAGGTTTCCTGGACATTACACCTAGATAAATCTGTCATGATGTGATTCTTACCATCAACTTCACAGACCTATTCACCAGACACTCAGACATGTACATATTCTTAGTGATAGGGTCAAAATAATGAAATTCACATTGAGACTCATATACAAACCAAAAGGCTCCCAGTGGGGGTGTGGTAGCCATGGAGATTCTAGAAAAAACTTGCAAGACAGAAACTGGTACAGCCACTATGGAGAACAGTATGGAGGTTCCTCAAAAACTAAAAATAAAAGTACCATATGCCCCAGTAAACCCACTCCCGAGCATAACCCTGGAGAAAACCCTTAATTCCAAAAGATACATCCACCCCAGTGTTCAGCACTGTTACAAAAACCAGGACATGGAAGCAACCTAAGTGTCCATCAACAGACAGATAGATAGAGAAGATGCGTTACATATATACAACGGACCATTACTCAGCCACGAATCTCTTATACTTCACTTTCCTGGCATCCACATCCCGAGGGACTTTGACTGTCCAGAGTAACCATTACTTTCCTGTCACTAAACTGTTGTATCTACATGAGACTGCCCTTGTCTTGTTACCAAAATAACAGTCAGCGATCAGAAACCTGTTGAGTCTAGCAATGTGATAAGGCTGTTTCCTTGAACTCTACCCTCCAGTAGTTCTGACATGCTTACAGTTCCCTCAAATTCTCCATGAAATTTTCTCCTTCTTCCCTGATTTTTACCTGGTTTGTTGCTATTTACACTCTAGGATCAGATTAGGTATCTGTTCTTCTAAGAAGCCTTCTCTGACCTGAGCTCATTCATAGCTTTTGTAGTCCTGTTTTGTCTCAAAAGGATTATATACATATCCCTTTTGTATCAATTAGACTACATAATCCAAAATTTCATGGCTATTTATCTCACTAGTCTACTATCTTGTGAGCAGTGACTATGTGTTTTAACCTCCAGTACTAAGCACAGGACTTGGTAACTAGAGCTCAATAAATGCATAACCCATAGCAAACCACAGAACACATGTCACTGGGTACCACATTTATCTTCTTTGGTCTAAATCAAACTTATTGTTTTAATTCATTTCACCAAAGATTTTATTCCAGCTTCTTTTCTTGAACCAAAGTTTGCTGTTAGTCATTGCTGTTACTTTTTTTTAATGTCAGCTAACCTTTTCTTGATCACTCTCAAGCTTTTCTTTTTGCATTTGCTTTCTGTTTCTGTCTGTTATGTTGGTTTGGGAGTTAATCTCTGTTATATCATCTGTGTGGGGAAACTATATTCCAGGTTCCAAAAAGTTTTATATATTCTATAAGGTTTTAGGAATGGATTCTGCCTTTACAAAGCCAACTAAACAGCTATACATGCTAATGCCAAGCTACCATGATGGGGTTGTGAAGAGTGAGCAAGGAAGTGGTCCTTTCCTGGAGATGGTATTAACATGTTTATAAGCTAAAAAAAAAAAATTTTTTTTAAAGAAAAAGAAGAAGGACAAGGTGGCAGAGTCAGGATACTTCTATGTTTGTCCTCAAGATGTCTGTTAATTAAACTAATTCAAATAACCATGTTTGAGATGTATTAAAGGTTTCAATAAATCAGGTAAGGCCCTGTATTAAGCAATTCACATATAGTATTTAATTCTTCCTAGTAGCTCAGAGCTTCCCTGGTGGCTCAGCCAGTAAAGAATCCACCTGCAATGTGGGAGACCTCGGTTCGACCCCTGGGTTGGAAAGATATCCTAGAGAAGGAAATGGCTACCTACTTCAATATTCTGGCCTGGAGAATTCCATGGACTATAGAGTCCACCAGGTCTCAAAGAGTCAACACAACTCAATGATTTTCACTTCAGTGGCTCAGATGGTAAAGAGTCTGCCTGCAATGTGGGAGACCCAGGTTCAGTCCCTGGGCTGGGAAGATCCGCTGGAGAAGGGAATGGCAACCCACACCAGTATTCTTGCCTGGGAAATCCCATGGACAGAGGAGCCTGGTGNACTTCAGTGGCTCAGATGGTAAAGAGTCTGCCTGCAATGTGGGAGACCCAGGTTCAGTCCCTGGGCTGGGAAGATCCGCTGGAGAAGGGAATGGCAACCCACACCAGTATTCTTGCCTGGGAAATCCCATGGACAGAGGAGCCTGGTGGGCTACAGTCCATGGGATCACAAAGAGTCAGACATGACTGAACGACTATCACTCTCAGCTACTATGAGACAGGCATTATCTCCCCCATTTTATAGAACAGGAGACTGAGGCTTAAAAATGTGAAGTCATTGTCCATTGTGGAAGAGCTAGCCAGAGATGGAGACAGAATTTGACAAAACAAAGACTGACTCCAGCTGTACCTCGGTGAAGCATGACTTCCTGTCCAACCCCATTAAGCTGTCAGGAAGACTGATTACCCACAGGCATGGCAAATAGGTTTTAACTCGTGCCAGCTCTGATGTATTTGTGATTGTTTTGATAAAGATTCCAATGCTCCATCAGAGCTCAGAGAAAAAGAATGCTGTTCTCACTTAGTAATATCTGCCTTTGGTGAGAAAGTGGAAGAGGGACTATCTGCTATGTATTTTTTGTGGAAGAGTGAATTCTCTGGAGAGTTTCTATCTTTTCAATACTCCAGTTAGAGTTATAAGAAGAAAAATAACATTGACAATTGCTGCCACTCTTGATTTATTTTTTAATGGAAAGACACCCATCTGTGATATAAAACTTAAAAATGGAATTCAAGCTGCTAAATTGTTCTGAAATCTGTATTGGGAAAGGTTAACCTCAACTACCACTGCTTCCAACATTCTATAACTTTTTTAAATGATGAAAGAACTGATAATCCAGCAGCAGGGACAAAATGAAGTGGTATGCTTCACCCACACACCCCCCATAGCCCAAAAACCAAAAACTAACAAAACTTCCTTGTAACTGTCAACCAACTGCCAGGAGCTTCATGAGTCATGCACCCAGATTAATAAATCTCAGTTCACCACTGACCTAGGGAAATATACAGGAAAATCACATCTGTCTAAATATATCCAACCATTTCTCATCACCAGACCAGCAACTGCCGTGACCCAAGTGATTCTCATTGCTCACCTGGGTGACTAATATCCCTCTACATTGGCCTCATGGTTTCTATAATACCTTTATCCTCTGCAGATTTTAGCACAGGTGCCAGATCAATTCTTTTAAAAGCATAAGTCAGATCCAGTCACTCATTCCTTTGCTCAAAACCATCCAACATCCCACACTCCTCAGAGGAAAAGCCAAAGTCCATACAGTGGCCTCTGAGGCACTAAGCTGTCTTTTATCCCCCTTCCCATCTGCATCTCACTTCTATCCCCTGCCTCTCAACTCTAATGACACTAGCCTTTGCTATTCTGTAAACATGCCAGGCTTGCTCCATCTCCAAGCTTTAGCGCTTGTGGTTCTCTCTGCCTGGAATGTTCTCTCCAGGTCTCCCCACAAACTCACTCTCTCACCTCCTTGTCTTTGCTCCAACATCCTCTTCTCAATGAGGCCTTTCTACCTAAAACTGCAACCCCACATTCTCTACCATATCTGCCTTCTCTGCTTTTTACAAAGTACTTTTTTTCTGAATACCTAACAACCGTCCTACATATCACATATTCACTTTTTGTTGACTGCTCCTTCTCTCCACACCCAGTAAACTGTAAACTTCCTGAGGGCAGGGACATCTTCTGTTTTATTTTCTGCTGTCTTCCCAGGAGAAACTGTGGCTGCCACATAGTATGAATTAATGAAGTATCTAGACCTACAAATTCTGTTTCCTGGAAAACAGAGAAAAAGAAAGTAAAATCAAAATTCTAAACTTTTTTTTAAACAGTGAATCCAGAATGTAGAAAGATTCCTAAATGTGGCTTTATGTGGAAGCCTGAATTTATTTCTTTTTTATTGGTGTATGATTGGCTTACAGTGTTGCGTTAGTCTCTGCTCTACAATGCAGTGAATCATGTAAGTATGCATGTATCCCCTCCCTCTTGAACCACCCTCCCACCTCCCAAACTCCCTCCCATCCCCCTCCCCNTTCACCTGCTGCAAATGTTGCATTTAGAAAAAACTAAATCTACCTCCAGTTCAGTCACTCAGTCGTGTCTGACTCTTTGCGACCCCTTGAACTCCAGCACGCCAGGCCTCCCTGTCCATCAACCAACTCCCAGAGTCCACCCAAACCCATGTCCATCGAGTCGATGATGCCATCCAACCATCTCATCCTCTGTCGTCCCCTTCTCCTCCTTCCCTCAATCTCCCTTCTTTCCCAGCATCAAGGTCTTTTCCAATGAGTCAGCTCTTCACATCAGGTGGCCAAAGTATTGGAGTTTCAGCTTTAGCATCAGTGCTTCCAATGAACACCCAGGACTGATCTCCTTTAGGATGGACTGGTTGGATTTCCTTTCAGTCCAAGGGACTCTCAAGAGTCTTCTCCAACACCACAGTTCAAAAACATCAATTCTTTGGCCCTCAGCTTTCTTTATAGTCCAACTCTTACATACATACATGACCACTGGAAAAACCATAGCCTTGACTAGATGGACCTTTGTTGGCAAAGTAATGTCTCTGCTTTTTAATATGCTGTCCAGGTTGGTTATAACTTTCCTTCCAAGGAGTAAGTATCTCTTAATTTCATGGCTGCAATCACCATCTGCAGTGATATTGGAGCCCAGAAAAATAAAGTTAGCCAGTTTCCACTGTTTCCCCATCTGTCTGCCATGAAATGATGGGACCAGATGCCATGATCTTAGTTTTCTGAATGTTAAGCTTTAAGCCAACTTTTTCACTCTCCTCTTTCACTTTCATTAAGAGGCTCTTTAGTTCTTCACTTTCTGCCATAAGTGTAGTATCATCTGCATATCTGAGGTTATTAATATTTCTCCCAGCAATCTTGATTCCAGCTTCAGTGATAGGCTATTATCACAGAAGAACTTACAAATCTCATATACTGTAGCACATTGTTTAAACCTGAATCTGTGCCATGAGTCATGAACCCAGGCATGCCAGTCATTTTCTGTTTTAATACTCCAGTAACCAGTATAGGCAGCACAGTATTTTGGGAATGGAAGTCATAAAATGTTGTTAATAGGTCCAGCTTTGCCACGTTCCAGTTGAATGACTTGAAAAAAAATCCTTTTTCAGATGGGGATACAACTGACCAAACTTCTGAAGAGCAAAAGCTGACCAGGTATAATTCAATTTTGTGTCCTCAGCCATGCCTGGGGATACATTATATGTCCTCCCATAGTGCACCTGCCTACTTTATAGAGGGGTCTGGGGAGTCATGGAGGGTGCATCACTCTATTAGGAAGGTTTCCATAAGGAGGGAAGATGAATCAGACACCATTTAAGCAGCATGTCAAGTCCTCTCATATTCACCTATGGCAAGGCATTTGGCCACTTGTTCTAACCTCAGTGCCTGCAGTATACCAACTCTATGGGAAATCCGTCCAGTCTCACTTGGGACAACCCAATAGCATCTTACCACACACTCATATCAAGGAAGATTGAGACACTACAGGACCCACACACATGCAACACAAAAGTACATAAGAATTAGCACTTAAGGTGATACTCTGACCTGTGGACAAAGTCTTTTCCCTTCCTCCCCAAAAGAGACCATCCCGAGATACAGCCATTTATATGGCCAGTGAAACGTGGGTAGTGCATCATCATGTTAGATCGTCCACCTTCCTTGCTTCACTTCCCCTTTCCCTCACTTCTACTTCCTAGGATTTCAGGCCCCCACAGGAAGGGCCTTGAAGGGCAGTGGTTAATAAAATCCTGGTGGACAGAGCTGTGAGCAGTATATCTGACATTCACTTTGTATGGAGAGATCACCTAAGGTATAGGTATACAAGGAATCCAGGGCAGTTGATTGGCTGGTTTGTCAGGGGCCCAAAAGGAACAGATTAGAAGACTGGGGAGAAAGAGTTCTATGAAAGACATGAAATGATGGACATTTTTGAGCACAGGCACAAAATGTGCAAGGTTATGCCTCACGTTCTCCAGAGAATGTGAGCGTCCTCCAGAGAGCACCCACCATAGAGGAGATTCTCAAAGATGGATAGGAATGACTTGTCCCACATAAGGCCAGTCTGTCTCCTTGACTACCCAAGGTGGCATGAGGAGCCCATAAACAGAGCAGTCATGGCGTAGGAATGGAGGCTACAAAAGGACCCCTCAGCACGGACTCACTTTAAGACAGATCCAGTTCTACCACTGCTGAATACACAAGCTGTAGAAGGAAAAATTAATGCTGAGCCCTCATATGGCACCACACTGGAGGGGATCAGCCAACTGTTTGATGGCAAGTTAATTATATCCATTCCACCTTAAAGGAGATAGCAATTTATCACAACTAGAATCCATGTCTACTCTGTGTATATGTTTTCCTTCCTTGCTATAGAGCAGTATTACCCTCTGAGGACATATGCAATGTCTGTTCTCCTGACATGACATCCCATTTAACATGGCCTTGGATCAAAGGACCAATTTCTTATTAAGAACATTCAACAACAGGTACACAAATACATGATACCCAAAAGCAGTCAAGCCAACAAAATGCTGAATAGACTGCAAAAGGCTCAGTTCTTTAGCAATGTTGAAGATAACCCTAGTGTGTTGAGGCCTTCTTATCTAAAATGTGATATACACATTTAACAAATAGCACTGTTCTCAATATGGAAAATATGAGAATCCAAAGGGGAAAAATAGGTTTGCCCCTTCATCATCACTTCTGGTGACCCACTGTGGAATTTGTGTTTCTCATACTATTTCCTAATTTGGGATGGGGGTAGGGAGAAAATGAAGAGTGTGAGGAATAAATTTTTCCATCAGGTAACACATAATGGTTCCAGTGAATTGTCCACTGGAGAATACCAAAGGCTTCCTTATATTACCAGAGAAGAGAATCATCCTATTGGTAACAACAATCAACTCTGACTGCCATGAGGAGCTGGGGAAGCTGCCATACAATGGATGAAGGGAAGAAAAGCAGAGGATTCCCTGGAATCCTCAGTGCTTCTGAATCAATAATCACAGTAAACAGACAACAGTAGCCTTCACAGCCTGACATAAACAAGGCATAGAAAACCTGAGGGATGAAAGTTTGAGTCACCTTCCTGGGGAAGCACATGAGATCTGCTCAGGTGTTGGCCACAGGGAGGAGAAATCTAAAAGAGATGGTGGAGGAGGGACATGATACATGATTAATTAGCAACTGTCATCTGCATCATTAACCATCTTGTCCAAGTTTTTGCAGAGTTTGAGCTGCCCATTACCTTGGAAGGTCCTCTAACTGGATTTGTGCTCTCCCCTCCCAGAGAGGTCATCATTTCATAGTATAGGAGCCAAATATGATGTCTGTTCTCAATCCTGAACTTCTTGTCTCCTGCCCAGGGGTTCCTGTTGTTACTATGAATGGAACATGCTGCAGAGCCCACATGGGCATATCCAAGGTGTTTAGAGGAATTAACACCCACGAAGTTAACTTTTGACCAAGGGCAGGGAGGAGCCAGTGGATAAATTTTTCTCATTTCCTCCCTTGGACAGACTTTTTGCAAACCAGTCATTTACACAATCTCTAAGAAGATGACCCAGCAAGATGATCTTGACACCAAGTGGTGGTGGGCTCAATAATGTACCTTTGTATTGGCCTTCCCTCCTTTCCTAATCATTTCCGTCTTCCCTCTTGTTCCTTGGGATTATAGTCCCTAATCAAGTAGCACAGAAGCCTCTGCCTCCAGCTTTGATTTCAGCAAAAACCAGGATAAGACAGAAAGCAATGGGCAAGCACAGCTGTGATGTTCACACCAGGGGAGAAAAACCTCTGAGGTAGACAGCAAGGAATCTAGAAGTGGGAGGACACAGTCCACTCTTTCCAGAAACATGAGTCTTCATGAACTTCCCAGGGACCTGGGTTCAATGCCAGGATTAAGGCAAAGACTAGTCCCGTAGTCAACAAATGGATAAATATTCCCAAACTCTCTTTCTTCTTCATCAACCTTAGAATCTGTCTTTCCTGTTCTGATGGTGTTGACCCTATCTTCATCCCCGAGGATGGTCATGATACCAGGCCTGGCCTATCAAAAGCCCCCCACCCCTAGAACCATGATTGTTTCAAGGATTAGTTTCTGATTAGAACCAAACCAATCAGGATCTTCTCTGGGATCTTTCTACCAGTTCTATAAGGGAAAAAAATAAAGCTCTCTTTTTACTGGGGCACTCAGACTGGGAGGATGTGAGTCTTCAGCTTCTAGTGGCCTTCACTCATGTCGCATGGAATCTGCCCAGTAATACAACCAAGAGGAAAAACAGAGCAGCAAATAAAGACTTTTCTTATTGATGCCACTGCCTTAGGTCCAGGTGGGACTATCAAGAGATAAGCATACATTAGTTTCTAGGAAAGTAGTCAAGGATGTTTATGACCACAACACTGTCACAATGAGGTGAGCCCTTATTAGCTTCCCTGGTGGCTCAGACAGTAAAGAATCCTCCTGCAATGTGGAAGACCTGGGTTCAGCCCCTGGGTTGGCAAGATCCCCTGGAGGAGGGCATGGCAACCCACTCCAGTATTCTTGCCTAGAGAATTCCATGGACAGAGGAGCCTGGTGGGCTACAGTCCATGGCGTCACAAAGAGTCAGACACGATTGAGTGACTAAGCACACAGCACAGGTGAGATTTGAAGGCTGTCGAAATGCCATCAAAACTAGTGTAAGCATAACAATCTAAAAGTTATAGCTATCTTCACACATGTCTGGATCTCGGGTTCCACACATTATAACCATGACTACATCTGTTCCTCTGTTTTCAGCTCTAAATTCTACTCTTTTTTGGCAGGGAGGGGCTTTGCTTTTGGGCAGCATTCATGTGCAGAATAGTCATGGCCTTGAGGATCAGGGTGATTCTAGTAACTGCAATAACAGGCGGGGTTACAGCCAGTGAGTGGGGAGTGGGAGAGGGAGCTCCGAGTCGGGGAGCAACACATCCATCTCACAGCCAGAAGAATATATGCTCCCTCCCCCCTTCCTGGATTTGGTGAAGACTGCAAGGTAAACAAAGGCAGAAATCAAAGTTGGAGTCCTAGGGGTCCCCTGGAAGGGAGCTAGGGAGAAAAATGTTTCTTTTGATTGGCACTTTTTTCCTCCGTGGCTCCACCTTTGTCTACTATAAGCAAGAACCACATCAAATGTTAAGCAGATAACATCTGACAGACACAAGACCATATTTCCTCTTCCCCTTACCACAATAACATTCCCCTGCACACCATTTGGATTTATCACTCTTGCCCAGAATTCTAACAGCTGAGTCATGAGAAACCACAAACTGAGAAACAATTTGATTTAAAAAAAAAAATTTTAAGTTAACATAAGCATCAAACTGTAAAACCTGAGCATATATGAAATTTAGTTTTGCAATTAAACAAAATTCCCAACAAAGTCAACTTCATACCTCCTAAGACATTCATAGGTAACATTCTTATGATACCTAGGAATTAAGCATATAAGTGGTTTGAAGAAATTACTTGTTGCATTTTTCATAAAGTCAAGGCAAACTTTATGAAAAATCAGTCAGTTGTAGAGACAGGAAAGAAAACAACTGGTCCCCTTAATCCTCTCCCATCAAGAAACAGTTCTGGGAGGAGCTAATCAGTGCCCAAAGGACCCTACCCCCTGCCAGGAATGTAAACTTCCCACCCTACTCCTAGCAACCAGGGCTAAGACAGTGGTCAGCGGGTGGCTTGTAAAATAGCTGGAGCTTCATTTGCCCTGTGATTAACCCAAGAGATTCCAGAGCACCTTCCTGTTTCTTTTAAAGAACATACAACATTAGACAAAAGGATTTTGAAGGCAAGAAACTTCACATCCAAGATGTCTAATACAGCAATTTTGCCAAAATCAGGGGTTTCCTGTCTTTAATTTCTTTTGCTTTCTATAAAATTTTAGGCATGCAGTGAGCTCAAAGAAGAAAAGATGAAGGGCTGAACTGTGATCCTTCCAGAAAAATGAAAACAAATGAAGCAAGATAAATGAAGCTAATGTGTGTATGCGTCCTCAGTTGTGTCCAACTCTTTGTGACCCCATGGACCGTAGCCCATCAGGCTTCTCTGTCCATGGAACTTTTCAGGTAAGAATACTGGAGTGGGATGCCATTTGCTACTTCATTGGGTCTTCCAATCCAAGCATCAGACTTACATCGCTTGTGTATCCTGCATTGGCAGGTGGACCCAAATGAAGCTAATATTAATAGTTATTTGGAAGGAAATATATAGTAAAATAACTGATACTTTCCTTTAATTTCAAAAAAAAAGTAGACAATAAGAATAAAATTCAAACCCAAACATCTGATCCCCTTCCATACCTCTTACCTCTCCACTACCATGTTCCTACCTGAAAAGGTGCCCTGATACCTGAAGGCAATAAAATGTGGAGAATCTGCATGTCTATAATCAGGGAAGCAGAGGGTATGTGAGAGTGATGAAGAGAGCCCCTTAACTCAGGCTCTGGGGGTGAGAAAGTCTTCCTGCAGAGAATGGTATCTGCCAAAAACTGAAAGTCAAGTTTCCACAGTGTGGAGAATAGTGTCCCAGGAAGAGGAATGACATTTATGAAGCCTGGAGAGGATACTGTCACTGAAAGATGCTCAGGTGAATTCATTTGAGGGGTAGAGGTAGGTAGAGCAGAGAATGAGGAGGAGAAGAAAATGGGGGGAAAGAGGCAGGAACAAGATCATGAAGGGTTTTAAGTCATGTTTAGGTGTTTGCAATTTATCCCAAGAAAAATAACAAGACATTGAGGAGATTTAACTGAGGGAGGGACCTATATGTAAGTATTTGAGAATCTTTGCAATCCCAGTGTCTAGTACGGTGCCCAAATGTTAAAACAACTGTTTAATAAATGCAGGGGGGATGAGGAGGTATGGCAAGTACAGGAGAGAAGGCTAACCAATAAAAAGATGGGTTTTGTAGACTGTTATAAAGTATTTATAAACATATTCATAATTTTAAGTGTATGTTATAAAACAATCAACTCATTATATCACAGTCACAAAACAAAACCCATCACCATGTTTAAGATGCTAATATTACATCCTAAATATTAAAAACAAAACCATAAGTTATTTCATGAATGTTTTCTCATTGCATAAACTCAATAGTTAAATGCTAACACTAAGGGAATAGGTGGCAAGAGTGTTCTAGAACTTGAGGCAAAGATGATAGCATAACCATAAAGAGTATGGGCTCTGGTTTATTCTACCTGCTTTCAAACCCTAGGTCCTAACAAAATCCCCAGATATGGAACATTAGCCAAGTTATATTTCTGTACCTCAGTTTCCTTGTTTGAGAAACAGAAATGAAGTCAATTACCTCTGTGGTTTATTGTAGGACTCAGGTTACATAGGACCTACAAAGCAACCACACCAAGCCTGACAGCGTGACAGCTTCGTCACCATTCACTCCCCTCATAGGTGAGAAAAGAAGGTTTTAAAGCACAGCATTATGAAGACTTTAGAGACAGTATGGAATTCTCAAGGGTTGGAGGATGCTGAATAAAGTTTAGAAAGGAAAGCGCCAGAGAATCCTAACTCATTCTGAAATTTTATCTAGAGTTGGGCCCACCACCTTTCTTTAGAATTTAGAATTGAGATGAAATTCTCATTCATTTTAGGTACTTCATTCATTCATTCCACAAGCATTTCTTGAATACCTACATGCCAGGTACTGCATTAAGGAGTTATACAGTTGACAATGAAATAACAGATCAAAAACGAAAAAGGAAACAAGGGAACCAGTACGTGAAGTACTGTCACAAAGAAACTTATACCTACAGGAGAGAAATGGCGAGATTTAGGCTGGGGTTCATCAGACATTTCGTGAAAGGTGGCCTTCTTTTGCTTTCCTAAGCCTAGAGATGAAGTGCTAACAATAAAGGCTCTGAGCAAAGTAATCACACTGCCAAGCAGAGGAAACTGTGTGGTCTAGATATGTAGCAGATACACATAAGTATAACCAGCAGGTCCTGATGTGCTGATTAAAATCTCAGGGTTAGCAGAGCTTGTGTGGACTTCCTGAAGAATCTTCAAAAATTAAGAATTAAGGAAGGTAGAGATAATACATAGGAAGTTTTACATATTTTTTATGTTAAGGCCAACAATAAAGGCCAAGGAAAAGAGAGGTGTTCATGAGATGAAGGTAGAGATGAGAGAGGAGGAGCAGCAGCCGCTTCTTCAAAGGTACTAGAGAACTTAAAACCATCTGTGAAGGAGTTAGGAGTGGTGAGTGGGAGGAGACTAGACACAAAAAGGAACAAGAACAACAACAAAGATACATCTTTGGGGATGTCATTAAAAAGAAAAGGGAAAGAGAAAAGTCATTAAGAATTGTAATTGACATATGTTGTCCAATAAGGGTTTAGACAAAGCAGAAGAGTAAAGCCTGTCTTGTATAAAAAAGGAGGGATGAAAACTACAAAGTAATTTATCAGTGTAACCAGCATGGTCCATCTCTCTCATGTATCCCCATTACCCAGATGACATTATCTGAGATCCTTACTCCATTTGACTGGATAAATCATCCCCAAGAATTCCGGACTCTCTGTGAAATGCTTCATACTCTTAGAATCCACCTCAGTTGTCCCCCGGCTCCAGGCTTCTATCTGTGGACCATCACTTGTATAATCTCCTGCCACCTCATTGGATGCTTCCAACAAGCCACTCCTCTCCTTTAGGCTGCTTTGTCTAAAGCCAGGATACAAATGCTTCCTCAAGTCTCAGTTAAAACAAGTCAAATAAACAAGATTTTGTTGCTGTTTTGAGGATAATAGAGGGGTTGAAAAAATAGAAAGCAGTAAAACTGAAACCACTTTTATTAGATATGGTGCCCAGCAAACCTCTAAGGAGCTTCCTGGTGGCTCAGATGGTAAGAATCTGCCTGCAATGTGGAAGACCAGGATTCAGTCCCTGAGTTGGGAAGATCTCCTGGAGGAGGGAATGGCAATCCACTTCAGTATTCTTACCTGGAGAATCCCATGGACAGAGGAGCCTGGCGGGCTGCAGCCCATGGGATCACAAAGAGTTGGACACAGCTGAGGGACTACACTTTCCAAAGCTATAAACTAAGGCCTCTCCCATCTAGACCATCTTTTAGGAACCTGCTTATGAACCACATATACCCTAATGGAATGTCTTTAACATATCTTGGTTTTCAATAAAACAGGCTCCTAATCCCAAGGCCCAGAAAGACAAAGGAGTTTATTCCTCACTTCCTAGTGCTCATTCAAGACCTTGGACTAGCCTCCCCTTTTCAAGGGAAAAACTCCAACGGAAGGCCTTGCTCTTTGGCTTTCCTTTGAGAGAGCTCATGAATATTCAAGAGCTTGCGCAGATTCCCAAGTCTGGATATTCACTTTTTTAAAAAACTCCTTGTGTTGTACAACATATCCTTGTTGTTCATCTAGTTTATACATACTAGTACATGTCTCTTCATTCCATCCTCCTATCTTGTTCCTCCCTAGTGTTCCTCTCCCCAGCAGTTTGTTTTCGATGTCTGTGAGTCACTTTCTGTTCTGTTGTATATATTAATTTTATTTCTAGATTTCTGGATATTGACTCTTTAATGTAAGATTCGGGACCTTGGTCTAGTTTGTGCTGAACTGCATCAGACTCAGGACACATGAGGTAAAGATCATATCTGCACATGTTTCCAGCCATGACAGGCCTCAGTTTCTTCTCTGCTATCAGCAACTGCTTAAATACACACAAAGGCTAGACTACACTGATACAAAGAAATCCAAATGTATGCATAGTGAGTGAACTTGCTCAGTTGTGTCTGACTCTTTGTGACCCCATGGACTGTAGCCCACCAGGCTCCTCCATCCATGGAATTTTCTAGGCAAGAGTACTGGAGTGGGTTGCCATTTCCTTCTCCAGGGGATCCTCCTGACCCAGGGATCTAACCCGGGTCTCCCACATTGCTGGCAGACATTTTACCTTCTAAGCCACCATAGGAAAAAGCATATTCTAGGAAAAACAATCCCAAGATGCAATTCTGTCTGCTGTAAAGACACACACTGTAAATTATAAAGTCAAACATCTTATTCTGAGGGGATCAAGAAGCCTCAACCCTTTTGAAGTCCAGGAAGAAAACTTTATCCTGTGTTCAGCTCAAGGCCCACAGAATGGGGACTAACGGTGTTCAGAATAAAGAATGATTACAAACCTCTGATTAAGTAGTTGCTCTTCTTTAAGTTCTTAAAATGAGCAATTATTTTTAGCTTCTACCCACTGCATTGTAAGGATTGCCACCTGACACTAATTATATAAACAATTTCATATTTGTGAAGTCTTTTTTTAATACTGGTGCATTCACAGTATATCCATATATTAAAATTTATTTTTCATAAGTTAAAAAACGCTAAAAGCCAAATACATGCAAAGGGGTTAGATCAGTATAACGTATCACCTTAGCAACTATAAAAGAGGTCAGTCTTTGCAAAGCTGAAGACAAAATAATTTAGAGATAATAATGAAGATCTTGAATACCACAAAGAGAGGGGCATGTCTTCAAATTTTCATATCCTAAATTATATCCTTAGTTCATTTTGAAAACTCATTGCCATATATTCCTGGCCAGAGA
The DNA here is from genome assembly GCA_006410875.1 of Neotragus pygmaeus. Taxonomy (NCBI): domain Eukaryota; kingdom Metazoa; phylum Chordata; class Mammalia; order Artiodactyla; family Bovidae; genus Neotragus; species Neotragus pygmaeus. The sequence continues at coordinate 276,979 of SJYV01048576.1, read as the reverse complement.
TCTCAGAAACCATTCATCTCTTGGAACCCTTAACTACCTTTTGTTCTTTGGTTGTCTGAGTCACTAATTGATCAGTTGCTTCTCAGACTGCATGTCCCTTATAGCTAAAGTCCTACAGAAATTGTATATGTATCAGTTCAGTTCAGTTGCTCAGTCATGTCCAACTCTTTGCGACCCCATGAATCGCAGCACACCAGGCCTCCCT